>JAGTTD010000019.1:17734067-18324067 GCA_018398585.1 Simmondsia chinensis | reverse complement strand
TGGACAAAAATCAATGTTACGAAATTTAAAAATAAAAGGCTAGATTTTATTGAGTAGAAAATTCCACTTAGAAATATGGTGTAAAAGCGCATTTTTAATAACCAATTTTTTGATACAAAAATATCAAAGGCAAACTATTTTCAAAATCAAGTTTTTTCTTTCGATAATTACATTAGGATTTTTTTTTTTTTTTTTTTTTTTTTGGACATTAGGTTGAGTCATTACATCTATATATATATATATATATATATATGTATATATAGATGTATGTCAGACGCAGGACAAGCTACTTTCATTGTTTGGTGTCCATCAGAGCATTACCATATTGGAGGTTGGGGCCAATATGAACGCGATTTAGATTAGATTAATATCAAGATTCAGAACTAATAATAAAAGTTATTGGCGTAAAATAAAGTCTTTGTTTACGGTTATTTACGTCGAAGTTTTTGTATTTTCATCATTGTATTAATTTACTCCTTACACTTGTAATTATATTAATTTAGTTCCCACTTAATTTATAAAGTATTAATTCGTCCTTAGTAAAATTTATGTTAATTTAGTAAAGTTTTAAATATTTTGGCCACTGGTTATATTAAATTGATTTAATGAGTGAATTATTTAATATGATTATACATTAAAAATTACGTTATTAATATAAATTCAATTTAACCATAGGACTACAATATGATACATGTAATAACGAGGATAATATTTAGTGCTCGTTTTTAGAGTCGGTTTAGTGATTTTGAATCAAATTATAAATGTTATCTTTGTAATCTCTTTCGAAGTATCCAATAACAAATATTCTTTCCCTCTCTCTTCTTGTCTTTATCTTCTTCTTCTTCCACCTAAACCCTAATCTTTTTCTTCTTCTCCTCTAACCCTGATTCTTTCTTCAATTCCCTAATTTCTTGGATGCATTCCTAAATTGGTGCATCATTTGGTATCAGCTTTAGGTTGTTGCTGCATTTGATTCGAACTATGGCTGAAGGTACTCATAGTGCGTCCGACTTGAGGTGTTTGGAAACTCGGCTCGACTACACAAAGGCACGGTTACAGCGCACCATGGATGAACGATTACACATTTTCGAAGGCCGTGTTCAATTGAACATCTCTTTGATTAAGCAAGAACAAAGCAAAATCATGGAGATCTTGAGCGAAATTAAGAGCTAAAATCGTCCTGTTGAATCTCGTCCAGCTCAATCTTGTCTTGGTGATGGCATCTTGGGCAGACCTGCCGAGCCGCTGCTCATTCCGGTAACCACCTCAGTTCTTGGTGCTGGTATATCATCTTCGGGTACTTCTCCTTATCACTTTTACACTCTTTTGTCAAAAATTGATTTCCTGCATTTTTTGGTGGTGTTACTGTTAAAAATTGGGTGTGGAAGGTTGAATAATTTTTAAATATAGATCGGACTCTGGATTCAGTTAAGGAAAAACTTGCGTCAATGCACCTTGAGAATGATGCCCTTGAATGGCACCGTGTGTTCCTTAAAACGCACAACCGACCTATTTAGGAGGTTGAGTGGTCCGATTATTCAGCCTTGTTAATCCAGCGATTTGGTAACATTTACGAAAATCCCATGCTGGATTTGATGGAATTATGAAAAAAATGGTAGTGTCTTAGAGTACCAGTTGCAGTTTGAATGTTTATTGCCTTGCTTGAGTCGCTCCAAGTCCTACTTAGTTTCGTGTTTTGTTATGGGGTTGAAAGATTCAATTTAATATCCGGTTGTTATGCTTCAACCTAGCACGTTAGCACAGGCTATGAACTTAGCCCAATTATAAGAGGCCAATTTGTCCTCAAATTTCTAGGTTTTCATGAGTGGTTCTTCTCGGTATGAGGGTTTTCGCAACACAATAGGTTCAATCGATTATTCTTCTATACCAGACTCGATTGTTCATTCATCCGCTGATTCCATGGGTTTGGGATCCTACCCCATTAAACGTGAGGGCCGCATGATTTCAGCAGTTGAAATAGAGGACCGTCACGAGAAGGGTCTTTGTTGCTTTTGTAACGAATCCTTCACTCCGGGGCATATGAAGGTGTGTAAGGTCAAGAATCCTCAATTGAAATGATTTCCGGCACTATTTCTGATACCGAGGATATGGACCCCGATGACTTGTTGCTAGATCCGGGTGCTTCGACAGTGGAAGACATTCCACATATATCTGGTCATGCGTTAACGGGCACTTCTTCTTATAGTACTTTGAAGATTACGGGATGTTATCGTCATAAACCACCCCACATCCTCATCGATAGTGGTAGTACACATAATTTCCTCGATGTGACTAAAGCTCGTTGGTTGGGGTGCACATCTTCTTCCATACTGGTATTGTCTACACATAATTTCCTCGATGTGACTAAGGCTTGTTGGTTGGGATGCACGGCTTCTTCCATACCGGTATTGTCCGTGGTGGTTGCTGATGGGATTCGTATTCAGTGTTTGGAGATATGTCGTGATTTTCGTTGGAGCGCTCAGGGTCATGAATATGTGAGTGACGTTTTGTTGATTGCTTTAGGGGGTTGTGATATAGTCCTTGGGATTCAATGGCTGTCTACTCTGGGACCAATTCTTTGGGACTTTGAATGATTGCAGATGTAGTTCACTTGGAACTCTGAGCCTGTACGCTACATGGTTTGGTGCCCTTTGTTCGTAATGCCGGTAATAAAAGTTTTCACTGCTTATGTCTTATGAGTCCTTCTATTCATATTGTTCTTCTTCCTTCTGATTCGTTAATGTCTATTTGAGTTTCAGAGTCTTCCATACCCTCGGTCTTGGTCACCGATTATGAGTGGGCTATGCTCAATGCTTTATTACATGAGTTTGCTTGATTTTTGAGGAACCTTGGGCTTTGCCACCTAGTAGGCCGCACATTGACCATCTCATTGTCATTAAACAAGGGCAAGGTCCAGTTAATATCAGGCCTTATCGTTATCCTTTGGTTCAAAAGGATGCAATTGAATCCATGGTCCAAGAAATGCTCGAAACCGGGGTAATTCGTAATAGAAATAGCCCTTTTGGTTTGCCCGTTATTCTTATGAAGAAAAAGGATTGTATGTGGCGTATGTGTGTTGATTATTGGGAATTGAATCGTAAGACAATTAAGGATAAATTCCGATTCAGATGGGATGAGTTATATGGGCTCGTGATTTTTTCAAAACTAGTTCTTTGTAGTGGCTTTCATTAGGTTCACATTTGTGACGAAGATGTGTATAACGGCATTTCACACACATCTCGGTTATTAAAAATTTCGTGTCATGCCATTCGCGCTTACAAATGCACCGGCCACCTTTTAGAGCCTGATGAACACGGTCTTCCAGCCTTATTTACGGCGTTTCGTACTCGTTTTCTTTGACAACATTCTAATTTATGGTCGGGACGTGCCCACACACTTATATCATTTGCATTAGGTATTCTAGGCCATGAAAGATAATAACTTGTTTGGCAAAGGTTCTAAATGTGCCTTCGTTTTGGAAGAGATCGATTACTTGGGGCATCGTATATCCTCTCATGGGGTCTTCATGAATACCGCCAAGATTGAGGCGACGTGGGCCTGGCCACTTCTGACTACACCGAAGTAACTTCAGGGTTTCCTGGGTTTAGCGGGATACTGTCGCCGTTTTATTCGCCATTTTGGGGCTCTCAGTCGGCCCTTAACCGATCTCTTAAAATGTGACGTTTTTAATTGGACGCCCGTAGCAGAGTAAACTATTGTTGGTCTTAAGACCGCGCTCATGGATGCTCCGATGCTTGCTTTGCCCAATTTTTTTAAAGCTGTTTGTCATGGAGACCGATGCATTAGGTACGGGTTTAGGTGTTGCTCTTATGCAAGATAATCATCCTGTTGCTTATTTGAGCAAAGCTCTTGCTCCTGCACATCAGGAACTCTCGATTTATGAGAAGGAATTTATGGTCGTGGTTATGGCTATTCAGAAATGGGAGCATTACCTTACTCATCGTCCGTTTGTTCTTCGCATCGATCAACAAAGCTTAAAATTTTTGCTTGATCAAAAGGGTAATACTCCTTTACAATGTGCCTGGTTAGCAAATTTGATCGGATTCTCTTACAGTATTGAGTACAAAAGGAGCTATGAAAATAAAGCAGTAGATGCTTTTTCCGGAATGCCGCATTCCAATGTCGAGCTGTGCCCTTTACTACTGGATCTATCGGTCCCGTTGCTTTCTGAAATTGGTGCGTCACATAGGGCAGACCCTTCGCTGTAGAAGGTTATAACCAAGCTGTAGCAGGACCCGAAAGTGCACCCAACATTTTCATGGATTAATGGGGAGCTACATCATTTCGGGCGCTTAGACAATGGTCCAAATGTTGTTCTCCATCGTCGTATTTTTGTTTTATACCACGGATCGGTGGTTGGGGGTCATTCCGGAGTTAATGTCACTTTCTGCAAGTTGAGTAGGTTTTTCAATTGGCGTGGGTTATGACGTGATGTCTATAGGTTTATCTTCTAATGTACTACATGTCCATGTTGTAAGTCTGCTAATGCAGTGTATCCCGGTCTCCTCTAGCGCTTGCCAATTTTGGAAACGGTTTGGACATTCATTGACGGCTTACACTGTTTAAGCAGGAAAGACACCATTTTTGTTGTCGTAGATCGATTGAGTAAATACACGCACTTCATGGTACTTGCACACCCATAATCAGCTGAAATCATGGCCCGAGTATTCTTGAATACGGTGTTTCGTTTAGACGGGCTACTGCAGAGCATCATTATGGATCGTGGTTCAGTCTTTCTTAGTTTTTTCTAAAAAGAGTTGTTTCGTGTGCTCGAGGTTGACTTACATGTCTTTGGTGTTTCATCCCCAAACCGATGGCCAAACCGAGGTGGATAACTATAGCTTGGGAACTTATCTCCGGTGCTTTTGTTGTAACTTGCCTTCTTCATGGTCGCATTTTTTGGCCCTTTTGGAATGGTGGTACAATACGTCGTTTCATTCCGCCATACAAGCTACCCCTTTTGAGATACTTTACAAGCAACAACCTCCACTTTATATTCCATACGTTCTCGAGGAAACCAAGGGTGCTGCGGCAGATCAAAGTCTCATCATCCGAGAGGAGGTCATTCAGTTACTCAAGCACCATCTAAATCGTGCTCAAGTCCGGATGAAACAAATGGCTGGCGCTCATCGTTCAGAACGAAAATTTTTAGTCGGAGATTGGGTGTATCTAAAGCTTCAACCCTACCATCAGTCGTCGGCCCGTTCTCATGCTAATATGAAGCTTGCTGCTGAGTATTATGCGCCTTATCTCGTCATAGCTAAAGTAGGAGAGGCTGCTTATACTCTTAAATTTCCTCCGGAGGTTAAAATTCATAACATTTTTCATGTTTCCCAACTTCGTCGGAACGTCGGCACGGTCACAAATGGGGCTCTGCCGCTATTTCCGCATCTTGCTGATTTCAGGTGGACACCCCGAGGCAGTTCTGCACCATAGGCTTGTCAAATGTCACAATGCTAAAGCTCCGCAGATCTTGGTGCATTGGAAGGATCCTCTCGAGGATGCGACGTGGGAGGACTACTCTGAAATGTGTCTTCGTTTTTTGAGTTTTCTTCCTTGTGGATAAGGGACGTCTTTGGGGGGGGGGGGGGTAATGATACGTGTAGTAACAAGGCTAATGTTTAGTGCTCGGTTTTTAGAGTCGGTTTAGTGATTTTGAGTCCAAGTATAAATGTTGTTTTCGTAATTTCTTTCAAAGTATCCAATAACAAATATTCTTTCCCTCTCTCTTTCTCTCTCTTTATTCTTCTTCATCCTTAACCCTAATATCTTTCTTCTTCTCCTCTAATCCTAATTCTTTCCTCAATTCTCCAATTTCTTGGATGCATCCCTAAGTGCATCAAAATAACACAACTAAAAGTAAAATTATTAAATTAACATATTTAGGAAATTGATGTAAGTAACATTTTTTATATCCCTGCCTTAGTGGATATTTATTTTGAACCTACTGCACTTTGGTGCAGAATATTGAAGAGAGGCATGAGCAGCAATTTGCGAACCTCAAATTTTATTTTCCTTTTTTTGGTTTTCCTCTGATAATTGAGAACTTTATTGCCTTAAATTTAGAATTTATAAGGAAAAAAATATAAAAATGGTATTGAAATATGCCCCAAAAATATTTTTAATATTTAACTCTTTAATGATAAAAAAAAGTATTAAACACCCATATATGAATTAATTTAAAATTGAACAATAAAAAAGAATAAAGTTTAGATGAGAAGAGAAGTAAAATAGATGAGTAATCTAGAGAGAATTAGAGATGAGAGAAAGAAAGCATCAAATTTATCATTCATGAATCAATCTTACAAGAGCTTAAGCTATATATACAACTAGGATCAAAAGAGATACAATGAACCAAGACTAACTAACTAACCGACTTACTGAACATAGTCGCCAGAAAGGATTGCACATTGACTTAAACCACTAAGGACATAACCGAATGAATCAAAACAGTCTTAACTATAACTTGGTCACTTCAGCTTCAGTTTAGCTCCAATTCAGCTCCCATCATTACAATCCCCCCCCCCCCCCCCCCCCCAAAAGGAAATTGAGATCGAAGAGAGGACCAATCTTCCGAAGTAACAACCTCGGGACTCAAGTTACTCCACTGCACCAAAACCTCCTTTTTTTGCTTCCCTTGCTGCTGAACCACTCTTAAATTCAAAATTTCTTGAGGTTGTTGAACCAGCAACCCATGCAGTGTGGCTTGGGAATGACCTGCAAGAGCATCAGTAGCCGCTGGAACGAACTACTTAATCAAAGATACATGAAACACAGGATGCACCGACGAATTTGGCGGTAGCTCTAGCTTGTAAGCAACCTTCCCTATCCTCTCCAACACCTTGTAAGGAACAAAGAACTTTGCACTTAGCTTGACATTCTTGCGCATAGCTAAAGAAAACTGTCTATAAGGCTGTAACTTCAAGAGGATATAATCAACAACTGCAAAGGTCTCATCAGATATTTTTCAGTCAGCAAAGTACTTCATCTGCAACTATGCAACTTGCAAATTATGCTTAAGCTGCTGCACAAGCTGCTTTCTCTGTTCTAACAGTTCATTTACTTCAGTCATATTCGAAATTACCCATTGAAGCATCGAAGGAGTGGGTGGGTCATACCCATACAAAGCCTTGAATGGAGAAGTCCCGAGAGATGAATTAAAGTGTGTGTTATACCAAAATTCCATGAGAGAAAGCCATTTATTCTAGTTCTTAGGATGAGTGAATGTTATGCTCCTTAGAAATTGCTCAACGCATTGATTGACCCTTTCAGCCTGTCCATCCGATTGAGGGTGATACGAAGAAATCCTTGCCAATGTAGTCCCCAACAACAGGAAGAGCTCGTGCCAAAAATTATTTGTGAACAACATGTCCCTGTATAAAACTATGGTCTGTGGCAGCCAATGAAGCTTGTAAATGTGATCTAAGAAGAGTCTTGCCAACCTTTCAGCACTAATAGGATGGTTAAAGGCCACAAAATGGCTGAATTTTGTGAAGTGATCAACAACTACCCAAATGACTTCCTTCCCTTCTGACTTGGGCAACCCTTCAATGAAATCCATACTAATGTGCTTCCAATCTTTGTCGGGAATGGATAAGGGTTGAAGCAATCCTTGGTAAGGCTGACGCTCACTCTTGGTCCTTTGACAGACCTCACAATGTTGGATTAGCTCTTGAATACCCTTCTTCAACCTAGACCAGTGAAAGTATTGCTTCAATCTCTGAAAGGTGTCTTCAATGCCCGAATATCCACCCCAGCAGAGCTATGGGCAGCCAATAACACCTACTTCTTAAATCAGAACCTGTGCCAACATATACCTTCCGCTTAATTCTGATTACTCCATGGCTAACTGACACTTCAGAATCAGTACGCACTATGCCTTGAACCAATTGAGCTTTAACATATCCTTGAGCAAAGGAATCTTCATCATAAGATTTCACCACCTCTTCCATCCAAGATGGTACCACCATGGACACAGCTGCCCAATTAGCCTCCTCCAGATCTTCCAGCTTCCTTGAGAGGGCATCTGCAGCTCCATTGCCCTTCCCTTTCCTATATTCAAGGGTATAGTCCAATCCAAGCATCTTCATAAGGCCCTTCCTTTGAACTCTTGTACTGATCTTCTATTCCAACAAATACTTCAGGCTTTGATGATCAGTTTTGAATATAAAAATGATGACCCTCCAAGTAATGCCTCCATTTTTGTACTACCAACAATATTGCTAAGTATTCCTTTTCGTATATAGATAGCTCTTGGTTCCTGGGACTTAAGCTTAACTCAAGTATGCCAGGTGCCTCCCCTTTTGAAATAACACTACTCCAATACTCTTGCTGCAAGCATCTGTTTCCAAGACAAATGGTAGAGTAAAATTAGGCATGGCTAAAGTAGGAGTAGAAGATATTGCATCCCTTAATCGTTCAAAGGCTTCTTCAGCTTGATCATTCCAGTGAAAAGCATCCTTCTTCAATAATTCAGTGAGAGGCTTTACAATTATTCCATAGCCAGCAATGAATTTTCTATAATAACTTGTCAAGCCAAGGAATCCTCGAAGTTGCTTAAGAGTCTTAGGAACATGGCTTGCACCTTGCTAACATCAATAGCCACTCCTTTTTTTGAAATGAGATGGCCAAGATACTCCACTTGTGTTTTAACAAATGAACTTTTGGAAAGCTTATCATAAAGCTTATGCTGCCTCATGGTTTGGAACACCAGTTCAAGATGGATCAAATGAGTCTCTCAAGAAGAACTGTAAACTAGGATATCATCAAAAAGTACAAGTACAAAATTCCTGAGGAATGACTTGAACACTTAGTTCATTAATGCCTGGAATGTAGTCGGGCCATTGGATATCCCAAAAGGCATCACCGAGAATTCATAATGTCCATGATGAGTTCTAAAAGCTGTCTTGTAAATGTCATCTTCTCAAACTATGATCGGATAATAGCTCTGCCGCTGATCAAGCTTAGAGAAGAACTTAGATCCATAGAGCTCATCCAACAAGTCATCGATGATTGGAATGGGAAACATATCATTAATTGTAAGTGAATTTAGCTGACGATAGTCTATGCACATTCTTGAAGTTCCATCCTTCTTTTTAACCAGTATTGCAAGTGAAGCAAAAGGGCTATGGCTATGTCTATGTCTAATAAACCTTGTCCTCAACAGTTCATCCACTTGCCGTCCAAGCTCACTCTTTTGTGAGTGAGGATACTTATATGGTAGAAGATTTACTAGATCTGTTCCAGCTTTCAATGGAATGGTATGATCAAAGGCTCTCTTAGGAGGCAAGGAACTTGGCTGCTCAAATAAGTCATGACACTTTAGCAACAGAGAATCAATTGAAGGATTAGAAGTCACCTACTCTTCCTCATTAATGGCACTGATGGAATAGAGTTTCCCAACCCATTGGTAATTCTTCATCTTGAACACCCCCTGCAACTGCTTCCCACTTATCATTTGCAATTGTCCTTGCTCTCTAATGCCTTGCAACTAAACAGGCTACGCTTCTCTTTTAAATGACATTGTCAATTTAGCAAAATCAAAAAGTAACAGACTGATGGTCTTCATCTAATCAACCCCTAAACCCATATCACAACCTCCCAATCTCAACACCTAGAAGTCATAATCAAAGTCCTGCCCTTGCATCAGCCACTTGAAGTTCCTACACTTGGTATGAGTCAAGATTGAATTACTATCTGCCATGGTAACTGCTAATGGAGAGATCTTGATCATCTCATGCTCCACACTCCTTACAATCTTAGGATCAATGAAACTATCCGTACTACCATTGTTGACTAAAATCAGCAAGGATTTGCTTCTAGTTTCCCCCTTGATCCTAATGGTGTTGTGCGACCCATTCCCAGTCAAGGATTGTACAGATATCTTAATGTCATCATCCTCCACCTCTTCTACCTTATCTGCTTCTTGCACTTCGTAATCCACATCCTCTTCCTCTTCTAGAACAATTTCCTTAGCATCACATCCAGAAACAGACATAAGGTACTTAGGATCGCACTTGTGACCAAAGAAATATCTTTGGTTACACTTAAAACAAAGTTTCTGCAGCCTCTTCTCCTCCATGCTCAATGGTTTCTTGTCAGTTGGAGCTGGCTTGTGCGAGGGACCTCCAAATTGAGTGTTTCTTGCTCTAGTTGCCTCATTTGAAGCCAACACTGTGCACTCAAACCTTCTTGCCTTCGAGTAAGCTTGAGACAGAGAAGTAGGATCCAATGCCTTAACAAGATTCTTTACTTTTGGCTTCAAGCCATCGATAAAACTCGAAACATAATATGCCTCTGGTGCATCAGGATATACAGTCAGCATACTTGCCCTGAGATTCTCAAACCTTAACATATATTCCTTCACAGTTTTAGTTTGCACCAACTTATTAAAATTATCCACAACATCACTGATGTTCTTGTCACTATACCTCTCACACAATTCCCTTTCAAATTCAGTCTAATTATCAAAGGTTTACTTCGAACAAGGCTGTAATACCAAACCTCCAATTCTCCTTGCAGATATGCAGCCACGAATTCAATTTTCTCAGCTTCAAAAATGTTATAGAATCGAAAGTACCTCTCGCATTTCCTGATCCATGATTGAGGCATTTAAATTATAAAAGGGGCTATGTTTAGAATAAGAACAAAATAGAAGAAAGATGTGTGGGTTTGCAGTTTTGAAAGGGGTTCTTAGCGGCACCTAGATAGGGGGAGAGAATGAGCTTTCGTAGAGGGAGGCTTGGCGGCACCTAGGCGGGGACACCTAAATTCCGGACCACATGTGTTTGACCTCAATCTATCACCTCTAAAAAGGGGTTAGTGCTTTCGGTAAATCTGACTTCGGTATGTAATATTAATGTGGATTCGACACATTCTCCAATTTGGGAGACTTTAATTATATTTTTCTTCGATTTTTGGGTAAAATTTTACCGAAAATGTAAATGGATATGGACCTAGGTCAAGTGGCAGTTAAAGTGACGGAGCTAAACCCACAAACGCCTTACCTCGTACACTTAAATCCTAAGGAGTAGGATGGATGCAAACTCAAGAGCTTAACAACTTAGAAGCCCAAGTCAATTAGGTTTTTAAGCCTAACACCATTAACTTGCAATAACTCGACTGACAAGATTTAGGTGGAGCAAATCATGTTTGGATCACTAGATGCGGACCAATGCAATCAGGCCAAGCCTTGGCCATCAAATTCCTTAAATGATGACTCAAGCATAAATTCATTTGAATTATCAAGCAATGGCATTGGTGTAAAGCCTAAAACAAATTACCTGGAAGGAAAGCAATGACTTAAACTAATGACTTAAATCTCAACTAGTCGAGCTTTGGGAACAGATTAAAATAGAGAGTTTATACCTGAAACCCAAAAATTGTATTACCTCGAAGGAAAGCAATTACAAGCTATGCTATGGTAGACTAGGTTATGTTACGCTACTCCTATAATAAAAGCACAAGTGTGTTGTAAAGCAAAACTTGAAGAAGTTTTGCATGGTGGTGCTGGACACTTTATAATGATAATAGTCCTTTTTTTTTTTTTTTTTTGGCCGAAAAAGGAAACAATTGTTCCATCCTAAAACTATGGCATATTTATTGCATGTCTTCCCCAACTCTTCTTATGCATGCTAAATGGACGTTGATCGTGCCCTGAAAACGTGTGCTCGAGCCTCCATCTGGAAGCCCCAAATTTGTGCATTTTGCTTGAGACTCTTATAGATGCCCCATTTTCGTCTAGATATACTTAAGGCTCATACTTCTTGATATGCACTCTAAGTAACTACCTTGAGCTTTAGACTTGCCTTTCTTACAACCTTCTGGGAAGTCCCTCTAGCTCGAGGTTGAATCAATCAGAATCAACAACGGGCATGGGATATGAATCCTTTGGTTTTGCTGCATTTAGATTGCTAAACTCAATACAAACTTTGATTTTGTCCTTTTTTTTAAATAACAGGAACAATGCTGGCTAGCCATTTGTTGTCCTAATGAACTTGGCTTTTAAGAGTCTCTCAATTTCCTCTTTAACTAAGTTTATGACTTCCTGGGCCTTTTCTAGGCATCAAGTTTGGCTTAATGGGCAGCCCATGCTCAACCACCTTTCTCTCTAAATCATGCATCTCATGGTGTTCCGAGGCAAAGCGGTCCTTGAACTCAAGGTACAAGCCCATATACTGCTTGCTTTGTTCTTCATAAAGCAAAGCACTCACATATGTGGGTCTTGGATCTTGTATTAAACCCAAGTTGACTTCGAAAAGAGGATCTTAGATTTCAACTCTCAAGTCCTCCATTTTGGCTGGTGCTACTCTCAAGTCAGACAACTTCTACCCTTTCTTTTGCGACACTTGGACTTCAAAGCCACTTTTGGAGGCAAATGGCTGTTTAGCCCATAGCTGGTCCTCAGCATGCCAAGCCACTAGCTTTGCAATGGTTGAGGAAACAGTCCTTTGGGCCTTTACTAGGAAGACTTGGCTTCCCTTAATAAGGCATCTTGTGCATCTTGGAGGTCTCCTTCGTCAAGGAGGGCACTCATTCATCCCCAAAAGTCTAAGCCATCTGATTCCACCTCAGCTTGATCAAATGGCTATCATGTTTTCCCTTTGGGCATCATGAGGATTGGTCATTTTCACTACTAGTGGTCCCACACTGTCCTCGTAGAGTTTTGCCTTAATAAAATTTGAGCAAGACATGAATGGCTTGTCAACTGCCATAACAACCTCATACTTTTCATGGTTCTAGAAAATCAATAACTAGTGAATTGAGGAGGGGATATAATAATTGGAATGCAACCTGTCTCTCTTGACCAACACATTGTAGCTCGAGGTCTTAACCATCACAAATAAAGTTGCCAGCATACTCAAGGTGCCAGCAAATAACTAAATCGGGATGACCCCTTGCATACTTGGTGATGGCCCCAAAGAAGCCACAAATTGCCACATCAGAAGTTATTAAGTCATCTCAAGGCTTGTCGATGACCCCTAACATGTATGAAGGCAATATATTAATAGTCGCGCCATTGTCCACTAAGACTCTATTTACCAAAATGTCATCAAACTTGACCTTGATTTATAGGGGCTTAATGTGTTTGTTGGCAAAAAAAAGGCCCATCAAACATCATCTTTAGTACCCCAGGAAGATCATTAGTTAATTTGGAGGTTGGAGACTTAACTTTAAAAGATAAAGCGTCATTAATACCCTTAAGGGATACTTCTTTTAACCACTAGTTCCACTTGGGGATCTTCCATTGCTACCACTGCATCTCCTTGGACGCTATCTTACACCTCGGTTGCCAATCCCGAGCGACAAGTAATGCAGTTCTAACATAGCTTTCTCTGGGAGTGACCCAAACTGGATTCGAAGCCCTTAATCAGTGTCCTTCTAAAGCCCTTTATCAATTTGCATGTCCTGGTTCAGCCACTAGGGCCTTAGATGCCTTCATTGGCTTGTGGTAATCTTTCTCGCGGAAATCAATCTCAATTTCTAACCATGTCTGGTTGATCTGGTCAAGAGGTTCCACTAAATTGATGCTGAGAGGACTATAATCCTTATCATCATCAAATATCTTGCAAGCCCACAAATCTTTGGCAAGATTTATTTATTTGTCGGTAAGTCAGTGTGAAATAACATATATGAAGAAAACATATATGTACAAGTCTCCGAGGGCCATAACCCCAAGTCATGGACAGAAAGGCTTACATCAATGAATAAAAAAAAAGAATCAAATAAAGCTAAAAAGCATCAAAGGTCGACATGACAAATAAAACAAAAGTAAAACAACACGAGAAGCCAAACAAAACTAATGTTCAATCCTCGAGCTCCAACGTAAGTTGAGCGTGATTCTGAGCACCTCGAAGCATTGGAGAAGTAATGAGAAGGCAACGAACCTATCCCGTGATCTCCTCAATAACAACTGAAGAAGGTCTGGATTGAGAGCGTTGAATCCTTAGGTTACACTAATACTGGAGGATATAAACCGTTGCAGAGAGGCAAAGGCATATGAAGAAAATATATATGTACAAGTCTACAAGGGGCATACCCCAAGTCATGGACAGAAAGGATTACGTCAAAGAATAGAAAAAATGAATCAAATAAAGCTAAAAAGCATCAAAGGTCGACATGACCAACAAAACAAAAGCAAAACAAAGCTAGAAGCCAAATAAAACTAATGCTCTATCCCCTCACTCCTACAGAAGTTGAGAGTGAAGCTGAGCACCACAAAGCATAGGAGAAGTAATGAGACGGCTATGAACCAATCCTGTGATCTTTTGATTAACAACTGAAGAAGGTCTGGACTGAGAGCGCTAAATCCTTAGGTTCCACTAATACTGGAGGATATAAACCGTTGCGGAGAGGCAAAGGTGGGCTAGAACATGATCTATCCCACGTCCTTGGAGCTGAGTAGCAGCCTAAGAAACCAGTTCATGCCAAGGAAGTGCAGGCTAGACAAAGGATGTGCGCGATGATACCGTAGACCAAACAGAAGTAGAGAAGCTACAGGCGAAGAAAGGATGGCTATGCGACTCATCATCTGAATCACGTAGCACACATGAAGACTGGGCGTCCTAAACCTTATGTCTCAGCAATCTGTCGCGGGTCCAAAGTCGCTCACGTGAGGCAAGCCACATAATAAACGAGTGCCTCGGAATGTGCAACTGGAACCAAGAAGATGATGGATGGAGACCTCCTCCCTCCTACTACGAATCTACTCCCAAGCCAATCTAGTGGTGAATATCCTTGAACGGTCACCCATCCACCTAATATGCTTAGCTACAGATGGTTGAGGTTTGAACTCAACAGAATCCCAAATAGGTAGCAGCTCAACCCTCTCATGTGGAAGCCTCCACTGATCACCCTCAATAATGTCAGAGACACGTGAGCCCCAAAGATGACCAATAGAAGTCAAAGTGCGGGCCGTGAAGAGACCCATCAAACACCCACAAGTAGCCAGTAGTCAGCCCAATGTGCTCTGTCATGCCCATCTCCAATGATGTGTCTGAGCGCTCCATCACCTAAGGACCGAACTTTAAGGATGCTCCTGTATGACCAAGGAATTGACCCTGTTGGCTCAATCTCCTTAAAGTTCTTCCCCAAGAGTAGGTTGGCATGAATCCACCGAGACCAGAGAGAATCACGGTCAGTGAGCATAACCCGTATGTGCTTCATAATAGAAGCCTGGTTCCACCCAGTTAGGTGACGAATCCCAAGACTAGCTACTCTACGAGGGTAACAAAGATGCCTCTAGGCAACCTTCGCCCCCCCCCCCCTCTCTCCTAGGGCCATCGAAGTGCGCTTTCACAGAAAGGGAGCAAGCATTGACTCGATCTTCTTGATCATTGCCTTCGGAAGAATGAAGACAATTGACCAATAGACCATAATAGAAAATAGTACTAACCTAATCTGCTGCAAATGCCCAGCATAAGAAAGAGCCCGTGAAGTCCAGAGTTGAATGCGAGCCAAGATCTGATCCAGGCTTGCAGTGAATGAACGGAAGTCTCAAAGAGATAAGCAGCACCCTTAGATATCTGACCAGACATCACCGTAATCGACACCTCAGAAAATACGGAATGGGCTACTGAGAATCAGAATCGATCCCGGCAATAAAGACTGTACTCTTTGCCGCAGTCCAGGACAGCCCCGAAAGTGCAGCGAAGCAATCCAACATGTCCTGAATAACCAAAACACTTTGTTCATCCGCCTGACTAAAAATCATCAGATCATCAGAGAAGCATAGATGAGTGAGCTATGTACTAAAGCAACATTGGTGGAATCGAAACCGTGGATCAGAGGTAGCACTATGAAGAAAACCCCAAAGTCCCTTCATGGTGATAACTGATGTGCTTGGTGCTTGCTTAATAAGTGCACTAAGTCGTATCAAGTAATACAGAGTGAGTACAGTATCATTCCCACGAGGATTGATTATTGAGTGAATACAAAAATTTGTAGCTTTAGCACTATTTCAAAGGCCGAAATTGTAGTTTTCAAAATGAATCAAACAAAATAAAAAGAAATAAGTTAGGTTACTAATTTTTTGGAAGTTTTTCTAATTTTTTTATGATTTTTATGATTTAGTAAGATCCATGGTATCTGATTTCACCTACTTGCATCTATACGCATTTCTATTCTAGATATTCAAGTTTTTATTACGTGTTGATGGTCAAAAATCTTAATTTACTAAATATTCTCTCTCGAGCAACATTTAGCATACTCTTTTAAATATTAACTCATCAATCTCTTGCATGAATTTAAATAAGAAAGGAGTTTTAAAGATCCATGATTTTCACTTAAGACCACACAAATTGCATTGATCTATGTCTGGCCTTCGCTTAATTTTTGGTGTTTATCACTTTAGCATTCATCATAAATTTCTTTTTGGACTCATTATGAATCACTATAGGCTTTGAATGGTGATCAAGAATTCAAAACTTATGAAGAACAGTGATAAACACTCAAACCGCGTAATAAACAAACTTTGAATACGTTGAATTAGAAAAGAGCGCATTAAGTACTCGTGTTCAAAATCGATTATGGCTTGTTCGTGTTCATAGTTAGGGCTCAATAACTTATTAAGCCGAGTTCGAGCAGGCTTGATAAGCTTAACAAGCCGAGTTCAAACAAGGGGGTGCTCGGCTCGTTAATGTTCGTGAAGAGTTTGATAAGAACTCGTTAAGGGCTTGTTAAGAACTTGTTAAAAGCTTGTTAAAAAACTCATTGAGAGCTCGTTAAAGGCTCGTTTGTAGTTAATATTAACTCCAAACTAGTTCGATAATGGCTTGATAGTAAGTCGAATAACTAGGCTCAATAGGGAGCTCGACTCGATAATAAGCTCGTGTTTGTTATGAGCTTGATTTCATTCGATAATGAACTCCTCGGCTCGATAAGAGCTCGAATTGGGTCGATTAGCTTAATGAGCTGAGCCGAGCCGAGCCGAGCTTCTAGCACAACAAAATCTTAACGAACCGAGCTCGAACAAGGGGTTGGAAAGCTCGATAAGAGCTCGGCTCAAACTCGAGCTCGATAAATCTTAATGAACCGAGTTTGAACAAGGGGATGCTCGGCTCGGCTAGGCTCGTTTACACCCCTTACAACTTAGTCTACATCGTGGCCATGGAAAGAAAAAATTAGTTCATGGTATACATAATATAAAGCAAAACTAAAATAAAATCCATAAACTTAAAGAAAAAAAGGATAGAAAATACCTTGAAAATGTGAAATTACAAACCTAACTTCTTTTCTCCTCCTTCCTCTTTCCTACAGTTTTCTACCCTATTCTCTATTTTCTATTGGTTTTTTGTTGGATGGGTTGATCCAGAACACTTCTCAAACCTCTTTATTTATAGTACATGAGGTTAGAATAACTTGAAATAAAAAATTTTACAAGCTTCATTCACATTTGCTCTTCTTGCCACCTAGTTCCGCCCACCTTCCAAGTTGTTGCCTTTAGCTGATTTTGTTCTCTTTTTGCATCATTCCACCACCCAAAATCAGCTCTTACATCACCATGAACATGTTCTTGAAGTATAGAAAGCATCCTTGCTTTTGATTTGTGCATTTTCCTGTCCATTTTTGCAATTTGTAATGAATTGTACATGAACTTGGTTCATCCTTGCTAAACCGTGAAGAAATGATGTGTTTTGCCCTTTTTTTTTTGTTTTTGTTTGATGTATCTTGCATTTACTTGTTTATGTTGATGATAAAACCTACCGAGATTTAGCATAAAATTAGCACTTTTGCAAAAAGTAATGATAGAAGCAAAAAGGAGCAAAAGCGATAAAAGTTTGATGTAAAATGGTTTGAAAATGAACCTAAATGATATGAATAATTATATACTAAATTAGAATAAGGGAAAGAGGATCCCCATGACGAATGCCTTGACTAGTGCCAGAAAAACCCCTGAAGCTCACCATTAATGGCGACCAAGAACCTGACAGGGGGAAGACACTCTTGCACCCAACCAATCATGACCTCCGGGATACCCATACAATGCATAGTAGACATAATGAAGTCCCAATGCACTGTTTCAAGTGCCTTGCAAATATCAACCTTCACAGCACACCGAAGTGACATCGTTAGAAGGTGATAGTGGCCCATGAGCTCCTGAGCGAGCAAAATATTGTCTAAGATCCTCCTCCCAGGAACGAAGGCAGACTGCGAGTCATCAATCAAAATGGGAAGAAACCCTTTCAGCCTATTCGCAATGATCTTAGTGATACACTTATAGATCACATTGCAATAGGAGATGCGGCAATAGTCAAAAAACGTGGAGGGATTCTCCACCTTTGGAATCAGACTGATAGGGGTAGTGTTCAGGATGTCTAGCATTCTCCCTGACTAGAAGAACGAACGGACAGCTCGCACTATATGGCGACCTACAATATCCTAGGCCCTCTTAAAGAAGTGGGAGGTATAACCATCCGGACTAGGAGCCCTGTCATCACCAATGGAGAAAAAAGCATCTCGTACCTCGGCACCAGAAATTGAAAGAGTCAATGGTCTAACCTGATCCTCCAAAAGACGGGCCTGAAAAAGACCTGAGATATTCTCACAAACCTCCCACTCGGCTCAGCTAACAACTCATGAAAGTAAGAGACCTTGGCCTCTGAAATCTCCTCCTTATCATAGGTCCTCAAGTGCCGTCAGGAAGAACTGTAGAAGAAAGCTGGTTCCTAGCCTGTCGATGGACGACAAACTTATGGAAGAATGTAGTACCCTTATCTCCTTAGGAAAGCCACTGGATACAAGACTTCTGACTGTAGAAAGCCTCGTCATCCCTACAAAGACTTGAATACTACCGAGATAAACGACACTCCTCTGGTCAAAGGACCATACACTGCGGATCGAATCTAAATCCCGCTAGCTCGCAACCTAGGCATCTTGCGCCGCCACCACTCTAGCCGAGATATGATTGTAATGTCTAGCATTAAGGGCTTTCAGCTCACTCTTCCAGCCACTTCAGCTTCAAAGTGAGCTGATACATAGGTATGCCATCAATGCAAGACTCCTACAGCCTCCGGACCGTAAGAAGAAGCTCCTCATGATCAGCCCAAAAGTTAAAGAACTTGAAAGGGAGCCATGATGTGCGGCACTCTCCAAGTCCTCTAACTACAAATGTACAATGGTCAGAGAAGATCTCTCGCAGAAGGAACTTAACTGATGAGGTAGAAGAAGCACGCAGCCATCCCTCACTCACCAAACACCAATTGGGAAGCTTCAGAATGAGAGCGTATAGCGCAGCCAAGTATACAGCAAAACAGTAAGGTCGAACTCATAAACACAATCTCAAAAGTCATCCATGTGGCCAGGCCAAGTGTCCTGACCACCATATCCATCACTAGGACTAAGGATAGCATTAAATTCTCCTGGGAGTAGCCAAGGGTCCTTCTTTATACCCACACTGACTCCTTGAATGTACCTCCATGGATCCTGATGCGGCCCTGGCTCGTTAAATCCATAGACAAATGTGGCTACAAAGACATATCCCATCGAAGGTCAGAAACTTATCCTCACCCTACACTCTTGTAATGCAATATACACCAGGGTCCTAGAGCACAATGATGTGGCACTGAGACCTCCACACTCCACTAAATATAAACTGCCACCACTCAACACAGTGGGCAACAACAAACTCAATATCGACTGCGTTAGTCTTGGTCTCAACCAAGCCAACCAAACTAAGGCAAGTAGACAAAATCTAATCCTGAACAGAAACGGATGGAATTGGGGTTATTAAACCCCCCTCACATTCCAGCAACCTATCATTGGAAACTGGCGAACTAACATGAACCACAGATCTTACGGCAACCACGGGCTACAATAGAGCATGTAACATGATAATCAACGAAAGTATAATGGGAAATACTATCATAAGTAGATGGCTCACCTGTACGCTCCTCAGCTAAAAGAGTAAACTGATTCAGCGACTCGACACTAGGTACCATCTGAACTAATCGGTCCTTAATACATGCAGCAGGCTTAATGATCCCAACAAGAGCATCCTAACCTGCCTCAATCACGTAAGGGACAATCACACAGCCTAAATCCTCCGATGAACCACTCTCCTGAACATCGTTAGAAGAATCCAAGCTGAAACAAGAAACAAGGGGCCAGCCAGTGGGTTGAGCATGGCACGCCTTGGGACGAGGTAACTCTATGGTTGAGACCGATGTGGTCTGTCCTCCATTGCTCGATGCCAGGCTACCAAGAAGCCCAACCACGGATGCTATCGGAGGTGACAACACCTACCCACCATCTTGGGTCACTTACTGCGGCAACACAACGGCCGTCCTGGGGCCGGCCCAGATGTGGGCATTGTAGAGGTAGGGCGAGCACCGGCCCAGCCCCCACCCTAGGCTGGCCACCACCAGTAGCAGGGGTCTCCAGCATCTCAAGCATTCCCTCCTCCACGGCACTAACGCCTCCCACTATCACAGGACCTTAGGTACCTCCAGCTGCAACACCCCCACGGACCGGCGCACCATGACTCATATCCTTCTAAAGATGAGAAATTAGCCCATCTCTTGAGCTTCCTGTGTGGCTTGTTCTTAGCTTTCCCGGCTCTGGTTTTTTTCTCCCCTTTTTGATCCTCAAGATTCATAGGTTCAAGGCCACTAGCTTTCGTATCTTCATAGTTCGAATCCTTTTCAGCAGGATCCATGACCACCTAAGAGTCAAGCTCAGCTCTCCTCTTTGCTGTTTTCTTGCGTAGCAACTTCCTTTTCTTAGTTTTAGAGTGAGTATGGAAGAGCCAATGTTCTCTTGTCCATGCTAGTTCTTCCTCCAAATGTTACCAAAACGAATCCCTAAGGGATGTCCTCATTGTTGTGGTCCCTGTGTGGTATCAACTTCAATTAGGTGGCACTTCATATTTCTTTTGGGATGCTCAATTCTTATGATTAACTAAGCCTTCGATAAAGGATCTCCACCTGGCTTAGACGATGAGCCTTTCTTTGAGGATGCTGGTGTTTTCTTTGGATATATCCAAGTTTTTCATCGTAGACACCAGTCTACCTTTACCGCCTCCAGAAAGAGTAAGCCCTATGAACTTCCTCATTATATCCTTTTTGGTAGCAAAAACGGTCTACCAATGTTCAATGGTGGATATACCTATGTGTAGCACCTCTTCCTTCGAGATAAGTATGGTTCCTTTATCAAATTGTCTTTTAAGAACCGTTTAAAGCTTGCACAATCACAAGTCAGATGCTCCATTGTGACGTGCCATCTGCAAAACTCGTTTACCAATTCAATAGAGGTCTTTGAGGATTTAAGTGCCCCTCGTTTTATTAGTCTCTCAAATAAGCTGTTGGCCACAACCATTCTCTCCTTATCATCTTGCATCCTATGAGGTGACTAAGAATCAGTTTTGTCATTACAAACATATTGAGGTTTAACTGTCTGTACAGTACTTACTTGTAGAGGACTAGGGAATGCATCTTTATCAACACCCATTGGCCCTTGTTCATGGAAGATAAGTTCCCTTGCTTCAATGGCATCTTGGACCATGTTTTTGAAGATGTTGCAATTCTTTGTTGAGTGAGTGAAAGGATCATGCCACTTATAGTACACCTTCCCTTTCAATGAATTGGGATTAAGTTTCTGGTGTTTCCCTCTAACCTTGAGTTTGTTATTTACTTGACCCATCAAATGTAATATTGGCTCTTAAAGAGGTCAAATGAGTACTTTCTCAAGTCTTAGGATTAATTAGACTTCCAAGCCTTGGTATCCATTTTCATTGCAGGATTATAGACCATAGGAGGTTGACATACACAATGATGTCAATTTCACAAGGAGGAATTTCTCATCAATTGGTTCGTGCACATAGGTTCCATGCACACTATTTTGTTTGAGGCTTTCTACTTACAAGATGGCATCGTATCTAGTGGCACATTCTGCTTACTGTAAATGACTAGTGAAATTCGATCCCTCAAATTTCTTGCTAACTGAATATCCAAACCCTTTAAGGCAAATTGGCATACTCAACCTCAAGGAAAGCCACTGTTCATTTTAACCTAGCTCTCTTGAGCAGATTAATGTAGTCTTTTACATATTCTCCTAGCTTTTGTCTCATTTGAGCCAGATATGACATAGAAGTCCCAAGATCTATCCTAGGGAATTGGGCTTGAAATTGTATGGCCATGGCATCCCAATAGTAGATGGAATTGAGTGGTAAGCTTATGTACCATTGGTAGGTAGTCCCTGTCAGGGAGCTAGGAAACAATCTAAGTTTCAAATAAGGATTGTCAATTGCCTCTCAGCATTGGTTTAAACCTTTAAAAATGCTCGAGAGTAGATATGCTACCCTTTCCCAATCAAAGTAAACTCAGGGACCTTATACTCTCGAAGGAATGGATAATTCCTGTCTATAAAATTCAGGGTATGCCTTACTGTAAAGGGGTTTATTAACCCTTATGAGGCCTACCCCAATAATTGGTTCAATGAGGGCAATCAATTGGTCTTGGAGGGGGAGGTTCAGTGCTTGATTATGCACTTGCCATTACCCCCGAAGGGGTTGAATGTCTCTGGGAGGATCAGTAGGGTAACTCTAGCCTCCCATGACAATCCTATAAGGAACAGGCTATTGTCCTGCATATGTAGGGTTATCCCCGCCCTAGTTAATCTGACCAAATGGTTGATTAGCCACTTGTTTATCATACTGGCCCTGTACTTGCTGGCCTAGTGACCTAGCATGGGTGACCCGGAGTGGGTGAGCGACATACAGACACCACCTAAGCTACATTCTTTTCATAATACTGGCCCGGTACTCACTTGGCACTTGCTCGCCCTATGCTTACTAGCCTGGTTCTTATTGGCACGGTAAGGGCTAGCTAGAAATGGGCAACCCAAAAGGCCAAAGCTTTCTAGAAAATGGGAAAAGGCCCTCACATCTCAGGACACCTTCTCCCTTCCCCCCTTGTACCACTCTCTCCATGGCAAGCCTCATCTAAGGAAACACCGAGTTGTGCTTGTAGCTAGAGCTTGAGTTTAGCTCATCCTTATGAACCCTCTCTCATACAAAACTCCAATCTGATGAATAAGCAAAGCAACATACAACATTCCAAGTGGCCTAAGGGCTCCCGCCTAAGCAGGGTCCCGGTGGGGGGGGGGGGGGGGGGGGGGGGGGGGGGGGGGGAGGGTGTACACAGCATTCTCCCTTCAAGGTGCTACCCTAAAGAGAGGCTGTTGCTGAAAACCTTCAACTTGATAGGTGCAACACGAGGACTTCCCAAGAGGTCACCCATCTCGGTACTACTCTCACCCAAGCACGCTTAATTTTGGAGTTCCAATGGGATCCGAGGCTTGCGTGTTGGTATCCTCTTAGGTAATACGATGAATAAACACACTGACCAAATTCGTCATAAATATTTTGGTGTCATCTGTGAGAAGGATCACAAGCTCACACCTGATTGGGTATTTCTTGTAAGATTTCAACATTGTTAGTCTCTTTTCTCATATTTTCTGATAAGAACAAGCCTACTCAGGCAAAAGCAGCCAAAGAAACTCACTGAATAATAAAAGAGATTTGCTTGAATATACTCTTCTTATATCCTTTCTACCTTTTAAAGGCATGTCCTTGAGCTTACAAGGAGCGTTGCTTAGGTAAAAGTCAAGTATTGCTACTTCTTTTCCACATATTTTTTTAATCTTTTTCTAGATCAAAAATTCAAAAACTTATCATGGACACCTAGAACTCTTCAAGAGCTTCATTTGATATACCACTCCATCTGTAACTCTTCACTGATTGAATGTCATGCCTGTTTTAATTTAAAAGGTAAGTTGTATACCTTACCCGCTTCTGGCAAGCCCATATCTTTTTTCATGTACTTTCTTTCATCAAAAACTCAAAAGGTCAATATAGTTTCCTATAACACTTTAAGAGCTTCGTTTTGACATAAAATTTGATCCGTAACTCTTCACGGATTGAAAGTTATGCTCGTTTAAGTAGTAAGATAAGTTATATGTTTTACTTCAGTGTGGCACGCCCACCTCAATTTTCATATACTTTCTTTGATCTAAAATTCAAAAAATCATTATGGGTACCTGGAAATCTTCAAGAGCTTCTTTTTGATATGAAGTTCGATCCAACTCCTCATGAATTGGACGTTACGCCCGTTTTAAGTTGTAAGGTGAGTTATATGTATTACTTGCACTTTTCGCGCCCACTTCACCTTTTACGTGCTTTCTTTGATCCAAAAATTTAAGAAATCATTCTAGTTGTATAGAAATTTTCAAGAGCTTTGTTTTGATAGTTGATTTAACTCATAGCTTTTAAAGAATTAAGAGTTATGTTTGTTTAAGTCTCAGGGTCAATTTATATAAGCCACTAATCACTACCATGTTGGATAAACGCCCACCACACCTTTGCTACATTTTCTTTAAAATAAGAGAAATTATACTGGTTGTGTAAAGCTCTTCAAGGGCTTCATCTTAATATATGGCTCGCACTATAACTCCGTACAGATTAAAAGTTATAACTGTTTAAATTTTCGTGATACTTAAATTAAAAAAAAGGTAAACAAAATATATATATGATAAAGCTTCTACCGTCATTTGACCGTCAGCTTCTCCGACATCTTCACCTGCAATACCCTTACCCTCACACCACCATAACCATCCACAGCTTCACCTTCGTTACCCTGCCATTAGCTGCCAGAAACACCTGGCTTGCCTAATCTTGGCTCGCCCACACTTCTACTCACTCGCACCTGGAACGCCTTGACCCATGGCTCATCGTGTCACGTCTTTCACCTTTCTCCAGTGTCACTATTTTGCCACAAACAACCCACACCAACCACCACCACAAGTGGTTCTCTCTCTTACATTAAACCTTAACGGGTCAATTTTTATTACAATTTTTATTTAATTCAACCTTAAAAGGTTCAATTTTCGTTTCAACTTTTACTTAATTCAACCCTAAAAGGGTTAATTTTCGATAAAATTTTTATTCAATTCAACTCTAAAAGGGTCAATTTTTATTATAATCTTACTTTAATTTGACCCTCAAAGGGTCAATTTTAATTACAATGTTTGTTTAATTTAGCTTTAAAATGGGTCAATTCTCCACCCACATTGAACTAACTCTCACAAGATCTGTTTAATTCAGGCCCTATCTAAACTAATTCTTGCTACAATCTCAATTTAATTCAATCCTGACTAAACAAAATTTCATAGCAATCTCAATTCAACTTGACCCTAAATGGGTTAATTTTTATCAATTCTAATTGAACCAATTTTCATTACAATCTTAAGTTTAATTCAACTCTAAATGGCTTAATTTTCATCAACTCTTATTGAACCAAAATTTCATTACAATCTCAGTTTAATTCAACCCCTAAATGGATCAATTTTCATTATAATTTCAATTCCATTCAACCCCATGAGGTTGGTTTCTGTTACAATTTTAGTTTAGTTCAGCCCTAACTGGGTCAATTTTCATAATAATCTCAACTTAACACAACCCTAATTGGGTCAATTTTCATCAAAATCTCCGCTTAATTCAACCCTAAAGGGTCAATTTTCATTATAATTTTAGTTTCAACCCTACAGCATTAATTTTCGTTACAACCATTAAACATTTCAACTCTACATGTGTTAATTTTCGTCAATTCTGGTTGAATCGATTTTTATTACATCTTAATTTAATTCAACCCTAAATGTGTCAACTCTTGTTACGATCTCAGCTTAGTATAATTCTCATTACAGCATCAGTTTAATTCAACCCTACCTTGTTACAGTTTAATTCAACATTCGTTAAGCCAATTCTTGTTACAATAACTGTTTAATTCAACCCTATTTGAACCAATTCTCATTACAACATATGTTTAATTTAACCCTATTTGAAATAATCCTTGTTACAATTTCAGTTTAATTCAACCTTCTTTAAGCTAATCCTTGTCACAATATCCGTTTAATTCAACCCTGTTTGAACTAATTCTTTTTACAACGTTCGTTTAATTCAATCTTTTTTGAACTATTTCTTGTTACAATCTCAATTTATTTCAACCCTCATTGAACCCACTTTCGTTGCAATCATAGTTTAGTACAATCTTGATTGGACCAATTTTCGTCACAAACCCTATTTAGTTCAACCTTGATTGAATCAATTTTTATATGTAAATAAGTAAACCAACTCCAAATATGTCACAACCAAAAAGCATAATTAAAGTCATATTCTCAGGGCTTGAGGATAACACGCCTTGTAAGTTATAAAATGTTGTAGCCACTCATAGACTGTTTCCTTGGCTAGTTGAACGAATTCTCGCTACAATTCTTATTTTATTCCAGGTAAATCAATAATTATCACAAATCCAACTTAACAAATCTTCACATCAATTCTACTTCAAATCAAACTCCAAGGAGTTAATCTTTGCTATAATTTCACTCTAACGGATTCCTGTTTAACCTCTCGTTACGACTTCTAGTCAATTTTTTATTATACTTTCATCTTTTAAGATATTCAATTATGAAGTTACTCATGTGTCCTCTCATAAGGGCGTAATTATAAAAGCTAATTAAAAAAAAAATCATCACACAGATGATTGCCAGCTCTTATGCTAGATGAATGCCACTCGTACCAAATCTCTCAAATAAAGAACCTTGTTTCACCAAGATTCTTATTCATTAATTATTAAGATAATCAAAGTCAATAATCCTGGATTGACGGCAATAGAAGAACAAACCTATCAATACTACTTTTAGTGATCCCAACATCTTAACACAAGCACATAAGTGGATACCAAGGCACAAGTTCAAATCAAAAAGCACACACAAAGGCTAAGTGTAGAAGAGGTAAATGGATCTATAACGAATTGCATGATTCTTTCAAAGGAAATTGAGAGACATCATAACTGTCTTAAGTGGATACCAAGGCACAAGTTCAAATCAAAAAGCACACACAAAGGCTAAGTGTAGAAGAGGTAAATGGATCTATAACGAATTGCATGATTCTTTCAAAGGAATTTGAGAGACATCATAACTGTCTTATTGCGACCCAATAAAACATTTCCAAGTGAAAAGTCCGACATGGACCATGCATGTTACTACACCCGAGCAACTTGCACTTCAACCAACCTTTTGCCAAGCTATTTAGTACCACTACTAGTCAACAACTTACTAAGAGCAGTGCAAGATGTTATTTTTATCTGCTAAGCCGCCTTCATAATCGCATACATTCTATTGTAGCACATAATCGATAATTCCAAACCTCAAAAACAGCTTCCTGACAATCACAAAGCATGCCCAACATGAAAATTGACATTAGAAAATTAAAAATACTTCCTCAAACATTCCAAAAATAGACACCTTACTTGAAATAGAGAATCACAAGCCAGTGACGTATGGACATAAATGATAACTCAATAGTAAAAACCCCAACAAAAGGCGGCAATCTGGATAGATAAAAATCGGAAAGAACTAGATCGATACCCGTAATAGCCTATTTCAAAATAGTCTTGTACTTTTACGAGCAGTCTAGAACTCCTTCCATACCCTACTCAATCTATTTTACAGTCTTGGAACTAGAATAACAAGATTGACATATATTGAAAAAGCACTTATGCCATGACAATGGCATCTTCACCTGCCTTTCATCATCAAATATATTACAAACTCATCTTACCGCATTTTTAATGTGTGGCGTTGGTACATGTGACATATTATAAGACAATCAAAGACTCATCGTTCTTAAGCCACATATTAGGCATAAATACTTGCCATCCAAACATTAACAAAGGTTCATACAATCAATTATGAATCACCTTTTGTGAGTGTTATTCTTTTACAAAGTACATCTTGTGAATACCATTAATGACGATCCGTGCAACTATCTACTTACAACCATTGAGCATAAGCCACACTAAGCTTGTCATTTCATGGGTACCTGTCTTGACAAAAAAATGTTACTGATGGACATCCTTTAATGATAATATACCATTTAATTGTATTACTTAACAAATAATAACTTTAAAAGTGCGTTATTTGGCAATTTGTCTTTATTTTGATGTTTATCCTTAGCATATTTATTATACAACAAGTGTATTATACTAGCCTGTTTGGTTTGGTTTGTTGCCTCGATTATGCTCGGATTTATCCAGGTATCTTATACATAACACCTGACAGCTATCCAAGTACGCACTCATCACCATGGTCCGCCCTTGTACAATCACCCGCAACGGGTGCAATACTCATCACCAGAGTCCGCCTTGGTATAATCGCACCGCAACGGGTGCAATACTCATCACCATGGTCTGCCTTGGTGCAATTACCCGGAATGGGTGCAATACTCAGCACTAAGGTCTGCCCTAGTGCAATCACCCGCAACGGGTGTAATACTCATAACCACAATCCACCCTGGTGCAATCCTCATTACCATGGTCCATCCTAGTGCTATCACCCGCAACGAGTGCAATATTCATCACCACTGCCTACCTATATTTTTTGTTTAGCGTACTTGATTTACAATTTTAACTCATACAATCTACAAGTTTCAAAGATATATCATTCTCTGTGGTATAACTTTTATCTAGTTACTTAGCAGCTGCTTCTTCAACTCGCTCATTCCCATCAGCCCACCAGCCTAATACAATATTTTTGGCCTCTTCGATTCTCATATACTCACTGCATAGAGCTCGAATTGGCATGAACGCTTGTTGAAATAAAGAAGAAAAATGTTTTAAATAATCTAAGTTTTGGAAGGCCCCTTAGGTTCCCCTAACCATTCCTACACAAGTGAAAACTGCTCCATTCAAACAAGTAAAAAGATAAAGCGGTCTGTTAAGATCCCTAAAGAGCTAAAGGCCCTATTTGGATAAACAATGCACTAAACGCTTTGTTAAGATCTACCATTAGGCTAAATGCCTTGCTAAGGTTCATGATGGGCCATTAGCCCAGTTACGAGCCATAATAATTTAAACATCCTATTAAATGTCAAATACCTCAGTACACATCTTATTTAGGTCATACGCTCTATTGATTTCGAGTAAAGTTCAAAATACACAAGAATGACAATTACGAAGGGCCAAACTAGAACGCTGCATACCTCCATTGCTCGGATAAACATTGTGCACTAGCAAGTTATGGTTAAAGACTGACGTGTAATCCACTCCATGGCCAAACTTGAAATGACTGAAGTTTTGACCACGGAGTGGGGGGACTATATGTTTATAATACTGGCTTGGTACTTGCTCGCCCAGCGACCTAGCATGGGTGACCCAAAGTGGGCAAGCGACATATGCATACCACCCAAGCTACACTCTGTTTATAATATTATCCCAGTACTTGTTTGGCACTTGCTCGCCCGGGGTACTTACTGGCGTGGTTAGGGCTTGCCAAGAAAGGGCGACCCAGAACAAGCAAGCCAGAAGGTTGAAGCCTTCTATAAGAGGGGAAAATGCCCCTCACATCTTGGGACACCTCCTCCCTTCCTCTCTCAGCCCTCAAACCACTCTCTCCATGGAAAGCCACATCTAAGGAAATACCGAGTCTAGTGTGTAGCTAGAGCTTGAGTTTGGCTCATCCTTATGTACCCTATCTCATATAGAACTCCAATATGATGAATAAGAACATTGGCAAAATTCGTCGTAAACCCCCCTACATATCGGCCAACAAACCCTTGAATTTGGGGGCATGCTTGGTGGCAAACACACGTTGACTGGCTGCTAGGCCATTCAAGCCTGGTCAATCCACAGAGTATAGTCTTAAGAACATAAGAAATTAGATTGCCCTCTTGTTTCATACATGATGAGAGGCCTAGGAGAAGGACACTAATCCCTAAAATTAGGTACCTATCCTTGCCCACCAACTCCGAGGCTTCCATCAGGCCTCGAAATGGCCTCTCTTGCATGGGGAGGGTATGTGTGTGTTATGATTTAAGATCAAGCTTGAATCATAACCTAGGGTTAAGAGCGTATGAGATGAGAAGAAAAGTGAAAGAGATGAGAATTAGAGAGAAATTAGGGTTGAGAGAGGAAAGAGATCAATTTTCTATTCAATGAATGTCAATTAAAAGAGAGCACATTCTTTATACACATTTGGGAACAACCGGGTGCAAGGAAAGCAAAATGTCTGGCTATTCAATGCATCTAGACTTAAGCTCAAACCAGACTTATTAACTAACAACCAAAATGGCGCGAAACTAACAATTAACTAACAAGTGAACCTCTAACGGCTAACTAACATCAAAATGCAGAGTTCTGATGATTTTAATGCTCAAACGTAGCTCGATCATAACAATGCTCCCCTCTTGAAAACATTCTTGTCTCAAGAATGAAAGGAAGGAAACTGACTTTGGATGAACTTCCTCTCTTCCCAAGTAGAATCTTCTTTAGCCAAATTGCTCCACTGCACCAGAAGCTCTTCAATCGACCTGTCTCAATGCTGAATCACCCGGGAGTCTAGTATTGCAGCGGTGCGAAAGAGCTCCACTAGAACTTGCATCTGGAGGATTAGAAGAACAAGACTTTCCCTTTTCCATGTATTTTTTCAAAAGAGAAACATGAAACACGGGATGAACATATGAATTAGGAGGTACCTCCAACTTATAAGCAAACTTTCCCAGCATCTCAAGCACTTGTAAGGACTAAAATATTGTGCACTGAGTTTTACATTCTTGCGTATTGAAACTATGGATTTCCTATAAGGTTGTAGCTTCATATAAACCAAATCTTCCACTTCAAAAGATTTGCCTAAATGTTTCCTGTCCGCATAATTCTTCATTCTTGCCTGAGCCAAATGCAGATTATTCTTAAGAAGCTTTATCAGTTGCTTCCTTTGAAGCAGTAAATCAAAAACTTCTGGCACTGAAGTGGTGATTTTTGTGGCACTGAAGTGGTGATTTTTGTAGCACCAAAGGAGAAGAAGGATCGTATCCATAAAGTTCCTTGAAGGGTATGGTGCCTAAGGATGAATGGGCATGTGTGTTGTACCAGAATTTTGCCAAGACAGCCACCTACACCATTCGTTAGAATGACAGAATGTCATGCTCCTTAGATATTGCTCAATACACTGGTTTACCGTTTCTGTCTTTCCATCTATTTGGGAATGATAAGATGAACTCAGAGCCAAGGAAGTGCCTAAGGGAAGGAACAATTAACCCAAAAAGTGGCCAGTGAATAACATGTTACAATCAGAAATAACGGAAAGTGGTAAACCATGAAGCTTGTAAGTGCTGTCTAAGAAAGCCTTGGGAAGTTTTTCAGCTGAGACTGGATGGTTCAAAGCAACAAAGTGGCTAAATTTGGTGAATGGATCCACAACCACCCAAATGACTTCCTTCGCCTAGGCAAGCCTTCGATAAAGTCCATGCTTATATGTTGCCATGCACAATTAGGAATTGGAAGGGGCTGGAGCAACCCTTGATACTGCTTGTCATCTGACTTTGTCTGTTGACATACTTCACATGATTGAACAAATTGCACTACATATCTTTTCATACCAACCGAACTGAAGTAACTCTTGAGTCTTTAACCTTCAAGGCCAGAATGCCCTCTCCAAGCAAAATCATGAGAAGCTTGAATGATCTGTGTCCTCAAATCTATTGCTGATCCTATATACAACTTCCCCTTCACTCTGATCATACCCTTTACTGCTGTAATATTAGCATCTGTTGGAAAAGAGGCCTTATTGATGCTAAAGGTTGCCACACATTCTCAAGCAAAGATGTCTTCTTCATATGATTTATATTCATCTTCCATCCAAGCCGGTAATACAACTGACACAGCACCATAAAACCCAGGTTCAGTCTCTTCCAGCCTATGAGATAGTGCATCTACTGCAAGATTCTCCTTTCCCTTCAAATAGTCAATAGAATAGTCTAGTCCAAGCATCTTCATCAAGCCTTTGCGTTGAACTCTTGTTGTAATCTTTTGCTCCAACAAGTATTTGAGACTCTAGTGATCTGTTTTATTGATAAAATGTTCCCCTTCCAGATAATGCCTCTGTTTCTTAACTGCCAAGAGAATAACCAAATAATTCTTCTTGTATATGGATAACTCCAAATGCTTTGGACTGAGGGCTTGACTGAGATAGGCCACCGGCATTCCCTTCTGAGGTAAGATAGCTCCAATTCCTTTAACACAAGCATCAGTTTCCGTAACAAAATCCTCATTGAAGTCGGACATAGCAAACACTGGTGCTGAGCACATTGCTGCCATCAAAGCTTCAAAGGAACCTTGAGCGACATCTGACCACATAAAAGCATCCTTCTTCAAAAGGTCAGTCAATGGTTTAGCAATTACACCATAACCAGTTACAAATTTCATGTCATATCTAGCCAAGCCTAAGAAGCCCCTCAATTGCTTCAAGGGAATAGTTGTTGGCCAGTCCTTCATGGTTTGAACTTTTGAAGGATCTGTGGATACCCCCTTATAGGAGATGATATGGCCTAGAGCTTGAACAAAAGAGCCCTTGGAGAGCTTAGCATAAAGTTTATGACTATTCATAATACTGAACAGTTATCTCAAATGAGCCATATGGTAATTAGAATGTCATCAAAGAAAACCAGTACAAACTTCCTCAAGAGTGCCTTGAACATATCATTCATCAAAGCCTTGAATGTAGATAGAGCATTTGTCAATCCAAATGGCACCACCACAAATTCGCAGTGTCCATGTTGAGTTCTAGAAGTAGTCTTATATATGTCCTGCTCCAAGACTCTAATTTGATAATATCCATGTCGCATGTCTAACATAGAGAAGTAATGTGAACCTTGAAGCTCATCTAGAATGTCATCAATAGTTAGGATGGGAAACTTATCTTTGATTGTAAGTGAATTGAGTTGTCGATAGTCAATGCACATTCTAACTGTTCCATCTTTCTTCTTGACTAATATAATTGGTGAGGCAAAAGGGCTATGACTATATCGAATAAAATTGGTCTTTAGTAGCTCCTCAACTTGCCTTTCTATCTTTGTCTTTTGCGAATGAGGATACTTATATGGTGTTAAATTTACAGGATCTGAATTGGACTTCAAGGATATTGCATGATCAAGAGTCCTCTTGGGAGGTAAGGATACTAGGTCCTCAAACAATTCCTTGTATTCATCAATTAATTTGCCAATTGTAGGATGAGGATGCACCTGAGCCTCATAATGTGTTATAGAGAACAGTTGCCCAATCCACTGATAAGTTCCCTTCTTGATCAATCCCTCTAGCCTTTTTCCTGTCATCATTGACCACTGAGCTTGCTCCATAATTCCTTGCAGCCTAACAGTACTCCCTTGCATCTCAAAAGAGACTGATAGCTGAGAGAAATCAAATATTAGTCGACTGAATGTCATCATCCAATCAACCCCAAGAACCATGTCACAGCCTCCCAATTGCAAGATCCTGAAGTCACACACAAACGGGTGATTTTGCATTTGCCAACTAAATCCTTGGCATTTGGATTGAATGAGTAGACAATTCCCATCAGCCATAGTCACAGCTAGAGGACTTGTTTTAATCACTTCATGCCCCACTTTCCTCACAACTTTGGGATCAACAAAGCTATGAGTACTCCCAATGTCTATTAAAATCAAAATAGGCTGGCTTCGTGCCTCTCCCTTGATTCTTATAGTATTATGAGATCCATTCCAAGTTAAATCCTTAACAGAGATCTCCATTTCATCATCCATAAGCTCTTCCTGTAATTCCACTTCTTGTTCATTCAATCCAGCTTCCATCTCTAACTCTTCAGTATCGTCCTCTGTCTCTACTCTAGTTGCTGATATAAGGAGCTTGGGATTACATTTATGTATAAAGAAGTATCACTGATTACATTTAAAACACAATCTTTGGGCTTTCTTTTCCTCCAAAATCATAGTCCTAGACTTTGTAGGTGCATTCTGTTGATGATAAGGAGCTTGGCTCCTTCTACTTCTTTGACCATCAGAGGCTGCCAAAACAGTGGATTCAAACAACTTAGCTTTTGCATAGGCCTCAGACAATGTTCCACGACTCAAGGTTTTGACAAGGTTCTTAATTTTTAGCTTAAGGCTACTAATAAAACTCCAAACATAGTAGGCTTCACTCGCTCCAGGGTTGACAGACATCATCCTTGCTTTCAAGTTCTCAAACCTTGTCATATACTCTCTTACTATAGTAGTTTGCACCACTTTATTGAAGTTATCCACAATGTCACTTTGATCTTCATCACCGTATCTCTAACACAATTCTTCCACAAATTCAAGCCAATACAATGAAGGATTGCTGCGAATGAGGCTATAGAACCACACCTCTTGATCTCCATGGAGGTAAACAGCTGCTAATTCTACCTTCTCTGCCTCATATATACAATAGAAATGGAAGTATCTCTCACATCTTCTTATCTAAGACTGAGGTTACTTGCCATCAAATGGTTCAATTTCAACTCGAGGCTATCTGAATCCATTGCTTCTACCACTAACTATTCCATTTTCACTGGCCCCTGATGCCTGAGGTTGCATAATAAATGGAGGATGATCACATTGACCAGCAGCTGCTTCTGATGCCTAAGGTTGCATAACATTTGGAGGATGAGCATGTTTACTAGCAGCTGACAATACTTCAGCTCCCATAGGCAAATTTTGTCTAGTAATCTGCTGCTGTAATCCATGGATCTTCTATTCAATTTGCTGAGAATGTTGATCTAACCTTTCAGCAAGCTTTGATCTATGATTGCTACATTTTAACAAACATCTTCTCCATTTGAAGTCTTAACTGCTCAAATTGATTAACCTCTACATTAGCTCCAGCATTTGCGCTAGCAACAATAGCATAAGAAGCATTAGCAGCAACATTTGCTCTGGTTGTAACTCCACCAGCCATTGGTACACTCTTCTTGTGTCTAGCCAGCTCCAATCAATCAATTGAACAATCAATCAGCAGCTAACAAAAGCTATGATACTAATTATTATGATTCAAGATCAAGCTTAAATCATAATCTAGGGTTAAGAGAGTATGGGATGAGAAGAGAAGTGAAAGAGATGAGAATTAGAGAGAAATTAGGGTTGACAGAGGAATGAGATCAATTTTCTATTCAATGAATGTCAATTACATAAGAGCACACTCTTTAGACACTCACGAACATCTCTTCTTCTCTTGTGTATTTTCTGCTTCGGTTTGGAGATTCATCACTCCATATACATCTATTACTTGGCCCTTACCTCCTTGGGATGATCTCGTTAACTGGGCTGCTCAGCACCCCCGGGGGTGCAAGATTATAGCGTCATTGCTCGTCTCTGCCTCTCAGTGACCGTGTACACTCTTTGGTGCCAGCGTAACCTTCGGGTTCAGCGGTCGCAAACCAAATCAGTTACGGCTGTTCAAGAGGAGATTACGGGTTTAGTTCGGAGTTGCTTGCTTGCTGCTCCTTCATTTCGAGGAGCTCATTGCCATACCTCCTTGCTTTGCTAATGGGGTTTTGAGTGTTAACTTTTCTTTGTTTCATTATATCCTGATGATTGTTTGTATGAACTCTGCTTAGACTTGTAGTTTTCATTCATGTAGGCTTCGGCCATCTCCTGGGCTATGCCCCTTAAATTCTATGCTATTTGTTTTCATCTATATATTTCGTTAAATTACAAAAAAAAAAACGGCACTCTTTAGACACATTTGGGAATAGCCAGTGCAAGGAAAGCAAAATATCTAGCCATTCAATACATCTAGACTCAAGCTCAAACTGAACTTATTAACTAACAACCTAAATGATGCAAAACTAACAATTAACTAACCATTGAACATCTAACAGCTAACTAACATCAAAATGTAGAGTTCTAGTGATTTTAATTCTCAAATGTAGCTCGATCGTAATAGTGTGACCTTGCTCCCTAGTCTTAGGAATTTGCATGGCTTAGACATTGGTGTTGAGGTCCCTTGAGATCAAGGTATGCCCTTAATTTGAAGACCCAACAACTCCATAAGTCATGTTGTCGTTTCTATGACTTCGATCCACACATATGACACTTGGAGTAGCCATAGTTGGGTTCCCTATTCTCTTAAGAGTAGCATTATAACACTGATTCACTGGCAACCATGAGCTTAAAAGGACCTTATCAGGGTACCCAATGGGAGCTTGAATTGCCTAATATCTTCTCTAATAGCTTGGACTAAGCCGCTTTGAGATTCATCCTACCTTGCTAAGATTGGCCAGACTTCAACCACCATTTTCCTTTCCACATTTCTTGCTTTAAGGCTAGTAGTGGAAGATAAGGTTGTGTTCATTTTAGCTAAGACTCTGTTGGTTTCCTTATTAAGTGTTTTGTTCATTAAAGTCCTAACATCATTGAAAATGCTCCTCAAGGTTGCTGCATTTTCACGCTGGCCAGCCAAAGCACACTCTGTCTCAGTATGCTTCTTCTCTTAAGCTTTTTTTAAAGCCTGCTCAAGCCTTTGATCAGTGAGTTCCATCTGATGTTGGATTATGGCCGTAAAACTTTTTTGAGAATAGCCATCAAGCCCAATACCCTCATCTTCTTCGATGTCTTCATCACCTTTGCTTTTATTGCCACGGTTGTGACTCATTTCATCCCCTCTTGATAAGGACTTTGTTTTAAAAGGTGCTTGAGTGGCGGCCCAATTAAGACGAACCCTTCGAGTTTCTCATTCTCGAGAGCACTATTTCTCCTAGTTCTAATCGTTGGTGAATGGTCCGAGACTATATTGGGATAATCCACAAAGGGGTTAATGACAGTAACGCCTTGTATAGTGTCTCCCATTGTGGTTGCCAAAAGCCGTGTTTACTCCTTTTGTCTATTTAGTGTGTGTATGTGGTCACCACAACTACAAAATAAAACGTACATGCACAAATGGGACTCGTAGTGACTTGGGAGCTAGGCTAAACTCCGAATTGCACGTGTTTGACCTCATCCAATCACCTCTAAAGAGGGTTGGTGATTACACCCTAAATTCAAGGTGGCTGGGACAACGCTGTTTTGAGCAAAGTACCACGTGCTTAACACGTGAGGCCTTCCTTGAGAAGAATTAGGCTTTTAATAGCTGATGTAACGGCATCTTGAGCCCAGCATCTTGAGAAGATGACCATTGTAACATGGGCATTACCCACTCAAGGCTTAAGATAGCTGAAGAGTAAAGGGAGCTTAAGCTCAAGGGCCTGTCAAGAAGGTTGTAAGACAGGTAGTTTCCAACCTCGAGACAGTTACATGGAGCGTAGTTTCAAATATTTAGGCACTAAGCGTAATCCAAGAGAACATGGGGATTTTAGAGGGGACTTAAGTTAGAAATTCGGACTTGGGCTTCAAGGAGTTCCCTCGAAAACTGAATCATGAAAACGTTAGAACAAGCTTAGTGGCTTGACGCAAAAAAAAAATGCCGCGGAATCAGGGGTACTCATTATTTAGTTTATCTATAAGTAAAAGTACGCTGTTGTAATCCAAAACACACACTCAATACAAAACTTCGTCGAGTTTTCTTTACAGCACACTTGTGCCCTTTTCTTAAAAGTACTGTAACTTAGCATAGCTTAGCTTACCACAGAACAACTTGTTGTACTTGCTTCTTTAATAATACAGTCTTCTAGCTTTCAGGTATGAACTTCTTGTTTTAATCTGTTCCCAAATTTTGACAGGTAGAGTTTAAGGCTTTGACGGTCGAGGCTTGACCTTGATTGCGTTGGTCTTAACACTACTATCACTGCTTGATAAGTCAAGTGAACTTAGATTTGTGCCATTGATTAGGGCTTTGACGGCGAAGGCTTGACCTTGATTGCATTGGTCCTAGTTCAATGACCTGAATGCAGTTTGCTGCTTCTTAATCTTGTCAGACCTAAATTCAGTCGAGTTATTATAAGTCAAGGGTGTCAGGTTGTTATGATCATGCTTCATAGCTCTATTTTGACGCTGATATGTTCTAATTTGCTTTGTTAGGCTTGCGGTTAGTTTCCCTTAAATGAAGTGCTGTGTTTTGATGTATATTTTTGTATGTTGGTTGTTAGTTGCTTTTGGCGCTGAAGTCTTATTGTATCTAGTTAAGTCCATTGATGATTAAGGGGAGCTTAGATTGAGTTAATTGTGGCGGCTACTAATTGATGTAAGTCGGTTAGATTGTTCTTAGTCCAGTGTATCTAGATTGAGTATAAGTAGCCATGTTTCAAGTGTAATCCTCATTCAATCGAATACAAAATATCTTCTGATATCAATTCTCTCTCTCATCTAACTTTCTCTCTAATCTCTCATCTCATTTCACTTCTTATCTCATCTTAATCTCTTCTTCCACTTGGTTAACTGTAAGATTGATCTAAAAGCTTAACAATTGGTATCTGAGCCAGGTTGTGTTGCCTTCGATCAATTACTTATTGATTGATTTGAGCTGGCAAGGCGCAACAAACAGATATTAATGGCTAGAGGTGTCACAACACGATCTGGTGCTGCAAATGCTACTGCAAATGTTGATCTTAATGTCACTTATGCTTCAATTGTTGGTGCAAATGTTGCGGCAGGAGCTGAGTACATTATAGTAGCTCAATTGAAGAATCAAATGTATGAAATGTTCTCTTGAATGCAGCAATTACAGTTGGAACAGGACCGAAAGTTTGCTAATCAATTGATTTAGCAAACTCAACGCATTGAGGATAAGTTTGTTGGACTGCAGGATCAGCTTAATAAGTAGAGTGTGTCCTTCGGTGCTAGACTTCTATTACTAGCAAGCCAACAGGTTCGACCTCTAGGTGTAGTGCAACCTCAAGCAGCTAGTGTGGCTGTTAGACAGCAGGATCATCCTCCTGATCCAGTGCAAGCTCCAACTGCAAGTATGACCTTGGCTCAGAATGATCGTCCATCAGATCAGTTGCAACATCAGAATTCTAAAAGTAATGCTGCTTCATCCAATTATAAGAGCAATGGTTATAGGCAACCAAGGATTCAAATTGAGCCTTTCGACTGAAAACAGCCGCAATGGTGGATCAGAAGATGTGATCGGTACTGTCATTTCTATCACATTGAAGTAGCTGAGAAGGTGGAACTAGTGGCTGTTTATCTCCATGGAGATGATGATGTATGGCTTTACAATCTTTTGAAGAGTAATCCTTCATTATCTTGGGCGAAATTCGTAGAAGAACTTTGTGAACGTTATGGAGATGAGGACTCAAGTGACATAGTTGATAACTTCAACAAAGTAGTTCAAATCACATCTGTGAAGGAGTACATGATGAGATTTTAGAACCTTAGAGCAAGTATGATCACAGCTTATCCTTAGGCAACTAAATCATACTATGTGTCTAGCTTCATAAGTGGCTTAAGGCCAAAGATAAAGAACTTTTTCAAGGCAATTGGCCCTATAACCTTATCCAAAGCCTATGCAAAGGCTAAACTATTTGAAGTTACGGTTCTTGCATTAAATGATGGGCCTAGGTATAGAGGTGGAAGATCTAATCAGTAATAGAAGGCATCTATTAGATCTAAATCTACTCATCTATTGAGAAGAAGGCTCAAAGACTATGTTTTAAATGCAATCAGCCTTATCAATTTGGTCACAAGTGCAATCCCAAGTTCCTCATGATAGCAAGAGGAGTTGATGCTGATGATTAATCTGAAGTGGATGAAACAGAGGCTGAGTTGGACAGTTCATATCATGAATCTCAAGAGGAGCTTCTTGAAGATGAGGTTGAGATCTCTATGAAAGCCTGGACAGGAAATGGGGCTCATAACACCATTAGGATCAACGGGCAAGTTGGCAAGAAGTCCATTACTATTTTGATTGACAGTGGCAGTACTCACTACTTCATTGACCCAAAGGTGGTGAGAAAGGTTGGGCAAGGATATGATCAAGAAACAACCATTAGCTGTGACAGTGGCTGATGGAAATTCCATTCTTACTCAGACTAAATGCCAAGGATTCCAATGATCTATGCAAGGTCACAAGTTTGAGAATGACTTTAGGATCTTGCCATTGGGAGGTTTTGATATGGTTTGACTTTAGGATCTTGCCATTGGGAGGTTTTGATATGGTTCTTGATGTGGATTAGATGAGATCTTTCAGTCCATTGGTCTTTGATTTTTCCAAGTTGACAGTGACTGAAAGGTGAGGATCTACTGTAACATTACAAGGCATGGCTGAACAAGCTCAATTGCAGCTATTAAAGGGCAAGAGCTTAGAAGGTGGATTCAGGAAGGGTGCTTATCAGTGGGTTGGACAGTTATTTGCAATCTCACATACTGATTTAGGAGAGCCATCTCATCCTAAGGTGCAGGTATTGATTGATGAGTTTGGGGATTTGTTTGAGCAGCCAAAGACTTTACCTCCCAAGAGGAACTTAGATCATGCAATTCCTCTCAAGCCTAAGTGCTCTTTTGCTCATACTCAACTTGAGTACTTAGGTCATGTGATCTCCCATAGAGGGATTCGTACTGATCCTTCCAAAGTTCAGGCAATGAAAGATTGGCCAATTCCTGTTACATTGAAGTAGTTGCGAGGATTCTTGAGATTAACTGGTTACTATAGGAAGTTTGTAGCCGGTTATGGAGCAATTGCCAAGCCTCTAACTGATCTATTGAAAAAGGATGCATTCAAGTGGTCTAATAAGGCTCGGGAGGCTTTTGAAGACTTGAAAGCAGCTATGTGTGCAGCACTTGTTTTGGCAATGCCAGATTTTGAAGAGGAGTTTGTTTTAGTAACAGATGCTTATGGGAGTGGCATTGGAGCTGTATTATCTTATAAAGGAAGGCCAATAGCCTACCTTAGCCAAGCCTTAAGTCCTAAGCACCAAGAGTTGCCCACATATAAGAAAGAGTATCTTGCAATCCTTCTAGCAGTTGATGAGTGGAGACCCTATTTGGATGGCTATCGGTTTATCATCAGTATAGACCATCAAAGCTTGAAGTACCTGCTTAAGCAGAGGATTGTTACAAGAATTCAGAAGAAAGGCTTGATGAAGATGTTAGGACTTGATTATGCTATTGAGTATAAGAAAAGGAAAGAGAACCAAGCAGCTGATGCTTTATCTCGAAGATTAGATGAAGCTAAGCAAGGTTATTGTGGAGCTATATCAGTGATTCTTCCAGCCTAGATTGAGGAAGTACACAAGTCCTATGAGAATGACAATTTTGCATAAGAGTGTATAACTGCTTTTAGTATCAACAAATCTAGCAACAATTCTCCTGAGGCAGAAGTATCTATTGTCAAGCTAATCATCAGACTGAAGGGGAAATTGTACATTGGACCCCCTACTGATCTAAGACAACAAATCATCAGTGCTTTTCCATGATTCAGCTTGGGGAGGCCACTCAGGTATTGATGGTACTTATCAAAGGCTCAAAGCATACTTCAGTTGGACTGGTATGAAGAAGGAAGTGAAGAAATTTGTGCGAACTTGTGAGGCTTGTCAGCAAACCAAGGTCGGTGATCATAGGTATCAGGGACTTCTCCAACCTCTACCTATTCCAAATGGTGCTTGACAGAACATAAGAATGGATTTTAATGAAGGCTTGCCAAAATCAGAGGGCAAGGAAGTTATTTGGGTAGTGGTGGATCGCTTTACCAAGTTCAGTCACTTGTTGCATTGGCTAGACCTGTGACAGCAGAGAAGCTTGCAAGAGTGTTCCTTGATAACATGTATAAGCTTCATGGATTACCACAATCCATAGAATCTGATCAGGGCAAGCTCTTCACCAGTCATTTCTGGAGGGAATTATTCATCCTTATGGGCACAACTTTGGCTTTGAGTTCTTTCTACCATCCACAGACTGATGGCCAAATGGAAAGAGTTAATCAGTGTATAGACCACTACCTTTGGAGCATGGTATTTAGTCATCCTAAAGTTTAGGGAAGATGGTTATCTTTGGCTAAGTACTGGTATAATACAGAGGCTCATGCTTCAATTGGCACCACACGATTCAAGGCTTTATATGGTTATGATCCTCCTTCACCCTTGATGTTACAAAAGCTAGTGACATCAGTCCCTGAAGTGGCTGATTTGATGCAGCAAAGAAGACAGTTGGTGCAGCATTTCAAGGATAATCTTCATCAAGCTCAAGCAAGGATGAAGTATTAGGCATATAAGTAGCGTGTGGATAAAGCTTATGAAATAGGAGATATGGTTTATTTGAAGCTTCAGCCGTACAGACAAGCTCCAATGGCTGTGAGAAGGAATGTTAAGCTGTGTGATAGATACTTTGGGCCATAAAATCATTGAGAAGATTGGGAAAGTAGCTTATAAATTGGAATTACCCCCTAACTCTTACATTCACCTTGTGTTTCATGTGTCCCTTTTGACGAAATAGGTGAAGAAAGGCCAAGATAGTTCAGCTCAGCCCCTGAAAGTTGGTTCTAATGGTGCTTTGCTATTGAACCCTGCTACCATCTTGGATTCCAAACTGCAGAATGTTGAATGTAGGTCAGTAAAAGAAATTCGGGTGCAATGGTCTAATTTGGACAAGAAGGATGCTTTTTGGGAAGAGTTTCAACTCATGAGAAGCTAATTCTCTACCCTTCATTCTTGAGACAAGTATGTTTTCAAGGAGAGGGGATTGTCATGATCATGCTTCATAGCTCAATGTTGATGCTGATATGTTTTGATTTGCTTTGCTAGGCTTGCGGTTAATTGCTCTTAAGTGAAGTGCTATGCTTTGATAGATATTTTTATATGTTGGTTGTTAGTAGCTTTTGGCGCCAAAGTCTTATTGTATCTAGTTAAGTCGGTTGATGGTCAAGGGGAGCTTAGATTAAGTCAATTGAGGCGACTTCTGATTAATGTAAGTCGGTTAGATTGTTCTTAGTCCAATGTATCTAGATTGAGTATAAGTACCTATGTTTCAAGTTCAATCCTCATTCAATCAAATACATAATATCTTTTGATATCAATTCTCTCTCTCATCCAACTTTCTCTCTAATCTCTCATCTCTTTTCACTTCTTGGCTCATCTTAATCTCTTCTTCCACTAGGCTAACTTCAAGATTGATCTTGAAGCTTGACATAGGCTTAAAAACCGAATTGACTCAAGCTTGTAAGTGACCCGTTGAGCTCTTGGGTTTGTCTCTACCCCAATTCCTGACTTTTAAGTGTACATATCACTTTACTTTCTGTCAATATATAAAAAAAAATTCTCCAAAACATTTAATCCAATCTTCTTAATTGAAGTGAAAGCTGAAGTCACAGTAAAAGCAAAGTTAGATACGCCAAAATATCACAACCTTCCCTTTGAAAATGATGAGTGGTTAAGGTCAAAGATTTGCAGTTCGAATTTAGGCTCACTTCCTAGTCCTGAGTCCCTTTTCTAACTTCGTTTTTACAGCGACCACATCACACTTAACTACCAAGAAAATAAAGCAAACACGCCCTTTAGCAACCACAGTAGGAGGCTTAAAACGAGACTTCATCATCTTTAGCCCATCGTGGATTACCATAATGTAATTTTAGACCATTGCTCAATGGTCAGAACCAGGAGGTCCAAGTCTCTCGAGCATGAGGAGCCAGAGGGCTTAGCCCTGATTGGATCCCCACTTGAGCATCCTCTTGAACAAAGCCCTTTTAGCCAAGGGATGAACCGAGTTATGGCATTGACAGTGAGAGCAATGGCGATGATGACTTCTTGGAAGACGAATGAATTGGGCTGGATGGCCATTCTCATAAGAGTTTCATGGCTATGCTTAAATGCCGTTTAGAAATTGTGGACCAAAGAGTCCAACAAATGTATGAGAGAAGCCTTTGAGAGACAACGTGCTGAAACAGAGAGCAATGTAGCGCCCCAACGTGAAAACTCCGTTGCCATGAGAGCCATAATAAATAACGTTTGAACCTCAATGCATGATAGGCTTCATAAAGAGACTTATAGAGCCTTAGTTGAAATGAACTCAACCATGTATTCTACTACTACCCTTATTGCTAAGGATGTGGCAAGGTTGACAGTAGTTAAGGTCGAACCAATCTTGGTTAGATAGGCTGAGGCTCACAATGGCTTAGTTCAAGCTATTAGAGAGGATATCAGCCAATTTAGGCGTGCACTTCTTCCATCAGCACTAATTGGATATCCTCGTGAGGCTCCTTTGAGGATGATTACTAGTGACTTAGGTTAACTATATTGTCCCTGAGAGAATGGAAAACCTAGTTATGGTTAACCCAAGTGTCACACACTTAGAATCCAGCCATAGGAACAATGTGCCCTTTGGGGTTCCTGACCCTTTGAATCAAAGTTTTTCTTTGGCCTTAATAGATCTCAACGCCAATGTGCCAGTGTTACCTGTCCTTTAGACAAGGGGCAAAACCGTTCATACCCTCCCCTAAAAGTAGAGGTTGCCTCAAGGCCCATTCAAGGCCTTAAAGTAGGAATGCAAGGACAGATACCCACTTCTTAGGGCAAGCCTCTCCTTCTTGGACCTCTCCATGCATCCCACTGAGGGGCAAGTTAATCACCCACTTCCTCAAGATCATGACTGGGGGACTGATCAAGTAAGGATGAACCAACAACCTGCTAATAGTGGTGTGATCCCAGGCATGCCATGTAACACAGGTCCTGTTAGGACATACTTCGTGGTCAACTAAGTGCATGGCAAAATTGATCAGGGGGTTACCATGGGTTTGGGTGCAATAACCTTTCCCACGCCCGATTATAATGGATGCTCAGGGATATTATGCAGATCCCCCTTGAGATCCTCACCCACTTAGGGGGCAATGGCAAGCATATAACCATGTGCTTAACCTACCCCTCTAGGGTCAGTTAGCTGCCCTCATTGAGTAGATATATGGGCCAAGCCTTAGAAAGGTTAATCGATTACAATAAACTGTACAATGACTACATAGATAGGGACTATCCTTTTCCTCGAGGATACAAACTCTCTAAGTTTACCCTCTGGTCTGGAGAAAGGACTGTATCTGCCCTCAAGCACTTGGCAAAATTCAATTGCCAATATAGAGAATCAGCTGATAATTAGTACCTCAAGCTGACATTATTCCCTAGTTCCTTAACTGGGATTGCTTTACATTAGCCTGCCACCTAATTCCATCTATTGTTGGGATGACATGGCCAGGATATTCCACGCTTAGTTTCCAAGAATTGAACTAGGAACTTCCATGTCTGACTTGGCTCAATTGAGACAAAAGCTAAGTGCATCAGCAGAAGATTATATCAACTAGTTCAAGAGAGCCAGGTCAAAATGTAATGTAGCCGTTCCCGAAATTGAATATGCCAAGCTAGCCTTAAATGGATTGGATATTGAATTTAGGAAGAAATTCAGAGGCTCTAAGTTCACGATGCTTTTACAGCTGACAGAATGTGTTGCTAGATAAGAGATCGTATTCAAATAAGAAAACCAGAAGAAAAATAGCGTTTATAGGACTTACATACATGACCGAATCAAAGAGGATAAAGATCCTCCATATGAGATTGACGTGCTAAATATGCCAAGGGACCTCTTATGGTTTGCAATCCTTTAGTTAAGAAGGACATCAAAGCTAGGAAGTCTTATCAATCCCAAGACTTAAGGAAACACTTGTTTGACCTCTCAAGAGCCAACGTAATATTTGACGGGCTTGAGACAATTAACAAACTTAAGATCAGGGATAAACATAGAAAGTCTAACCCAAATTTTAATAAGGGGAAGGTATACTGTAAATGGCATGATTTGTTGACCCATTCAATGAAGAATTACATCATCTTTAGAAACGTGGTTGAGGATGCCATAGAAGCAAGGGAATTGATCTTCCCAGGAGAAGAACAAATGGGTATTGATAAAGACCCCTTCCCTAGTCCTTTTCAAGTCAATGTTATTGACACTGTTGCCCAAACAATTTGTTGTTATCTCCAAACTAGCCCTTTTCCACTTTACAAGAGAAAAATGATTTTCAGTGAGATTCTAAAGGAAACAGCGTCAAACCACCTATTTTTGAACGATTGATCCTTGAGAAAATATTGGGCTTTCCAAGACTAGGGCGCACATTGGATGATGGAATCTATAGATGGCATATCACCAAACTCCATCACAAGCAAGTGTTCGGTTTTTAAGAACTTGCTAATCAAACTCCATAATGACTCTGCCACATACGTCGAATTAGAAAAGAGCATATATTACAACTTATGCTATATCGTAGCCTTGAAAAAACAAAACTAGTTCATGGTAGACGTAATATAAAGCAAAATTGAAACAAAACCCACAAACTTAAAGAAGAAAAGGATAGGAAAAAAAACTTGAAATTGAAAAATTACAAACCAAACTTTCTTCCTTCTCTTCTTCTCTCTTCTTCATGGTTTCTACATTTTTTTTTATTTTTTTTTTGCATTGAATCTGATTTGGATCATGATAAAACACTGCTCTAACATCCATATTTATTGCACATGGGGTTGAGAATTCATGAAATATAAAATTAAACATATGTGCTACTTGCTAGAACTTTCTTTTTTTTTCCACTTTGCACCATCCAACACATGCAGCTTGCATCAATTTGTACTTGTTCATGAAATGTTTAACTAGTGTTGCTCTTGATTTGTCCAAATTGCCACCCAAAGTTCAAATTGCCAAAAGTTGTTCATGATATTGCTCATTTCTTCCTTAGTCGTGTGGTTTTGATGCTATTTGCCCATATCTTTGCTTTTATTTGATGTATCTTACTTCCATTTTTTTATGTTAATGATAAAACCTCTAAAGAATTAGCACAAAATGGGTGTTTTTGCAAGAAAATAACAATAGGAGTGAAAAAGAGCAAAAGCGAGCAAAAGAGACAAAAATTAGATGTAAAATGATTAGTAATTGAACCTAATAGATATGAACAATCGTATACTAAATTGGACTTATCACTTTGAGTGACGAAATCAAGATTTGTACGGTGGACCAGTCTAGACGAACAAAGATACCCACCCGGAGCAGCGGCAATGCTAATCAAATGTGACTGATGCTTGTTGTGTTTTCCTTAGCAGCTGCACTAAGTCATATCAAGTAATACAGAATGAGTAGAGTTCCCACGAGAGGATTGTTTATTGAACGAGTACCAAAATTAGTAGCTTTAGCGCTATTTGAAAGACCGGGAATGGAAGTTTTGAATGGGTAACAAATAAAATGAGAAGAACTAAAAATGTTTACTAAATTTTTTTTAGTTTTTTTAATTTAATAAGATCCAAGGCACCGATTTCACCTAGTTGTATTAATACTCCTTTCTATTCTCGATATTAAGTTGTTATTACACGTTGATGGTCGAAAATCTTAATTTACTAAATATTCTCTCTCGAGCAACATTTAGCATACTCTTTTACATATTAACTGATCAATCTCTTGCATGAATTTAAATAAAGGAAAGAGTTATGAAGATTCATGGTTTTCACTTAGGACCACACAAATCGCGTTAATCTATCTCTAACATTTGCTTAATTTGTGGTGTTTGTTACTATAACAATAATCATAATTCTCCTCTCTATCTCATTTCGAATCATTATAGGCTTTAAATGGTGATCAAGCATTCAAAACTCATGAAGAATAATAATAAACACTACAACTTAGGTTGCATCATAGCCTTAGAAAAACAAAATTAGTTCATGGTAGATATAACATAAAGCAAAACTAAAATTAAATCCACGAACTTAAAGAAGAAAAGAATAGAAAAGAACTTGAAAATGACAAAATTACAAACCAAACATTCCTCCTCCTCTTCTTCTCTCTTCCTCACAGTTTCTACCTAAGTTTTTACTTTGAACTTCTTTTTAATCTTGTTTGAATGATTGAATGATACTTAAATTCTTCCTACCTATGCCTATTTATAGTTCTCGAGGTGGAAATTACATGAAAATAAAAAATTTACACAAGTTCTTTCTCATTTGCTCTCCTTGCCGCCCACTTTTGCTACTTGCTTCCTTTGCTTTTTTTGCATTCTTTTCCTTCATTTGGCCGCCGAAAATTGAAACTTGATGCAAGTTGATAATGTTTTTGAAGTGTTCAATTCATCTTTGCTTTTAACTTGTTCATTTTGCCTCCCATTCTTGCAAGTTGCAGCAAGTTGGATATAATCATGTTTTTCCCTTGCTTAGCTGTGTGGTTTTGTGTAATTTGCCCATTTTTTTCTTTTGTTTGATATATCTTGCTTCCACTTGTTGATGTTGATGATAAACCCTAGCAAGAATTGGCATAAAATGAGTGTTTTCGCAAGGAAATGACAATAGGAGAGAAAAAAGAGCAAAAGTGAGTAAAAGCGATAAAAAATATATATAAAATGGCTAGTAATTGAATCTAAATGATATGAATAATTGTATACTAAATTGGACTTATCAGTGACCCATGAGACGACCTAGGAGAGGATCCCATGGGAGGTGGCCCAATAGAAGAAGACGAAGGTGGCCCAATAAAGGAGGGAGACCCATTGCTCACAATAGCATCCATATTAGTGCTTGGCCCATTTGAGAAAAGAGGCCCACTAATCGCCATGGTATCTTTATGTAAACTTGGTCCATCATGTGGGCTTTGACCGAGTCCATCACAAATTGTCCCAAAAGGATTAACACCTAAGTCACCCTCCACACGAATGTCATCTTGCGGCCCACCTTGCAGCCCATGAATGTCAAAAATGACATCAAGTGAATGAGGGGGAGTAGAATTTAGGCAAGAATGTCAAAAATTCGAACATATAGAGCAAAGTTGTGGCAACATTTCATACTTGATTGAGATTGGGATGCAACGACCTTCGAAGTTGATTTCCAAGCTATTAGGGGGAAACTTCCGACCATCTATTTCCAAGCAAACCCGAGCATATTGAGTAAAAGTCCCATCAAGCGTTGGCTTTTCAATGCAAAGAGGGTTCCCCATTCCACTAGCAATCGAGCTAAGGGCCTTCTCCATCCATTAAGGTGCATGAAGATCGTGAATTTGAATCCACTCCGAAAGGGTAGAAGGCACATCCTGAGGGGCAATATCATCAAGGAACCAATGATGGAGAGATAGATAACACCCCTTCAAGTTCCATGGGCCACCCTGGAGAACCTTGTTAGTATCATCATAAGAGCGGAATCGGAAAAAATACCTTGGTATAGAAGGTATGACACATTCGAGGCCCATTGAACTCTAAAGAGAGGTGGCTATGTAGGTGCAACATGAGAGAGCAGCACGCCCACTAATAAATCGACCCGTGAGGCAATGACTCCATTTAGCAGACCATGGTGCTACATCTTTGCAAGAAATGGTTGTAACAACTGTACCGTTATTAGTTTTAGGAGGTACATAAGAAGAAGTACCAATTAAAGGGGAATTGATACGATCATGCCAAGCATCAAAGGACCTCTCGCGAACTCTTATCCCAAAAGTCATTAACATGCCAATCCAGATACAATTCATTATCTCGAGATGTAACATCCAAAGCCATGAGAAAATCGTGCTATGAACTGGTCTAAAGATACACAAGAGGGATGAGAAAATATCTTCAAAATCTGAAAATATCTCTAACAAATAGAAAATTAGAGCACAAGACCCAAGAAGAGAAGAATCCTTGCCTAACAACCCAAGCAACAATCCCAACAACCCAAGTACCACACCCCACCACCCCCGCAACCACCTGCCAACAGCCACCACGAGACCCACCACTAGTCACGCATCACCACACACACCACTGGGCAAGCCCAATCCACCACCAAAGCAACCACCACCGCCACCAATCATGCCACAACCACCCCAAACAAACACCACCACTAAAACCAATTCGTCCGCCAAATCAATCACTAACCACCACCAAACATACCATGCCAAGAAGATTGGTGGTAAGCAAACTCAATCCAAGATCTTGAACAAGATTGCAAGGCAACCCATGATATCAAATTCAACTAAGCTTGACTAAACAACAACAACAAACTCAGTGCCTTAAGGGCTCTCGCATAAGTGGGTTCTGGGAGGGGTGGAAGTACGTAGCCTTACTCCTTCCGGGTGTACCCCTGCCGAGAGGCTATTTCCAAAGACTCCCAACCTTATAGGGTTGGCAACACGATGACTTCCAAGAGGTCACCCATCCTGATACTACTCTCGCCCAAGCACGCTTAACTTCGAAGTTCTAATGGGATCCAGTGCCTGATAACCTAGTAAATGAACCCTCAACTAAGCTTTACTCAATTAAACTAATCAATCTTGATGCATAAACCAACAATGAAGAGAAGAGCAGCAGTTTTCAAATGAAAAGCAGAGCAATCTTCAAGCAAAATTCAAGATGATGAAGTACACACCGAGGATCAAACCCATATAGAGATTGGACATATCAAGCATTCAATCATTAGATGAAGCAAGTAAGAGCCAGAATTAAGCTCAAGAAAACCAGAAAAAGGGAAGATCAAATCTCCCTTGTACAAGCTAAAAACAGAATGAAGCGGCCCCACGCAATTTAAGTATAAAACACTAACTAATGTAGCAGTTGGGTCATAAGAGCAAATTAAGAAGTAAGAATGAGGATCTCATACCAAAATTTTGCTCCAAGTGGGAGGATAACAATGCCAGAAACCAAAGGAGAAATGGCCCATAGGAGAGAGAAATCCAAAGCCTCTCTCTCTACAATCTAGGCCCATAAGATAACAATGCAAGAATGAGGATCTCACCTGCCGCCGCACGCGCTCGCCTTCTGGGCTTGCTCACTCTCTGGAATTCCAGAGCCTCTCTCTCTACAATCTCTCTCTAGATTTGACAACTGATCCTCCCTCTGGTGTGAAGAAACCATGGTCATTAAAACTAAGATTTTAGATCACGACATCAAGCACACTAAGTCTTTCAGTTTTTAGAGCAAAGGCACGCCAGGGAAACACTTGGAGTACTTTAAGGCCAATCAAACTATCCTAAGTTAGTAAGGGGATTAGAGAAAGTCTTTAGCGGATAACTTCAAGAACCCTTGAGACTACTCTAGGGATAGAAAGAGGAAAATGAGAGCTCATTGATTCTATATTGATGATGAAACTGGAGAGTTATATAAAAGTGACACTAGTGGAGTGCTTCTCAAGTGTCTCGGCTTGGACAAAGCAATGCTAGTGATGGTAGGAGCCCAAGAGGTTATCTGTGGATCACACCTAGTTGGTAACAAAATGCATTGGCTCATCCAGCGTTATGGCTACTATTGGCCATCAATGATGGATGACTACATAAAGGATTCTAAGGGGTGCAGAACATGCCTAAGACATGGTCATGTGCCAAGAGTCCCTGCAGCTAAGATGCATGCTATTGTCAAACTATGGTTTGGGCAATGGACATCATAGGAGATATTAACCCTCCTTCGAGTAAACAACACTCTTACATTATTGTGGCCACTAACAATTTCACAAAATAGGTGGAGACTAAGCCATATAAGAACATTACTCAGCAAGATGTGATTGGCTTGACCAAAGAGTACATCCTATGTAGGTTCGGTATTCCAGAGAACATTACGATGGACCAAGCAAGAGTGTTTAATGGAGCTGAAGTTAGGAGTTTACCAAGAGTCCCAACATAGAAATCTTGAACTCAACCCCTTACTAGGCTCAAGCCAATGGCCAGGCAAAGTCAACCAACAAGATTCTGAAGGCTAAAATTGAAAAGATGATTGAGGATAATCCCAAAAAGTGGCATGAATTGCTGCTAGATGCCCTTTGGGCTTACAGCACATCTAAACAAGATGCAATTAGGACAACTCCCTACCATGTGACGCATGGTCGTAATATTGTGCTCCCAATGGAAGTAACGGTTCAATTTATTAGACTATCACTTCAAGGGAGGTTTTCTAAACTTGAGTATGAGCAGTCCATGATAGATGAGCTTGCTGACTCAAACTAAGTAAGGCTTGATGTCCTTCACAAGTGGAGACACAAAAGAAGACGGTAGCCAAAGCGTACAACAAAAAGGTCAATCCTAGGTTTTTTGACTTAAGAAATTTAGTCTGGAAAGTGGTTTTACTCATTGGCCAAAAAAATCATGTCTTTGGGAAATAATCCTCAAACTGGGAGGGCCCATTTAGAATCATAGATATTTCGAGGTAACGCCTAGTTACTCCAAGATCTAGATGGAAGAACTCACCCAAGGGCTATCAATGGGAGGTTCCTAAAGAAGTATGTGCTATCATTCAGGGACTCTAACAAGGAAATCCTTAAGTACAGATTCCTAGAGCTGTGGGCTCAATTTCAGTATCAATGTCTTAAGGATTAACCTCATGGTCCTTAAATAAGACAAAATCAAAAGAAAATAACCACCAATCTAAGAGACATATTGACCAAAATGCGTATTTCATTAGTTATGGGAAGAGTATATGGCTTACATACAAAAGAAAAATTACAAGTGAGTAACTTGTACAGCCAAAATCTCTTTACAAGGACAAAAAATTCAAAAGAGTTGAGTCTTAATCCTCACTGAGGATTCCTCTATTGAAGATAGTTGGTTGATTGTGTCCTTCATTTCATGATCTAGAGAAAGAGCTTCTTTTTGAAGGGCTTGATTATTCATCTAAGCCTTCATGGTGGCCTCTTCGAGACCTCCAACCACTAAACCTTAGAAGGTATGCTGTCTTCTCGAGCCGCTCTTCTTTAAAGTGACTTAATCTCTCTTATTTATAGTGGATCCCATCTTCTAGACTTTTGATCCCTTAAGCTTTATGATCCTGGATCCTTCTTCCTACCTAGAGCTCTTCAAATAACAGCTGGAGGCCTCCTAGGCTAGCTGAATGCCTAAGGTTTCTAATGGCATTTTGGCACTGTCTTTTCCTCTTAAGAAGGGCTGGGACATCTTTGTTCACCTTCGAGAGTATCTCCTCAAGGACTTCAAGTTCCTTAGCAATAGAGGCATCCACCTTTATATCTTCATTTAGGGATCTTATCATGGATATGGCCTCCTTAAAAGTGACCCCCAATGCCAGGGTTAAAATAGGGAGATGTGGGATTTCTCTTCGCCATTAGAGTTTGAGGCATTTTTGGTCGAGCTGCTAGAAAGCCAATCTACCGCTTGCTCCATGCTTCTTTAAAGGAGAGGACATTCCCCCTAGCATTTGGGACGGAATGACTTTGGGAGGAGTGACCGGTAAAAGGTTAATGAAAAAAGATTTAGGCAAGATTTTTACTTTTAAAGACAACCAAGGTTAAAAGAAATGCCTTGACCTCTATGGCCTCAATCTAAGGCGAAGAAGGATCCCTCATTCGCATTGCTGCCACAGGAGCCCCTATTGGCACATCAGTCATTAAGGTTTGAGCAGGTACCTCAACCATTGGAACTGCTGTTAGCTCTTTAGCCGCTGGAACACCCTCCTCGAGGCGAGTTTTTGGAGAATGATGCTTGCATGTTAGAACCAAATATGGTTTGAAACATCAAGAATTGAAAAACCATAAAGACCTTTACCATCAACAATCTCTTTAGTAGAGATTGAACCTCCTGGGAGAAGGAATGGAACCTACACAAGTTCCTAGCATAGGATAATTGGGGAAGAAACCTCTTTAGGGGGTGAATACGATTGGCTCCATAATAAAGGTAGCCATATCACCTTCTTCTTCTGTACTCGAGCTTAATGATTCAGTATCCTGATGTGGCTCCGGTGCAGTCTCTGGAGATCGAGAATCAAGTATCTCCACAATATATGGAGCTGGCTCTTCCTGTCGCTGTAATAAGCAATGTTATAAGCTGCTTTAAGAAAGATGAATGAGAACACTAATTAAGAAAAGCCAATACCTCTGATATAGGGAGCCTGGCTCTTCTTTTTCTCACCATAGTGAGATAGGTATTTCTTCTTCTTCTTCTTCTTTTTCTTCTTCTTTAGCTAGGAGAGTAGGAGGAACAACATTCTTCTTCCTCTTTCTCGAGCCACCAACCTCGAGGGCTGGTGAAGAGGTGCTTGGAGGAGACTCCTCTAGCAGCATTTAAGTAAAACTTAGTCCTAGCACTCATAGGGGCTACTTAGAGAGATGCTAAAACAGAAAAGAACAGAGATCAGTCTTGGCTCAAACCACTGAAAAGATTGAAGCATGCTTAAAAAGTGGTTGCTCACCTGATCGCGCCCATGCGGGGTTGGCTTGATGCTGATTGGCTGGCTTCTTCCTAAGCTAGGATTTGCAAGCTTAGAAAAAGGCATAAAACATGCTTCTGGCCTCCAAGGAGGACTAATAGCCTTGAAACCAAGAAAAAAAATGTGGCATGGAACAAAGGGGTGTACCTACAAGCCACATGATACCCATATACGAATCTGACTTCCTGATTCAGTGTATGAAGTTTTGGGAGCTGAGTAAGTTGACAGGAAGTCCTCTGGGCCCACCAAAGGTTCTTGGTCCTAAGACTAGGGAAAGGTATGTCTTAAGCCATGGCAAATTTTCTGTAAACAATTAAGGCCTATACGTTTCACCAGTATGAGTCTTGTGATAGAAGAACAAATCTTGGGAGCATAAGATTGCTTGTTATATTTGGGAATTGATGTCTACAGAGATGTCATATTGAAGGTCTAGTTTCCTTAACCAAAATGGACACGAGTTCCTTCACTTAAAGGGAGTCCATTGAGTCCCTCGTCTACCTCAAGGAGACATTACTCTCTCAAGGCATGGGTCAAAAGACCATCCTAAGGATAGTTGAACCTCACAATGAGCAAACTGCTCACCAAAACTGGAAACCCCTTCACTTGTAGGAGCATTGGGGCCTTTGGGACAAAGCTTAAGGAAATAGACTTGGGCCCTAAGTTGGACCAGCCATAAGGGACCACCTATATGGACATCATAGTTTTTAGCTATAATGTCCCTAAGGCAACCATGTACTTGGGCTAGGAATAGTGGTCCCAAGGATAAAGGACCAATACTAAAGGCTAAGTTAACAACTATAGTCTTAAGAAATTTAAGAAATGAGTTAGAAGAATTTGCAAAAACGAACTTATTTAGCCAAAACAAGTAGAAGCATACCTCCTCTTCTAGAACCGTGCCCAAAGTCATGAGCCTTTGATGCAAACATTTTGACAAAGGACTCATATCTTCCAAGCACGTCTATGACAGAGAAGGAGGAGGCAAAAGCTTTAACTTCTGAAGAAACAAAAGAATTAAGGGGTAACTCTTCTCCCCCAAAAGAAAGACTTGTTAAGGCCACTATGTCCTCGATGGTGATACCAAGAAATCCCTAAGGGAGGACAAAAGTGTGATAAAAAGTATTTCAATAGCAAGTTAATGCCTTCATGATGAGGTAATCATACCTGAGGGCAATGGTGGAAAGCCTAATGGCTTCATAAATGTGGAGATTCTTCCATTTTTTTTCCATAAGTCACCACCAATTTGTCTTCGCACACAGGGTACTGCTTGGTCAGAAATGTCCAGCCTTTGAAAGGCACATCTTTCTTCAAGATGTGTCTTCCCTTCCAAGAACCTCAAGTAGAAACAGTACGAAGTGGAGGAGATTTGCCAGTATCAGGAAGAAGTCCCTGAGGACTTAGAACATCTTGGCATCGGTCAAAGATGGGCCCTAGGGCATAAGACAGGAACGAAGATGAAGGATCACTCTCTGTTAACCAAGAAAGATCCTCATCTGTGTTTTTGAAATGCTTTGAAGTACATCAGAGACCATTGAGTTGTCTAACTTGAGCAAATGCATCAATTACTCGATGGGGCCATTAGCTTGAGCAATGGGGGTAGAAACAGCGAATGAAATCCGGGCCATTGTCATATCAAAGTAAGAGAAGGATGAAATTGGATGAAGATTCAGAGATTCAAGAGCAAAACCAAAGGTTTGCCGAGTGGATTAAGAGTTAGAGATACAAAGAACAAAGGCAAGAATTTGCAAAAGCGCTTGATGACAACAAAGAGAGAGAGAACAGAGCAAGAAAGTGGAAATTTCAAGCCCTAATTGTCATACTTATAGACAAGCAGGAAGGAAAAGTGAGTGACGTACAGTGTTCTCTTGAGCTCCCTGCAGCTGTTGAGGGTCAAATCAGGCGTACGTTTTTACTCATTGTAAATTCGAATTTACCAAGGGCTAAAAGGGGGGCATTTGTTTACACCCTAATTTCAAAAGGGCCTTGGACAAAACCATTTTGAGCAAAGTTCCATGTACTTAACACGTCAGGGTTTCCTCACGGAGAATTAACTTTTAGGTGTTGAAATAATGGTGTCTCGAGCCTAGCATCCTGAGAGAATTACCGTCCTTGACAAGGGTATCAACCACTCAAGGCTCGAGATGGATGAGGGTTGAAGTGAGCTCAAGCTCGAGGGATTGCGAGTAAGCTTGTAAGGCAGGTGGTTTCTAGGCTCAAGACAGTTACTTGATGCGTAATCTCAAGTACTTGGGCACTAAGCTTAATCTAAGAGGTCGTGGGTTTTCTAGAAGGGATTTCCACTAAGATTATGGACGTGAGCACCAAGAATTTCCCTCCAATACTGAATTTAGGACACGTTCATTGAAGATTAGCGCACAAAGAACAAGCTTAGTGGCAGGAGTGGGTGAACTTGCCGTAGAAATAGGAGCAACTGTTATTTTCAGTTTTCTATAAATAAAGAATTATGCTTCAGTCCAAAGTAATACACACACTCCATTACAAAATGTCTTCAAGATTTCTTTACAGAATACTAGTGCTTTTTCCCTAGGAGTAGCGTAACCTAGCTAGGTGTAGCATAACCTAGCTAGGTGTAGCGTAACGTAGATATCTGTTGTACTTACCTACAATTTTTCGGGCTTCAAGTATGACTTTCCAGTTTCAATCTTTTCCCATAAATTGAACAGTTGAGATTTTAGGCTTTAGTTTAAGGCTTTGACAACTAAGGCTTGACCCTTGATTGCATTGGTCTTAACACTGTTGTCACTGCTTAATAAGTTAGGTGAACTAAGGTTCGCATCATTGATTTGGGCGTTGATAGCCAAGGCTTGTTAGGATTCAAGATATGAAGAATTAGAGTAGAGATGAGAAAAGAATTAGAGAATTTAGATGAGAAGTACAGAGCTTTAGAGTTGAGAGAAGAACAATTGGATCTTATCATTCATCAATCAATCATCTTACACTACAATGCTAATCCTTTATACTATTAACTAAGTCGGTTGAACCAAAATATCAGCGAATACAATGAATCTAACCAACTTAACTACTAATGTCTTGAGCTAAGCCTTTCCTGCCACAAACTATTTGAATATTACAAGAATTTCCCTTACATTCACTTTCTCTAATCTTGAATCATGACAATACCCCCTCCTTAACAACATTCTTGTCTTAAGAATGAAACAATGGAAATTTGCTCCTGATGAAGTTCAAACTCTCCCAAGTAGCAGCTTCATGATCGAAATTAGTCCAAAGTACCAACAGTTCCTTGACTAAACTATTCTGTTTCTGAATTACCCTTGAACCTAAAATTGCTTATGGTTCCTAGTTGGGACTTCCATCAGTAGCTGTCTTTGGCGCTGTCTTATAACTGATCTTGCCTTCAGCAATGTGTTGCTTCAAGAGGGACACATGAAAAACAAAGTGGACAAAGGAGTCTGGCGGCGGGTCCAACCTGTTGGCTACTCTTCCAACCTTGTCAACAACCTTGTAAGGACAAAAGTAATGAGCATTAAGCTTCACATTCTTGCGAACTGCTACATTAACCTACCTGTATGGTTGCAACTTCAAGTAAACAAGATTTCCCACTTGAAAGGACTTATCAACTCTCTTCCTCTCAACATAGAATTTCATCTTAGCTTGTGCCAGCTGCAAATTATCCTTTAATTACTGCACCAATTCCTTCCTTTGCAACAACAAATCATTCAGTTCACTCATAGAAGAAGTAGCACCTTGTATCAACATTGGAGATGGAGGATCATAACCATAAAGAGCCTTGAATGGAGTTGTCCCCAAGGCAGCATGAGCGTGTGACTTGTACCAGAATTCAGCCAATGACAACCATCTATGCCACTGCTTGGGATAGCTGAAGTAAGTACTTCAAACTTTGATGGTCAGTTCTAGTGACAAAGTGATGTCCATCCAAGTAATGCCTCCACTTCTTGACTACTAGGAGAATTGCTAGATACTCCTTCTCATAAATAGACAATTCCATGTGCTTTGGGCTAAGAACCTAACTCAAGAAAGCCACTGGCCTTCCCCTTTGAGAAAGAACTGCTCCCACAACAGTACCACTAGCATTAGTCTCCAATGTGAAGGGAATACTAAAATTAGGCGTAACAAGCACTGGGGCTGAACACATTGCTATCTTCAAATAATCAAATGCTTCCTGAGCTTTCTCAAACCACTGGATGGCATCTTTCTTGAATGGATCAGTAAGAGATTTAGAAATCATACATATCCAGCTACAAACTTCCTGCAATAGCTTATTAGTCCCAAGAATCCCGTTAATTGCTTAAGAGAAACAGGTGTTGGCCATTGTCTCATTGCTTCGACCTTGGTTGGATTAGTAGCTACTCCCTCTAAGGAGAGAATGTGACCCAAGTATTCTACCTTACTTTGAGCAAAAATTACACTTGGATAGCTTAGCAAACAACTCATGCTACCTCATGAGTTCAAAGACTTGTTTGAGATGATCCATACGTGAATTCAATGAAGGACTATACGCCAATATGTCATCAAAGAAAACAAGGACAAACTTCCTCAATAGGGGCTTCGAGACTGAATTCATCAAGGCCGGGAATGTTACTGGAGCATTTGTTAATCCAAAGGGCAGCACCGCGAACTCATAATGCCCATGATTAGTTTTAAAAGCGATCTTGTGAACATCTTACTCTAGAACTCTAATCTGATGGTACCCCTGCCTCAAATCCAGCTTAGAGAAGAAGTGGGAACCATGTAATTCTTCCAGAAATCATCAATGATTGGAATTGGGAACTTATCTTTCATAGTGAGAGAATTAAGCTACCAGTAGTATACACACATTCTTGATGATCCATCATTCTTCTTGACTAAAATCATAGGAGACCTCTTGGAAGGAAGGCTTCTTGGTTGCTCAAATAGATCACTATAGTCCTTGATCAGCTTCTAAATTGGAGGATGAAGTTCTTTCTCAGCTTGAACAGATTCTGCTGAGATATTATCCCATCAACCTTAATGCTGCTTAACATCTTGAGCTGTCCTTGGTCCACAATTCCTTGCAAATTGATGGTTTTACCATGTAAATTAAAGGAGATTGAGAGCTGACTGAAATCAAACACTAAGGGACTGATAGTCTTCATCCAATCCACCCCAAGCACCATATCATAACCCTACAGTTTGAACACTCTAAAGTCATAAGAGAATTGATGGCCTTGCATCTGGCAATTGAATTGATTGCACTTCATTTGAGTAAGCATAGAATTCCCATTAGCAACAGTCACGGTTAAGGGACTTGTCTTGATCATCTCATGACCCACTCTCTTGACTATCTTTGGATCAAAAAAATTGTGTGTGCTTCCACTGTCAGCACGATCAGAAGTGATTTATGATTTGCTTCACCCTTGATTCTTATGGTGTTAAGAGTTCCACTGCCCGTCAAAGCCTTCACAAATATTTCCATTTCATTCTCATCATCATCTGCCCCTTGTATAGGCTCCTCCTCTGACTCATCACTTGCATCCTCTTCCTTTTGTTCTTCTGAATCTTCCTCAGCCTCAGCCCCAGTCACCGACGTGAGAAGCTTAAGATTGAACTTGTGCCCAAGGAAGTATCTTCGTTTGCAATTGAAGCATAATCTTTGGGCCTTCTTCTCTTCAAGACTTAAGGTTTTGGGAGCAACCTTACTGCCAGCTGATATGGACTAGCTAATGGATACACTCTTGCTTCATGATGCCTCTGAACTAGCAAGCACTGCGGCCTCGTACAGCTTTGCTTTGGAATAGGCATAGGATAAGGTTAAAGGATTAATGGCCTTAACCAAATTCTTGATCTTTGGTTTAAGTCCACCAATGAAGCTAGTGACATAGTATGCCTCACTCGCACCTGGATTGACAGCCATCATTCTAGCTCTAAGGTTCTCAAAACGTGTCATGTATTCCTTCATAGAGGTGGTTTGAGTCACTTTGTTGAAGTGATTCACCACATCGCCCAGGTCCTCATCTCCATACCTCTTACAAAACTCATCAACGAACTCATACCATGTTATGTTCATATTATTGAGAATCAAGTTATGAAACCATACCTTATGATAACCTTGCAAATGAACTGCAGCCAATTCCACCTTTTCCACATCCATCACACGATAAAAGTGAAAGTATCTCTCACACCTTCTTATCCGAGATTGTGGCTATGGTCCATCAAAAGTATCAATTTTGACCTTATGCTACCTGAAACTAGTGGTGGCCATGGGCCGAGCCGAGCCGGGCCCGAGGGCCTCCAGGGCCGGGACCGGCCCGGGACCAGGCCCGGGCCCGCTACAGTGCGGGCGGGCTGGGCTGGCCCGGCCTTTTTAACTAAATTAAAAAAAAAATTTTAAAAATACATAGTCATTTTGTACTAAAATTATTGTAATTCATTGATAAATAATATGAGATACAAATATATTTCTTTCCAAGTATACATGTTTAAAAAAAATAATACTAAATATATGTAATAAATAAAATACAATATACAACAAGTAATTATCAAAAAAATATCAGTAAATAAATAACGTATCAAATACAAATGCAAAGTTGGGGCCTAATATTTAAAAATACAAATTTATTTATCAAAAAATATAAAGTTTGACATATGGAGTGTGCGGTCATATTTTGACGTAAATAATTATCATACAAAAGTCTTGAATCTTGATATCAGTCATATCGGGGGGTTTCTACGCCATTATTTGACGTATCAGTTGTGCGGTCGTCTTCTTCATCGCTCGATGAATCCATCTTCATTCTCTGTTGATCTCTTGCCTCAGCTAACAGCCAATCCTTCAAGCACACGGACATCTCCAAGCTCGACGGCGATAGCTTTGCCCTCTTCGTTCCAGGGAACCTGCCACCAAGACTAATAGCACACTCTGATGCTACTGAAGACACCGGACAACTTTGTATATCACGTGCCATGGTGGAAAGCACGGGATATTGGGTTTGGTTTGTATTCCACCATTGTACAAGGTCAAAATGCGGGTTGGCCGACGGCCCGAAAATATGGACCAACCGTGTCCGCAAGTAATAATCTAGCTCGTCACATGACGTGAGGGCTACTGCAGGCGTAAATTGCTCCAATAGCTTCCACGAATATGACATGTGTGAACTACTTCCACTGGAGTGGAAGATCCTACTGCAGTAGTACTAGGATTATTAAATGATAATTTACGAGAATACTCAGAAAATAAATTATGCAAGTCATTATCGATATCGGCAATGAAAGTGTCGACATTAAGAGTAGGATGCAAATATTTAAAAAAATGTTGGCAAAACAAGTTGAAACCCCCGCGTTTACAATGAGGGTCTAAAATAGTTGCGAAGCAATAAGTAAGAGGTAGTTCAGAAAAATATTTGGCAAACTTTTCTTTCATTGCCGTAATCGATCCGAACAAAATGGGGTTGGATTGATTACCCACCATCCAATTTACAATATCAAGCAATGTTGATATTGCTTGAGGCATGGTCGGATAGTAGCAACCCGAAAAAAATGTTGTCGCGTCTTTAAACATGCTAAAAAATTTACAAATTTCATCTATTGTCTCCCAATATATACCGTCCAGGTTGTAATCGCCCCCTTCTACAAGATTTTCCTGGGCGAATTCCATCAGAGCGTCTTTGTATGGTAGAATGCGCTCTAACATTACTACCGTAGACGACCACCTAGTTTTGGAGTTTAATTTAAATTGTTTATATTCTATGTTATGCAACCTACATACATTTTTAAATCTTTTTTTCCTCGCTACGGATGCTTTAATTGATATTATTACAGATCTTAAGGTGGCAAGGGATGCGTCTATAAGATCTAAACCATCCATTACCATTAAATGCAAAATGTAACAGATGCAACGAATATGAAAACACTTCCCACCTAACATGGGTCTCATTTTCCTAATTAAATGTGCTACAGATGCAGTGTTATTGGAAGCATTGTCAAACGTAATACTGAAGATACGTTGTTCTATGCCCCAATCGCGGACTGCCGACATAATAGCACCCGTAATTACCTCGGCAGTATGGGGGCAATCTAAAAGCCCAAAATGAATTATTCTTTTCTGGATGATGAAGGATTCATCGGTCCAGTGTGCCGTTATGCACATATAAGGTTGGCCGGGTTTGGACGTCCATACGTCCGACGTCAACGAGAACATGCTTGTGTTCGTCGCAAAAAGTGTATGTATCCTAATTTTAAGATTGTGGTACAACGTACTAGCGTCCCGCTTTACGGTGTTCCGAGGAATCCTCACAATGGCGGGGTTCACATTTCGTTGGAGGTAGTCGACGAAATGTGGGTTTTCGCCGGTACTAAAAGGCCTTTCACTCAAAATTACATATTTAGCTAGTCCCCTACGGTTGCTCTCCTGAGAGAACCTGAAATTAGCAAGTGCACCGGTCACTTGCTGCACTGAACGTTGTTGGCTCTTTTCCGGGAATTGCTCGGGGTGGCACCTAAGTATATGTCTATTTAGTGTGCCCGTCCCACTGCCGGGTTGATGGCTAAAATTCTTAGGTGGGTCACATAATTTACAGGTTGCTTTATTAGTTGTCTTATTAAGGGTAAAGTGCTTCCATACCCCACTAGTTGTACGCCTACTAGTCAAGGTACTAGTTTCAGGCTGGGCATTGGTGGTGGGGGTGGGTTCCTCATCAGTTTGTGAGTCTCCAACCCCACCACTACCTGACTCATGATAATCTTGTGGTTGTGAAAAGTTATAATTTATGCTATCATCAGTGTATTGGAGTGTTGGGTCTGGTTGTATAAAAGCTCATTCTTCAGTATCAAGTAAGACAATTCTAGTCCATTTAGGGATTCTGGGTGGCCGAGAAGAGCTAGAACTAGCACGACAGGCTCCAGATGATGAAGAGTTGTGTGCCATATTAGTATAAATGATTATTATTTATAAAATATAAGTAGTAATGCAAATTAAATAACTAAAAATGCGAAGCAAAAAAAATTACGATACTAAAATTACCGAAACGAGAGAGCAATGAAATTCACACTTTAGCCAAATACTTTACGAACTTCAAACTTTAGAGCACAATTTTGCAATTAGCAAATTACAGAAGATGGGAGATGATGAATGTATAGAGACAGAAGAGAGAATTGAAGATTTTGTGAGAAAATGAGTTGGGGAGGTTTAGGTATTTATAGAAAAAAAATATATAATTTTTTTTTTTCTAAAAAAAGAGTCGTTGGCTCTGTACAACAAAAGAGCCAAAGGCTCTTAAAAGAGCCGTTGGCTCTTTTGGGCCTGGCCGGGCCCAGGCCCTGGAAAAATGTCGCCCGAGGCCCGGCCCGCTATAGTGCCATGCGGGCCGGGCCTGGCCATAAACTGGCCGGGCCGAGCCGATTTTCTGGCCGACCCGGCCCGTTGGCCACCACTACCTGAAACCAATATTCCTGGTCATAGCTGTAGCTTTAGTTCTTTCCTCAAACACTCGAGGATGCACCTAATCAGTATATCTGCCATGCTAGCTAGCTGGTGTTAAGACTCCAGCTCATGGAGGTGCTGATTGATGATCAAGTTGCTCTTGCATATCATTCAACTGTCGCTGCATTTTGCTGGCTCGAATTGTTAGTATCTCATAATTCTTGTTTAATACCTGTCATTGTTGCTGCAAGTTCTGAATTGCAGCTCTCAATGGATCCTGACCTTCTCCTTGATTAGAACTTACTCTTGTAGTGAGTCCAGCATAAGTTCTTGATGCATTGCCAGTAGCCGCAGCTGCAGTGGCAGTAGCACCAACTTGAGTTGTGACTCCACCAACCATTGGAATAAATTTCCACTGAATTATCACTAAGCTTGACCAGTAACACTCAATGTGTGTGAAATAGCTGAATTTGAGATAACTACAAATGATCAGATGTAGCAATTCAATTAAATTGGATGCGGTTCGATTTGATCAACAACAATCAAGTAAGCTCTAATACCAATTGTTATGATTCAAGATCAATCTTGATTCATAACCAAGAATAGATGAAGAATGAGAGTAGAGATGAGAAAAGAATTAGAGAATTTAGATGAGAAGTAGAGAGAGTTAGGGTTGAGAGAAGAACAATTGGATCTTATCATTCATCAATCAATCATCTTATAATACAATGCTAATCCTTTATACTATGAACTAACAAAGTCGGCTGAACCAAAATATCAAGCAATACAATGAATTTAACCAACTTAACTACTAATGTCAAGAGCTAAGCCTTTCCCGCCACAAGCTATTTGAATATTACAAGAATTGCCCTTATAATCACTTTCTTTAATCTTGAATCATGACACTTGTCCCTTGTTGCGTTGGTCCTAATTCAATGACCTGAATATGGTTTGCTTCTCCTTAATCTTGTCAAACCTAAATGCATTCGAGTTATTATAAGTCAAGGGTGCCAGGCTTAGAAATTTGATTGACTCGGGCTTGTAAGTAGACTGTTGTGCTCTTGGGTTTGTCTTCACCCCAGTTGCTGACTTTTAAGTATACGAGAAAAGGTGTCTATAGGCCCTGCTCCATCACTGTAACTGCCACTTGAGTTAGGTTTATATTTTTTACTTTCTGTCAATAAATAAATAAAAAATCAACAAAAATATTTAACCAAGTCTCCTTAATTGAAGCATAAGCAGAACTCGCAGTATAAGCGAAGTTATATACACCAACATATGATAACCTTCCAGTCGAAAACAGTGAGTGGTTGAGGTAAAAGACGTGCGGTTCGTATTTAGGCTCACTTCCTACTCGTGGTGAGTCTCTTTACATATTTGCTTCGTTTATCATTTTACGGCGACCACATCACACTTAACTGCAAACAAAATAAATAAACAGCAGCTTAAGCAAGCTGACAACTTTCTTTGTAATAGATGCTAATTTGAGCTACGACACTTTGCTCAGTAGAGATTGGTTACATGCCAATTATTGTATTCCATCTTCATTGCACTTGCTGATAACCTTCCGGAACTATGACAAGTATGAAATTGTTATGGCAAATAACAAGCCATTCATGGCTTATTCAAACTACATTGAGGAAAAATTCCATGAAGATGGCATGGGACCACTTGATGTCAAAAGGACCACTCCACATGTTGCCCAATAACAAGACACAATAGCATCATTGACAGCCCACTCGTTGAAGCTGAGGTTTGTCAAGTTAATGAAGAGTCTAAAGACGGTGACTTCGGGGGATGCATGAGGGCCCTTCTTGAAGAAGGAGATCTCTAAGTCATGCCCGAACCCTTATGCGAGGGAGCCAATATCTCCCACTAATGGCCCAAGTGGCCATTTCCTCTGCGCTAGCAAAGCTCGTAGCTTGGCATGCCGGGGATCAACTTTGGTTAAACAGTCATGCAATGGCTCCGAGGTTCAGATGACACAAGAAAAAGGGTAGGAACTCTTTGAATTAAGAGTAGCACCAACCAAGATGGAGGATTTAAGGGCTAAAATTCAAGACCCCCTCCTTGAGGTTAACTTGGGCTCGACAGAAGACCCAAGACCTACCTATCTGAGCGTTATGCTTTCTGAGGAGCAGAGAGAGCATTATTTCACCTTACTTTGGGAGTTTAAGGACTACTTTTCTTGGGACCATCACGAGATGCTTGACCTAGACGAAGAGGTGGTTGAGCATAAGCTTCCTATCAAGCCAGGTTTAAGGCCTATCACTCAGGCCCAGAGAAGAATGTCCCAACAAGTTATTGATTTGGTAAAGAAGGAGATTGAAAAACTCTTAAAGGCCAAATTTACTAGAATTCCCAGGTATATGTTGAATGGTTGGCAAACATTGTTCTTGTCATTAAGAAAAACGGCAAAATGAGGGTCTATATTGACTTTAGAGACCTGGACGCAGCCACCCCAAAGATAAATTGTCATGATTCTGATAGATGGGGCATATGAAAGTGAGTGCGAATAAGTCTTGAATGTAATAAGTAGCATTAATCATTAGCTAAGTCATGTATTAGTCATTAGTTAAGTCATGTATTAGCTTAAGATCAAGTTGTTAGTTAGCTTGGGATTCCTATAAGTTGTGGAGCTCATCCATTCTAAGGGGAAACTTTAATTAGTACAAACTATCTCTTTTGAGATCTTCTCTCTCTCATTTAATTTGCTTCCAATTTCTCATCCCCTTCCCTTCTTTCTCATCCCAATTTCTATCCAAACCCTATGTTATAACCAAGATTCATCTTGGATCATAACAATTAGTATCAGAGCCTTGATTTTCTTCCAAATCAAGTGTGTATTGGTGTCAAATATCCTTGAATCGAATTGTAATTTGATCAAGAATTCAGTTCTGAATTCTGGTTAAAAGCTTGGGGTTACTATTACATAAGATCACATCTGCGTGTGTTGATGAATTGTATTAAGGCATTTGTTGAATTTGCTTCATTAAGGATTGAGTACATTGAATCAAGTTCTGTTGATTCACTTACATTTTGATTACAATCAAAGATAACTGGCGGATTAGGTTGGAAGCAAGTATTGGTGTTTATACTACTGGATCATCCTATCTTGATCAAAAATCTCCAAAATCGGCTTGGTAAAACTGAAGTGAGCTGCTGAAGTGGATTATCCTTGATCAAAACTAGAAGAATCATTTTAGTGAAGCTTGCAATTTATTTAATTGAGGTGAAGGTAACAGATTCTGAACTTCTAAGTTACATTTGATCAAAATCCACTTCTTTGCTGCTAAACTGAAGTTGTTGATTGAGTATTGTTGAATTTTGGAGAAAATTGTGTTCATAAGCATAGTAGTGTATAAGAATTTAGCTGATTCTACTTGCTCAAAGGCGGAATTAACAAGAACTAAGAACAAAATTGCAGAAATCTGACCTTGTTCTCGAGTATTGTGGGGAGTAGTGTGTTGAAGTCTTAATTACAGCTAAGTTCGAGTTTAATTCAGATTCATACCTTAATTATTCAAGAAATCACTGCGGTTAGGGTTTTGGTTCGAGTTCTCTTGGATTCGCGAGTTCGACAATTAGGCTTGTGTTCTACTGCAATTGTTGAGTAGAAATCAAGTGAGATTCGTACAAGGAAAGTGAGTAGGTTGTGGTTTAGCAACCAGTGGCTGATACTGTGTTTGATTCTAGACTCACGATTCTATTGGATTCCAATTTGAAAGTCCAAGTTGAGTTGATCTGTAATGTCAGGCATGCTGCGAATTGCGTCATAGTTGTTGGATGTGTTTACAATCAATCAGTTCAGTGCCTTGAAGTTGGTTCAGTCGAGTTACACTAAGCAAAGATAGGAATGGAAGCATTACAACCTGGAATTGGACCACTATAACCTGATTTGAGTGCAACCCCTTCAAATTTAGAAGTGATTCACCCAAAGGTGCTAATTGAGGTTCTAAGCAGCAGGAAGCTGCGAATGAAGGTCAAAAATCAGCAAGACAAGAACATCAGTTTGGTCATTCATTTAAATCATAAGAAGTGCTACTCTAGCAAGAGGATAAGAGCATTGGAGATGCCAATCCTAGTCTTTCAAGGAGTTGCACTAGACTTCTTACAACTTAAAGCAAATGTAGAAGTCCTTGGGAAGCTATATGAGTGCATGAAGTTAAGAAGGAAATAGCCTAAGGTGTTGTTAATATCCATGGATAAGCTTGGAGTAAGCTCTTTAGTCCAAGGAAGTGCCAAGAGGGCTAAGAAAAGGGACAAGTTTAGCAAACAAGACACATGCTCTGCTGCACTACCATTGAATTTCAAATAAATAGCTCCTCAGCCTGGTGTGGATGCTATGGTTAGTGGCGTGCAAGTCCCTGCTTTGGATTTAGTTACAAATTCAACACTAGAACTAGCAATGAATCAGATGCAAGAGAGGTTTGCAGAAATCTTTCGCTGTCTACAGAAGAAATGGGAACAGAGGTTGCATCAGCATTTCCAACAATTGCATCTAAAGATTAATGGCCTACAAGAACAGTTTGGTAATCAACTTCCACAAGGTGAAGCAAGTCCTTAAAAGGAAATGATATGTAGGGACATTGATGCAAGAGTAAGGGAGAAGAAAATTGCTCGGGTTGAAGTAGCACCTTCATAAATTCAGCAAAGTCACATACTTGGACAAGTAGATAATCTGTGGGGAGTGTACAAGCTGGGAAATGTGTTGAAACAGAATTCTATGCAGACATGTTATGAATGATATTGGGAGCCCCCCCCATATTTTGAAGTTGGGACATTCAAACATTCACTCATAGAAAAAGGTGAAGATGAAGATTGTGATTGGACTCTTCTTCAAATCAGAAATTGCATTGTATGGTGTTGAACTGGCAAGTAATTCGAGTTCTAAGCTGATTTTGTGTGATACTCAAGAGAAGACCAGGGAACATACTCCAAAGGTACATCCAAAGATGAGGCCTCCTGAAGCAGGTTGTTTGGTGAAGTCCCATTGGTGGTTGCAGCAGGAACTTGAGGGTGAAAGTAATGAACAGATAGTTGGTTGGTTAGGAAATTGCAAGTGGTTTAAGAAACATTTAGGAAGGATCTATAATATTAGCCTTGAAGGCTGCAACATTCCCTTATGTCTAGAAATTGTGAGCATGATTATGAGGTGCAAGTGAAGTTTAAACATGATTGAAGGAGATGAAGAGTGGACAATCGAATTGTTCAAGAATACAACCACCATATGCAAATGGGAGCTGGACAGTGGCAATTTTCGAGGCATAAATCAGGAGCTCTGTGAGTTGTTTATCCACCTTGTTATCATCCTTGATGCAAGTTTAGTAAGGGCTCCGTTGGGGGTGGTCACAGTGCATTTAACTTCAGTGAGACAGCTTACTTTCTGTTGTGAATTCTTCATGTCAGCATTATCATCAACAGGAGGGAATCAACAACAAGAAGCAAGACTTTCAGATGAACTTCAGAAGCTCTCAAGTTTTCACAATGTTAAGAGAGTGGGTGATTTCTGCACCAGATTGTACAGACCCAGAATTGAGGATGGTGTTGCCCATGGGAAGCTTGTGATTCACTCTTCGATTCATGAGAACCTCGGGTGCCTTAGTTTGATTAAAAGGCTCTTCCCAAGAAAGAATGGAGCTAAGATTTGCAAGGCATACTGCAACATCTTTCTTGGGTGTGTTGAGAAGGCAATCAAGGGCTTGGAATTCAGATTAGAAGCTGCAGGTTTTGTGTAACAACTGATGCACTTTGATTCCTCAGTAGCTCTCAGCAGCGGGCAAGTGTTAAAGGGCTGTTCCAGGTGCATCAAGGTTATTCACCAGCATGTCCAAATGAAGTTCAAGCATGTCCAAGGGAAGTTCAAGCATATCAAAAGCAACTACATTCCTGAGTTCCATATGCTGCAATCGCAGTCATTTATGCTCGATTGTTGCAATAATTTAAAGTGTGGCAAGTCCAATTGCAACAAAAAGGTCAACTGTGAGATTGTTATTATTAATGCCTGGCTGATCTGGTTCTGTTTGGACATACCTCCAAAGGAGTTTTCTTTAATAGATGGAAGAATAGGGAGTAGTACAAGAAACAAGTTCATATGTACAGCTGCACTTTAGCTTCAGTGCATCACCTGTTCCCTCCAGTTGCCGACTTCAGCAAGAAGCTTATCACCTTCAGCCCTTCCTTCTACATCAATAAATGTCTTCAATGTTCAACTCTCTTCCTAGATTCTTGAGGACAAGAATCTTTCAAGGGGGAAGTATTGTCATGATTCTAATAGATGGGGCATATGAAAGTGAGTGCAAATAAGTCTTGAATGTAATAAGGAGAATTAATCATTAGCTAAGTCATGTATTAGTCATTAGTTAAGTCATGTATTAGCTTAAGATCAAGTTGTTAGTTAGCTTGGTATTACTATAAGTAGTGGAGCCCATCCATTATAAGGGGCAACTTTAATCAATACAAACTATCTCTTTTGAGATCTTCAGATCTTCTCTCTCTCATCTAACTCTCTTCTAAGTTCTCATCCCCTTCCCTTCTTTCTCATCCCAAATTCTATCCAAACCTTATGTTATGACTACAATTCATCTTGGATCATAACATAAATACCCAATAACAATTGCTGAAGTGCTTATTAACTCACCCTTGAGGCATGAGGTCTCGTCTTTTATGTATGGCTACTGTAGTTATTGCCAAGTTATGATTGCTTCCGAGAACACCTATATGACAGCATTTAGGTGGCCTGGGCAATAGGACCCTTTGAGTGGGTGGCTATGCCATTTGGTTTGAAAAATGCTGGCTCCACCTACCAAAGAACCATGAACATAATCTTTCATGACCTTAGTGGCAAGACCATGGAAGTCTACATTGATGATATCATAGTCAAGTCAAAGCCCCAAGTCAAACACTTGGAAGACTTGAGGGGGACATTCCTTATAATCAGGATCCGCAACCTCAAGATGAATCCACTAAAGTGTGCCTTTGGCCATTCAACAGGCCAAACCACCTTCAAGAAAAAAGGAGCTCTAATGCTTCTTGGAGCAGGTTAATTTTCAAAGATGTTTGATCTCGAATGTTGCAAGAAAAATAGAAGTATTATCTCCACTATTGAGGCTCAAGACTGAGAAGGACTTCAAGAGGGAGGAGCCACATCAAGAAACTTTCAAGGCCATCAAGGAGTACTTGATCAGGACACAGTTCTTATTTTGCCAAAGTAGGGCAAACCTTTGAAGATTTATGTCTCTACTTCTAAGGAATCTATTGGTTGCTTGCTTGTCAAGACAATGAGTAAGGGTTTAAACAGGCTGTGTTTTACCTTCGTCATTACGTAAATGAATGTGAAATAAAATACTCTCAATTGAGAAACTATGTCTATCTTTGTTCTATGCATCAATAAAATTAAGACATTATTTCCAAGCACTTACCATATACGTGGTTGCTCAGACGATTGTCCTTAAATATATGCTAGATAGGCCCTTGACAAGGGGAAGATTGAACAAGTGAATTATTGCTCTACTACAGTTTGAGTTGGTTTATGTATCACAAAATTCAATCAAGAGTCAAGCCTTGGCAGAATTTTTAGTTGACCACCCAAACATGCACACTGGCTCAAACTCCTAATGGTAGAAATGGCCTCTTGAAAACACTACTTTAAGGAATCAAGGACCAACTCAAGTGCTGGAGTAGGAATTATGATAGAATCCTCCGCTAAGATCATCAGTAAGTTAGCTATTACTTTAGTTGCCAAATGCTCCAACAACATGGCAGAATATGAGGCACTGATAATAGGCCTACAGACTTTCTTAGAAATGCGAGTCCTTGATGTTGTTATTAAAAGGGATTCCCAGTTGGTGATTTTCCAAGTAAAAGGGGAGTTTCAAAGTTTGAGCAACACCTCGAACACATATTTTTCAATAGTGCAAAAGCTTTTGAGCAAGTTCGATTGGTGTCCAATTTGAGCATTTCCCCAAAGACCAAAACAAAGCAGCCAATGACTTGGCTCAATTAGCTTCAGGGTACAAGTTGCCTAGGACTTGGTGTGAAGAAACCAAGGTCATTAAGACTAAGGTTTTAGACCATGACATTTGTTCTTCCCAGTTTTTAGAGCAAAGTCATGCGAAGTGAACACTTGGATTGTTTTGAGACCCATCAATTGTCCTAAGTCAACATGAGGACTGGATGAAGCCTTTAATGGATTACTTCAAAAACCCTCAAGATTACATTAACAACAAAAATATGAAGATGAGAGCTCATAGATTCCATCTAGACGATGAATCTAGAGAGTTATAGAAGGGGGACGCTAGTGGAGTACTTCTCAGGTGCCTTGACTTGGACGAAGCAATGCTGCTGATGGTAGGAGCCCATGAGGGTATATGTGGATCCCATTTAGCTGGCAACAAGATACATTGGCTCATCAAATGTTATGGCTATTACTGGCCATTAATGAAGCATGATTGCATAAAGTATGCCAGAGGGTGCAGAGCATGTCAAAGACATAGGCATGTATCGAGAATCCTGGCAGCTGAGATGCATGCTATTGTCAAACCATGGCCCTTCAGAAGTTGGGCAATGGACATCAATGGGGAGATCAATCCCCCTTCTAGAAAGCAACACTCTTACATCCTTATGGCCATAGACTACTTCACAAAATGGGTGGAGGCTAAACCATATAAGAATATCAATTAGCAAGATGTGACTGATAAGAATACATCCTATGTAGGTTTGATATCCTTGAAACCATTACTGTGGACCAAGCAAAAGTATTCAATGGGGCTAAGGTTAAAGAGCTCACCAAGAGTTTCAACATAGAAATCCTGAACTCAACCCCCTAATATGCTCAAGCCAATGGCTAGGCAAAGTTAACAAACAAGATTCTAAAGGCCAATATTGAAAAAATGATCAAGAACAATCCCAAGAGGTGGCATGAATTGCTACTGGATGCTCTTTAGGCTTATAGAATGTCCAAACTTGATGCAACTGGGACAACTCCCTTCCATTTGACGTATGTCCAGATGTTGTGCTCCCAATGAAAGTAACGGTTCAGTCTATTAGGTTGGCTCATCATAGAAATATGATTCAAGATAAATTGGATCATAACCTAGGATAGATGTAGAATTAGAGTAGAGAAGAGAAGAGAATTAGAGATTTAAGATGAGAATTGGAGAATAGAGAAAAGAAGTAGAGAGAATTAGGGTTGACAGAAGAAGATCAAAATATTTCATTCATCAATGAGTGATTACAAGAGAATCACCTAATACTTATACAATACTCAAACTAATGGCGGTTAACTAGATACATTGCACATAAACACCTAGAGCTAACCAACTTAGGACCTAGCTGCCAATCACGACTAGCCTTGACTCCTCTTACTTACAACTACAATACATATCAACTAGAGAAGATTAACAATAGCTAAAGAAGATACTAATTATCCTAGATTATTACAACTCAAGGACTTATTACAACTCAAAGACTCATTAGTACTTAATCCATAAGCCCCTACTTTGTAGAATTATAACAATACTCCCCCCTTTGGAAGATTTCCTTCCCAAGAATCCAAGTAGAGCATTGATACTTGAAGGTACCCTGCTGATACTAAAAATTGTCGTTGCCTAGTGCTCTTATTGTTGTACACCAGAGCTATGTACACTAGAAATCAAGATGCCTAAGCATTGGAGTTGATGATGTAGCTTGAACATGCCCTTACCAATTGGAAGCTTGCTATTTTCCACCAGCTTAAGTATGAAGAACCAAGCAGCCAAACCTTAATGCTATTAATCACCTTGAAGAATCTCTTATTGCCACTAGCACAGCCAAACATAACTATCTCGCCGTTGAGGTGCACTGATGACCTTAACTGCAACTGCCCAACAATGCAGCCCTAAATATGAATTTCTATTGTCTGGCCTTACAAAACCCAAGTGCTATGCTGCTGTTAACCTTGCAGAACTCAGCTCTTGTCCTACTTAGAGAAAGGCTTTCAGTTATTCTCGAGTTTCCAAGGCTTCCAGGAATCTAGCTTGAACACTCCTTTGTCCAATTAACAAACTCTAATGCTGCTTCCAATGAGTGCAATGAGCTAATCAATGAACTAACATCAACTTCTCTGAAATTTATTAGCTGCACGTCATGTTTGAAATTTGATGCTATGGGAATCTTAGCCCCCTTTTCCCAAATTCTCGCACATTTAACCATAAATCAACTATGATTCTTGCTATCCTCACTGCATACTTCCACTCCCTTCACTTGCCAATACGTAATGAGATTGCACAAAAAAAACACCTAGCAACCCAAGCTTATCTCTGAATCAAAACTGATGCATTTCTGATTCTTTCATTGAGCTTCAAAACTATATCAGTTAGAAATGTTTGTGATCTCACACTAAATTCCTCAATATCAGCATTTTGATGATTGCTTTCACGCTGATCAATCCCCTCAACTTGTATGTAGTCTTAAACTACACTTAAATGACAATGCTTATCATCATCCTCTTCAAGGTTAACTGATTGTTTCCTAGGGTAACTTGTTGCTTTGCCTTGGACATCCTCTTGCAATTGAGATATAGATTTCAAGGATTCAGGTGGCCTTATATTGGCTTGTATTCTAGGCAGATGTTCTCTACTTTTGGCTTAACCAACCCAAGCATCTAACTCTTGATCCAAATTCCTTGTTAAATCAGCATAAGAACCCAACAGAACCTGCTTGAACACATCAAAAATTTCAAAGATTTTCCCTTGGTTGTTTTGTGTCCAATCCTTTGGAACTTCCTGTCCTTATACTTGGAGCTACTCTTGGACTGAATTCTTTCACTCCCTTGGCTCATCAAGTGAGGTTGCTCAGTAGATTTGTCTACCAACACATCAGCGCTGCTGAATTCATCTTTGTTAAGCTTAACAACTTGCTCCGTGTTACCACTTTGCATTGAGGAAAGTAACAACAATAGCTCCGAAGGCCTCACATTTGGTTGTACTGCTGGAAGAACACCCGATCATCCCACTTTGCACGGTTCCTTTTCATCTCATTCCACTTGAATGAGCTTAGTTGGCATTTAGCCCATGAACCTATGGTGGACTTTAGTCTGGACACCTCATAGCTCACTTCTCCGTCTGCATTAAACAGCCTTGCATCTAATTTTTGAGTGAATTGAACAGATTGCCTTGCGGCCTTTATACACAAACTCAGTGCTGGTTTTGGAAAGTGAGGTGCTTCCTTTGACACTTGATCAATGTTCCCTCGTGTCACTTCCACTGGAGGACTTACTTCCACTTGAGGAATTCCTTCCACTTGAGGAAGAATTAATGACCCAAACAATCTAGCCTTGGCATATGTTATGGCCAAAGTACTAGGATTAAGGAGCTTCATAAAATGTTTAGAGTGTGGAAGGGAAGCCATCCATGAAACAAGTCACATAAAATTCTTCACCAAATCCTTGTTGCTCTCCATTTCTTAAAACGCATCACATAGTCCTTAAAAGTGTTCTTCTACAACATTTCCTCGAACACAGGAGGGTTCACAACATTTGAGGTGCATCCAATTCCTACAGGTAAAAGTTGTCCATTGAGCTATTCTTGTAAGACATTGGTCTACAGGCGCAGCTGTTGAAGTTCTTAATCAGATAACTAAATCGCAGCATGCATATCTTACATTAGAGACTTTATTTCCTCAATTTGATTTACTTCAGTTTTGGTTCGAACCTCAGCACAACTAGTAGTGACATTTACACCATCAGTAACAGCAACATATTCTATATTTGGTAGGTCGGCCGTATAATTTTCATGGCTCAATGTTGATCTCGTGACTTGGTTGCTTGAGTTGTGTCCTTTCCTTGCGTTCTTCATCATTCTTTTGATCCAAGAAGATGCTCTAAGTCTATCAATTGACCACAACACCATCTTAGGTTGTGATGCAGACTTTGCTTATGTGTTAGCAAGTGCACTACTCGTACCAAGCAATATATAAGTGAGTAGAGTATCGTTCCCACGAGGACTGTATTGAGTGAACACCAAAATTAGTAGCTTCAATACTATTTGAAAGAACAAAAAATTTAGGATTTTGATATGAAATAAGTAAAATAAAATAAAACAAAGTAAAAATTAAAAAGAGATTAGAATGTGCTATGTTTTGTTGGTTTTTATCAGTTTATAAGGTCTAAGGCATCCGCTTTCACCTTAGTTGCATCAATACGCCTGTTCTATTCTCGATATTCAAGTTGTTACTGTGTGTTGATGGTTAAAAATCCTAATTTACTAAATATTCTCTCTCGAGCAACATTTAATATACTTTTTAACATATTAACCCATCACTCTCGTGCATGAATTTAAATAAGAAAAGAGTTTTTAAAGCTCTGTGATTTTCGTTTTTGAAAACCACACAAATCGTGTTAATCTCTCTTGAGTATTCGCCCAATTTATGGTGCTTATCACCTCAGCAATCATCATAAATCGCCTCTCAGACTCATTATAAATCATTATAGGCTTTAAATGGTGATCAAGCATTTAAAACTCATGAATAACAATGATAAACACTTCAACAACACAATAACAAAAATATTGAATACTTTGAATTAGAAATAAGCGTATATTACAACTTTGGCTTCATCGTAGCCTTAGAATAACAAAATTAGCTCATGATAAACTTAATATTAAACATTATAAACACAAAATTCATGAAATTATGAAAGAAAAAAGGATAGAAAGAACTAAAAATACAAAATTACAAACAAAACTTTCTTCCTTCCTTCTCTTTTCCTCTTTCTCATGATTTTTCTGTCTTTTCTCACTAAAATCTTCTGATTTTTGTTTTGAAATCTATTGATTAAATGCCCCCACACCATCCCCTATTCATAATAGTTGAGATGGAATTAAAAAAATTGCAAAAAAAATATCGAACTTCATCCTCATAAGCTGAATGTTGCGGCTGCGGCTGAAGCTACTTTGTTCATCCTTTTTTTTTTTTCATGCTGTATAAGGTGTATACATTGAATTTGAGCTAAAATATTGCATAATATAGCCGCCCAAAGTGGAGAAAGCAAGCAAGTTGTGCAAAACTGTCAATTTTCTACAGCGGCAGCAGTGATGCTTGTTCATCCATTTTTTTTTCATTTTTTCTAAATTCTACATCCCAAAACTTAAAAAAGATGAGTTAAAGCATGTTAAAGTATGTTTTTAAAATAAATTTGAATAAAAAGCAATGAGATTTTGCACCCAAAATGCAAGTTGAAGCTGATTGTACCACCACTTGCACCTTTGCCACCCAGATTCTTTAATGGTTGTTCAACTCAATTTTTTTCAATTTTCTATTGCTTTGTACCATCCGAAATCAGCTTGAACATCAACTTGAACATGTTAATGAAGTGTTCAAGAAATTCTTTCATGTTATTTGTCCATTTTGCCACCAAAAATTACAAGTTGAAATGGATTGGTTGAGCTTGGTACATTTTCTCTGTTCTTGCTGTTTGTTGCTGATTTTCATCAAATTTTGAGCTTGGACCCACCTAAATTCAGAGTTTTCTTCAACTTTGACATGTTAATGCATTGTTTAATTAAAGAAAATGGCAATATGAGCGAAAAAGAGCAAAATCGAGCGAAAGCGATAAAAATTTCATGAAAATAATATAAAAACTTATATACTAATTTAGACTTATCAAAATACCCACAAACTTAAATCTTGCTCGTCCTGGAGCAAGGCAAACATGAAGGCACATGATCTCATACTTTTTAAGAATTTTACCACAAATTAAAGCAGGTACTTCAAATTAACCCAGAATAACTGAGACTCAAAGTTTAGGGTTCTAAAGGCAAAACCATCTTTCCCAAGACAAAATCTGTCAATTACCTAGGTAATTGAATTCAAAAGTTAGCTAAGCATATTAAGTTTATCCATTCTTTCTAGTCTTAAGATATTCAATCCGAATAGAGGACAAAAATCATACCACTCATGACAAGACTTATCAATTATGCCCAAAACTAATTATTTTTGCGCCATTTTTTTTTCTTTGGAGGAATTTATTTACTCAAGTCAATATAAGCACATCTGCAGCAAGAATCAAGCTCCAACTCCTGGGCAATGACCCCATAAGTAAGAAAAGCCACCACTGAGACGCCCTCTTAACGGGTAGCATATATCTTATTTTTGTGGGATAGCGGTGCTAGAGATCTTCGCTTTTTTTTTTGGTGCTTGGCTCCTTGTTAGCTTTCTAAGTACTTCTTATAGCGAGCTTTCAATTCGGCAACTCTCATTCCAGTTGGCCCAGGGTACTAGGTGTTGAAACACCCCTACGGATCTATTTGCTCGAGGTACCAAGGCATGAAACCATCACACCATAGCACATATCCAGATGTTTTTACAGGATAGCAGTGCTTAATAATTCTCTCCCTTTATTTTTTTTATTATTTAGACTTAGGCATAACTTTTCAAAATATATTATGTAAATGACATTCTGTATGCAATCTATTCAAATTTGAGCATCTTTTAATCAGAAAGAAAAGTAAAACAGCCATGCTAACTAGTGAAGTCAAATACCATGGTTTTATTAAGATAGTGCCTTAGATTAGATCATTTTTTACAATTAGAACACAGAAATAATTTATTATCAGGTTATTCAAATCTAATTAAAGTAAACAAGCTAAAAAGAGCAGAAAATTTGCCTAAAAAGCATGATGATAAATTCTTTCTTATTTATCTATTTTTTTATTTTTTATTTTATTTTTTTATTTTTTGAAAGACACGTGATTAAAACTACAGAAAATCAACAATCTTTTTGTTGGCCGACACTATTTACATCCCATACAAAGGCTCTGAACTCTGGGAGGTACTAAAGCTGACTCTAAAACATAAAACAGGAAAAAAAAATTATTTTTTTAATTATTTATTATTATTATTATTATTATTATTAGCATTACTTTTCCCACCCCCAAACTTTATTTATTAAAAAGAACTAAAAAGATAAATTGGGTGAGAGATACTTTTCAGGTTTGAGGATTGCTTTTTGATGGTGCATGTTGACATTGTGCTGCCCCCAAACTTGTTGTAAAATACCTGTTTAATCAAAAATAAACATGAGAAAAATAAAAATAATGAAAGAAAAATAAAATTAGATAAATAATGATATAAACACTTGGGTTGCCTTCCAAGAAGCGCTTAGTTTATAGTCGTTAGCTCGACTTTCTTGGTGGATCTATCCCATGTCCTGAAGGATAATAGAGTTTCCACCATCCATCCATAATGACCATTTTCTTCCGTGACTCGTCCTTGTTCTCTTCTTTACACGATCTCCTCCACCTTCTCTAATTTTGGGATCTTTGAGCCTGATTTGCCACAGCTTGAATTTCCTTTTCTGATCTTTTCTGCTATTTTTCACTAAGGCATCCATGGTTCAAAAATTTTTCGACCATGTTAGATAGGCTCGATATTCTATTTTAATGACTGGTGATGGGTCAGTAACGATAGGGTTGGTCCTTGGTAGCTCTTAGTTGACTAAGGGGATTATGACACATTGAAGTGGTTCTTTTAAAGTGTCTTTATCCCTCAATGCTGTGGCGTTAGTTTTCTCCCCTAGAATGGTGACGGTATTACTAGACAGGGATTCTTCAGACCTCTCCAACAGTTCCTCTATTGCAGTCCCTACTTGAGGTTCAGGATTTTGGATGGAGGTTCTTTGGCTTTTTATGTCACTCACAGTTTCCATGAATTCCTTAAAGGTCACTTCGAAATCATTGTTCTTTTCTTGAGACGGATAAGTGGGTGACCAAGATGCTTCGTGATGATTCCAAGAAGGATCCATCTATTCTTGACTATAAGTGCCAGAGTAGGAGTTGTACTGGGGTTGGTTAAAATTTGAGATGTAATTAACTTGTTCATAACCCCATGAGGAAAAGCTATTACCTAATTGACATTCCATACTAGCATGGTTACCTGCACAAAATTCACATCTAGGAGCACGACCAGCAATCATCTCATTTAATATTTCTTGAATTTGTGAAAGTTGAGCAGATATTTCACTATATTCACGAATGCTCAGTTTTCTTTTCGATATATCTTGATATTGAGGTCTCATAAAGTATATTGCTCAAAACCTGATGAAGAAAAGCTATTATCTATTTGGCATTCCATACTAGTATGGATACCTGCGCAAAATTCACATCTAGGAGTACTAGCAGTAATCATTTCTTCAATTAGTGAGAGTTGAGCAGATAATACATTAAATATAGCTTGGTATGGAGGTCTTATAAAGTTGTAGCAAGCCATCACTCTTAACAGTCTTCTCTCTTTTTTTTTGAATAAATAAACTTAAAAGTTAGAGGAAAAATAAAATTAGTGAAAAAGATTAAGAATACAATCACCTTTGAAAACCAATTTTTAAGAGAGGGGTGTCAGTAATACTAAAGGTTTTGAAAAACTTAAAGAAAACAAACTTAACTTTGAAGAACTTATATAGGTGAATTAAAAGTTAAAGCAAAGTTAAAATTAATCAGAGAACTTATAAATATAACAATTTTAAAATAAAAATTGAGAAAAATATGGTTTTAGGAAAAGAGGGGGGATAGTAGCACTAATGTTTTGAAAAACTTTAAAATAACAGTTTTAACTTTTAAAATTTTAAAAAAATAGACTTTTTAAGAAAAAATAAAGATGAAAGTCAGAACAAAAATACAAGAAAAACAACAAAATAACACCAAACTAACAAATTTTAACCAAAACACAATTTTAGGGCTATGTTCTATACGAATTTTTCTCTTTTTTTCAAAGAATTTATCTTTACAAATGAATCAAATGAAAAATTTTTTACACTTAAATAAATTTACAAATTGTCAACAATTTCAAATTAGCACCAAAACTAGTTGGTATTGACATCACTCAAATAGAGACAATCCCCGACAACGGCGCCAAAAACTTGATACAGACTTCGCGTATGCGTTAGCAAGTGCACTAGTTATATCAAGTACTATAGAAGTGAGTAGAGTATCGTTCCCACAAGGATTGTATTGAGTGAATACCAAAATTAGCAGCTTCAATACTATTTTAAAGACCGAAAAATTTAGGATTTTGATATGAAATAAAGTAAAATAAAATAAAAAGAAGTAAAAATTAAAAAGAGATCAGAATGTGCTAAGTTTTTGTCGGGTTTTCTCAGTTTATAAGGCCTAAGGCATCCGATTTCACCTTAGTTGCATCCATACGCCATTTCTATTCTTGATATTCAAGTTGTTACTGTGTGTTGATGGTTGAAAATCCTAATTTACTAAATATTCTCTCTCGAGCAACATTTAGCATACTCTTTAACATATTAACCCATCACTCTCGTGCATGAATTTAAATAAGAAAAGTGTTTTAAAGCTCAATGATTTTCTTTTTAGAAAACCACAAAAAATCGCGTTAATCTCTCTCAAGCATTCGCCCAATTTGTGGTGCTTATCACCTCAGCAATCATCATAAATCTCCTCTCAGACTCATTATGAATCATTATAGGCTTTAAATGGTGATCAAGCATTTAAAACTCATGAAGAACAACGATAAAAACTTCAATAACACAATAATATAAACATTGAATACTTTGAATTAGAAATAAGCGTATATTACAACTATGGCAATATCGTAGCCTTAGAATAACAAAATTAGTTCATGATAAACTTATTAAATATTATAAAAACAAAATTCATGAACTTATGAAAGAAAAAAGGATAGAAAGAAATAAAAATACAAAATTACAAACCAAACTTTCTTCCTTCCTTCTTCTTTCCTCTTTCTCACGATTTTTCTCTCTTTTCTGACTCAAATCTTATGATTTTTTTTTTGAAATCTGATGATTAAATACCCCCACACCATCCCCTATTTATAGTAGTTGAGATGGAATTAAAAAAATTACAAAAAAAATATATATATCGAACTTCATCCTCAATATCTGAATGTTGCGGCTGCTGCTGAAGTTACTTTGTTCATCTATTTTTTTTTTTTTTTCCTGAATTCTATCACCCAAAACCTACACAAAAGCATCATGTGCATATTTTATAAGGTATATACAATGAATTTGAGCTAAAATATTGCATAATATAGCAGCCCAAAGTGGAGAAAGTAAGCAAGTTGTGCAAAACTGTCAATTTTCTGCAGCAGCAGCAGTGATGCTTGGTCATCCATTTTTTTTCATTTTTTCTGATACCACCGCCCAAAACTTGCAAAATATGAGTTAAGGCATGTTAAAGTATGTTTATAAATTGAATTTGGGTAAAAGGCATTCAGTTTTTGCTCTCAAAAAGCAAGTTGAAGCTGATTGCACCACCACCTGCACCCTTGCCACTCAGATTCTGCAATGGCTGTTCAACTCGACTTTTTTCAAATTTTTATTGCTTTGCACGGCCCAAAATCAGCTTTAAAATCAACTTGAACATGTTAATGAAGTTCTTAAGAAGTTCTTTCATGTTATTTGTCCATTTTGCCACCCAAAATTGCAAGTTGAAATGGATTAGTTGAGCTTGGTGCATTTTCTCTGTTCTTGCTGTTCTTTGCTGATTTTCTTCAAATTTTTGATCTTAGACCCACCTAAATTTAGAGTTTACATCAACTTTGACATGTTAATGCATTGTTTAATTAATCTTTGCACTTGATTTGTGCATTTTGTTACCCATTTTTGCAAGTTGAATTGTATTGTGCATGAACTTGTTGTGTTCTTACTTTAGCCATGTTAATTATTATGTTTTGCCCATTTTTTTGCTTTGGTTTGGTGTATATTGCTTATACTTGTTGATGTTAATGATAAAATCTAGCAAGATTTAGCATAAAACGAGTGTTTTTGTAAGAAAATGGCAATATGAGCGAAAAAGAGCAAAAGCGATAAAAATTTGACTAAAATAATATAAAAAATTATATACTAATTTAGACTTATTAGGATGCCCCACTTTTATATTCTTGAGCATGTGATGCTTGTTAAGAATCACCTTGTTTTCCTCAAGAAGTAAGAAATCTGGTGCACTTACCTTGGTAAACTTTCTAATGCTCTCAATCTCTTACTTGAATAACACTTCTTAAGGTTAAGGTGAACTACCGATTTGAGCTCAATATTCTGCTACCATGTGAACTTAGACCTCCATTTTTCTGATGCTCGGGATCTTAATTTGCACTTTTGATTTGATTTCAGCTACTTTAGAAGATTCAACACCTTTCACTTCAGGCTATAACGCACCAATTCATGGTCCAAATGTTCCAATTACATCCGCAATTGAAATTGATCTTGTTCTACTTGACAATTTGTCAGCAGCTTGTTCGGTATTTGCTAGATTCCAGCTAAAGTGTTCTTGTTTACTCTCAGACACAACTTTAACACCATAATTCGTTAGCAATCCACCATAAGTAACTTGATGTACTGGACTTGCATTAAGCTGATTCGCATCTACCACTTTCCAGCTCGAAGTGAAACCAACTCCAGCAGAATCAACGAAAGTGTTTTTAGTTGTTCCTCCTTGTCCAATTCCTTGCTTCTGCACAGCGATCGACTGAAATTCTACATTCTTATGAATTTGTTGCTGAATGTGATGTTGCCTCTGCTCATGCTGCTGTTGTGATCGCTGCAAAGCATGCCTAAAATTCTGAGAGAGTTGCTACTTGTGCTGCTAAACTTGTGAATCTGTTCTTACTAAATCAAACTAGCAGCAACATCTCCTGCTCCAACTACTAAGCTCGTGTTGTAAATCATGCTTGATTCAATACAAACTCAACTTAATTGAAGGAAATTCAACTAAATCAAATGCAAAACCTCAAGCTTCTGCACAGATGTAGCTAAATTTAGTTAATAACTGCAAGTTTCTCAATCAAGAATCCAATTGCTGAACTCCAAATCAATTGCAATGCGATCAAGAACTTGATATCAATTTAAGCTTTGATCTAATGCTTAACAAGTAAATTGAACTAAATCAACTTAATCGAAAGCGAATGTCATAAGCTATGACACCAACTATTATGATTCAAGATCAAACTTGAATCATAACCTAGGATAGATGTAGAATTAGAGTAGAGAAGAGAAGAGAATTAGAGATTTAAGATGAGAATTAGAGATTAGAGAAAAGAAGTAGAGAGAATTAGCGTTGATAGAAGAAGATCAATATATTTCATTCATCAATGAGTGATTACAAGAGAATCACCTAATACTTATGCAATACTAAAACTAATGGTGGTTAACTAGATACACTGCACATAGACACCTAAAGCTAACGGACTTAGGACCTAGCCGCCAATCTTGACAAGCCTTGACTCCCCTTACTAGCAACAACCATACATATTAACTAGAGAAGACTAGCAATAGCTAGAGAAGATACTAATTATCCTAGATTATTACAACTCAAGGACTTATTACAACTCAAAGACTTATTAGTACTTAATCCATAAGCCCCTACTTTGTAAAATCATGATAGTATTCTAAACTTTAGCTTAAGCAGGCTATGGTGGACGAACTAACTAACTTAGACAAAGCTAGGTTTGACACCCTTCACAAGTTAGAGAAGCAAAAGAAGAGGGTGGCTAAAGCATAAAAAAAAGGTCAAACCTAGGACTTTTGACTAAGGGGATATATTCTGGAAAGTGGTTTTACCCATTGGCCATAAAGACCGTGTCTTTAGAAAATGGTCGCCAAACTAGGAGGTCCCATTTAAGTCATTGAGGTATTTGGAGGCAATGCTTGCTTACTCCAAGACCTAGAGGGAAGAACTCACCCTGAAGGCCATTAATGGAAGGTTCCTTAATAAATATGTTCCATCAATTTGAGATTCTAATAAGGAAGTCCTTATGTATAGATTCCCTGAATTATGGGCTCAGTTTCAATATCAATGTCTTAAGGATCAACTCCATGATCTTGACGTTAAAAAAATAAAGAGAAGAAAATAGAGGAACAACCAAGCTGAGAGGCGTGTTTCACAAAAATGCGTATTTCATTAATATCATTAGAGAATACATGGCTTATATTCAAAGTAATACAAGCAAGTAACTTGTATGGAAAAAATCTCTTTACAAAAAAGAAAGTGAAAACTAAAAGAGTTGAGTCCTAACCCTCACTAAAGATTCCTCTATAGAAGACAATTTGCTGATTACATTGCTCAGCTCGTGGTCCAAGGAAAGGGCTTCTTCTTCAAGAAATTGGTTATTTCTTTGGGCCTCCCTAGTAGCTTCCTCGAGCCTTCCAACCGCAGTGTCTTGAGAGGAATGTTGTTGTCTCAGAGAAAGTAATTCTCCCTTAAGATGACCCAACCTCTCCTCCAAGTGATGGATTTCATCCTCGAGTCCTTTGATCACTTGAGCTTGCTGGATTTGGGACTTATTGGCTGCATGGAGTTTTCAAAAAAAAATTGCAGGCTACTAAGGTCAGCTGAACACCCTAAGTCCCTTATGGTGTCTTGGAAGCGTTGCTTCTGCTCAAGGAGGGTTAAGACCTCATGGTTCACCTTCACAAGCACTTCCTGCAGGGCTATGAGTTCTCTGGCAATGGAAGGAGCCACCTTAGGGTCCCCCTTTAAGGCCTTCACTAGAGATGGAGCTTCTTGGAAGTTAGCCCTTTCAGCAAGGGTCAAGATTGGGAGATGTGCAAGCTTCTTTAGCCTCAGGAATCTCAGGGATACTTGGTCTGGTTGATGAAAGGTCAACCAGCCACTTGCCCCTATCTTCTCTAGAAGAGAAGTCATCCCTCCTAGTAATGGGGAAGGAATGGCTCTTTGAGGTCTAACCTGTAAATGGGTTAACATCAAAAGGAGTTAGGCTAAATCTTAACTTTGAAAGAGAACCAAGGTTAGGCGATCTATCATTACCCTTGAAACCTCAGATAAGGCAAAAGAAGAACTTTTGTTGGCATTTCTGCCATTGGAAATTCTGCTGGCTCTTCAACCTCAGGGACATCTTTGTCTTCCTCCCCAAGATTGACCTACAGAGATTGTAAGAAGTAAAGGAGACTAGTTAGTATCTAGAAATATGCCTTGAAGGCTAGGGACATCGTGAGATGAGCCAAAAATGCGTCCTTGAGCACGATACATGAAATAAGACAATGGGTCATTATCCGGTAACCAATAAAGATCCTCTTCAATGGTGTTGATATCAATTGGACTTTGAATCACATCAGAGACCATTGAAGTGTCAGATTAGAGCAAATGCGTCAGTTGCTCAATAAGGCTACTAGCTTGGGGGAAGGGGAGCAGAGATAGCGAAGTAGATTTGAGCCATCGTCGGATTGGTTTCAAGAAGATACAAAAGGATGGAGGTAGATTGAATCAAGAATTGAAGATTCAAGAGCACCGAAGAGTAAGGGTTTCAAGAGAGCATGATTGCAGTAAAGAGAGAGAGCACACAGCAGAAACAGTTAAGATTTCAAGCCCTAACAATCATACTTATAGACATGCGGTAAGTAAGCGTAGATGGAAAAAAAAAAGTGTTATCTCGAGCTCCCTATAGCCATTGAGGGTCAAGTCAATATTTTTTACCTGTTGTGAATTTGAATTTACCAATAGCTAAACCGGGGGGGGGGGGGGGGGGGGGGGGGGGGGGGGGGGGGGGAGGGGGGGCAATTTGTTTACACCCTAAATTCAAGGGGACTGGGACGACGCCATTTTGAGAAAAGTGCCACGTACTTAACACATGAGGCCCTCCTTGATGAGAATTAGGCCTTTAGGTGCTAAAGTAACGACGAGCATCCTGAGAAAATTATCACCCTAACAAGGGAATTAACCACTCGAGGCTCTAGATGCTTTGAGGGTGAATGGAGGTCGAGCTCAAGAGGCTGCCAAGAAGGCTGCAAGATAGGTGGTTTCTAAGCTCAACATAGTTACTTAAGAGTGTAATTTCAAATACTTGGGCACTAAGCTTAATCTAAGAGAATATGGGGCTTCAAAAGAGAGCTTCAGCAAGAGATTCAGGCATGGGCTTCAAGGAATTCCCTCCAAAACTGAATCATAGACATGTTCATTGATCCTTTACGCATAGTGGCCTGACATGGGGAGAAAATGCCACAGAATCAGGGGGGCAACTGTTATTTAGTTTATCTATAAATAAAGGACATTGTTATAGTCCAAAACACACACTCAATATAAAATCTTATCAAGTTTTCTATACAGCACACTTATGCTCTTTTCTTAGAAGTAGCGTATCTTAGCATAGTTTAGCTTAGCATAGAACAACTTGATGTACTTGCTTCTTCACTAGTAGAATCTTACAGGTTTCAGGCATGAACTTCCTGTTTTAATCAATCCCAAATTTTAACGAGTTGAGAATTGAGGCTTTATGTTTTACATTTCGACAAAATGTAAATGGATATGGACTTGGCTTAAGTTGCAGTTGCGGTGATGGTGCTGAGCCCATTGGCACCTTACCTCATACACTTAAAAGCTAGGGATTTGGGTAGAGACAAATTCAAGACCTCAGTTGTCCACTTACATGCCCTAGTCAATCTATTTTTTAAGCATGGCACCCTTGACTTGCAATAAATCAAATAAGTTAGAGTATGATAAGATTTAGGTGGAGTGAACTGTATTTGGCTCACTAGATTAGGACATATACAATCAAGGTCATGTCTTAGTCGTCAAAGCCCTTAAATGATGACTCAAACCTAACTTCGCTTGACTTATCAAGCAGTGACACCAGTTTTAAGACCAACGCAAATCAATCTTAGGGCTTGGCCATCAAACCCTTAAATTAATAACTTAAATCTCAATTCGTCAATTTTTGGGAACTAATTAAAACAGAGAGTTCATACCCAAAACCTAGAAATTATATTGCCATGAAGGAAAGCAGGTACAAGCTATGCTATGCTATGTTATGTTAGACGACGCTGCATCTATGCTACTCTTAGAATAAAAGTACAAGTGTGTTGTAAAGAAAACTTGAAGAAGTTTTATACGGTGGTATTGGACACCTTACAATAACAATAGTGCCTTTTATTTATAGAAAAAGGAAATAACTGCTACATCCAAAAATTATGGTATATATGCTCCATGTTTGCCTTAGATCTTCTTTCGTGCGCTGAAAGGGTGTTTATCGTACCCTAAAAACATGTGCTCAAGCCTCTTTCTAGGAGCCCCACATCCATGTATTTCGCCTGAGACTCTTCTAGATGCCTCACGTTCATGTGGATATACTTAAGGCCCAAGCTTCTTGATATGCACTCCAAGTAACTTCCTTGAGCCTTAGAACCTCCTTTCTTGCAGCCTTCTAGGAAGCCCGTTGAGCTCGAGCCTCGTTTACTCCATCAGCTGCCTTTAGATGTTGTAATCTCATAAGGGATTTTACCTCAACAAGTAACTAGGCTCGAGACACCGTTACTCTTATATCAAAAGGCCAAGCATCCCTCGAGGATGGTCCCACATGGCAGACACATGGCCTTTTATCCTAAAATAATGTTGTCCCAACTCCCTCGAGTTTGTGGTGTAAACATGAACCAGGTAAATTTTAGTGTTCTCCTCAATCCGTTTTCATGTGTGGTTGATATTTCAATTTGTGGTTTGATATTCTGTGGGTAAGGCACCCTACAATTTGTATTAGAGCTTAGGTTCAAAGCCTCAGGTTGAACCGAAGTCGGAGGTTTAATAGTCAATGGGAGATGAGTATAGGTTGCTAATGTCAATGATGATAAATCCAGACAGCGGTTCTGGTGGTGACTCGATCACAATGGTAAAGGCGCAGCGATAGTTGATTCGGTTAGATCTTGGGTTTGATTGGTAAACCAAAGATGTAAACTGAGGTGGTCCTAGTTGGAGTGATGGGTTGTGCCTCGGTTAAAGAGGTGGTGGCTAGGCATTAGTTGTGGTGCTTTGAAAGTGATAAGATCCTGAGTGGTAGATCTAGTGGACCTAATACAAATCAGAATCGAAGAAGGTAGTTTGAATGCCTCTGGGAGAATCCAGCGTCCGCTGGTGTAGCTTGTTAACGCCATATAGGGAGAGACGCGTAAGAGACAGGTGGTAATGACCACGGTTATTCAAGGATGCCGTGAGTCTTGATGGGGATGTGGGTGGTGTGTTCTCGAACCGGTGGTGTACTGACGATGGTGGCTCTGAAGCGATGAGAGTGAGGCAACAGGGGCACAGTGGTCAGCAGGTGGCTGGGTTTAAGCTTGTTAGCGGTGCGTCGAGTTATCAAAGGAGATAACAACTGGGTTGAAGCAGTGGCGGATTGCATCACGGTGGTCGTGGTGGTAGTAAAGACTGACAGCGTCATGCCAAGGTGTATCCGATGGTGGTGCGGATCTGTTGAGCCTTAGTTCAAACATGACATGATATGGCACTTCAGGGCACGATGAGGATGACGATGTTGGTCATCTATGAAGGTCAAGTAAAGTGATAGAGGTTTGGAGCGACCGCGGTCCCAAACTCGTGCTGTGGTGGCCATAGTCTGGACAAAAAACTGTTAACAACGAAAAGCGCGGTGTTGTTCCAGGATCGTAGGGTCACGATGGCTTGAGTGTACCACAGCAGGGTTTTGGTGGCTGGTTTTGTGGTCGGTGGTGTTGACTGGTGCCAAAACCGGTGTGTCCTCAAACAGAGGTGCAGAGGAATAGAGCAGAGCAGCGAAGTTCGATGTTCTTGTGTTGCACATATTTGATTTTTAGAAAATTAGGGCTTTTTCGTTTGGATCTATGGGCTGGTTGACTGGTTTGAATAACCTATTTAGGTCAGACCTTCAAATTTCTGTTAGATGTAAATTTTAAAAATTCTCAGGTGATTTAGTTCGATTATGGTAAATAATCCAACCAGACTCCTAATGGAAGAGTTGTTGGGTTTTATGTGGAATCTGATTTATAGAATCCTATTTATAAGATATAGCATTGGTCTAATCCTATTGAGGTCCATGACATAATAAGGTTTTTTGTGATGTGGCTCTATATATACACAAGGGTTGTTTATGTTACTATTAGGGTTTGAGTCAGGGTTGAGTTGAGAGTTTAGACATCTCACGTAACTCCAATTAATATAATGAATTTACCGTGCTCCCTCCGTAAATGTAGGCTTTGGATGAACCATATAAATTCTAGTGTTCTATCCAATCCCCTTTTGTGTGTGATTTCTTTTCAATTTGTAATTTGTTATTCCATGGGAGGACTTAACTAGTGGCATCAAGGCACCCTTCAATTGGAATTAGAACTAGGTTTAGAGCCTAGATGGAACCTAAATCAAAGGTTTAGTAGCCAGTGGGGACATTGAGCACCGGTTGCTAACGTCAATGGTGAAAATTCAAATAGTGGTTCTAGTGGTTTTTTAAATTTTAGTTCAATGGGTTGAGTTAATTAGGTTTCAATAACCTATTTGGATCATGTCCTCAAATTTATGTCAGATCTAAATTAAAAAATTCTCGAGTGGTTTAGTCTGATAATTGTAAATTATCTAACTAGACTCCAAGTGGGAGAATTGTTTGGTTATGTGTGGGGTCAAGTTGTATTGGGCTTTGTTCATAAAGTATAGGATCGAGCCAATCACACTAGGGTTTTTAGTGTGGTTCCTTGACCCTCTTAGGCCAGTTTCTGGACATGTTATCTACCCAATTTGCAATGAAGGATCTTGGCACTCTCCACTATTTACTTGACATTGAGGCTAATCCCTTGCTAGTCTCAACATGATCCAGTGCAAATATACTCTTGACTTGCTCACTAAACACGATATGCTTAATCATAAATTGGTTCAGGCCCCTCTCACGGCTCAGGCACAACTATCATTTACTGGGGGGATCTACTTGCAGATCCTATTGAATTTTGAAGTGCGATAGCAGCTCTTCAATATTTAAGCATGACTCATCCTGAAATATGTTATGTTGGTTGACCAAGTATTCCGTTTTATGCATGCTTCCAGGACTTCGCACTGGCAAATGGTGAAGTGCACTCTTTTGTACATAAAGCACACTCTCAATAGCAGCCTTTCCATGTCTCCAAGATCCTGCATGACCATCACAACATTTGCATATGCTAATTGGGATAGGTTTCCTAATACTTAGCATTCCCTTACTTGCATTGCTTTTTTCCTCAACCCTAATCTCCTCTCCTGGTGATAAGTCTAGTTTTGTATATAATTATTCATATCATTTTAATTCATTTTCAAATCATTTTATATCAAACTTTTATCACTATTGCTCGCTTTTGCTCTTTTTCGCTCCTATTGTTATTTTCTTGCAGAAACACTCATTTTGTGCTAAATCTTGCTAGGTTTTATCATCAACCTCAACAAGTGAATGCAAGGTATATCAAACAAAAGCAAAAAGTTGGGTAAAACACATCAAAACACACGGCTACAACAAGAATAACAAGAACATGCACAATTTATTTCAAATTGCAAAAAGGGGCTGCAAAATGCACAGATCAAGAGCAAAGTCCGATTAAACAATACATTAACATGTCCAAGTTAATGTAAACTCTGAATTTGGGTGATGCAAAGCTAAAAAAGCTGAAGAAAAAATAGCAAGAACAGCAAGTTGCACAAGATGAACAACAAGCTTGAACAATTCACTTCAACTTGCAAAAATAGGTGGCAAAATGAACAAATCAAGTGTAAGGATGCTTTGTACTTTTCAAGAACATGTTCATAATAATTTCAAAACTGATTTTGGGTGGTGCAATGCAGGAAAAAATAAAAATAAAAAGAGAAAGATTTGCAAGTTGCAAAAACTAGGCAGCAATGGCAACAGGGCGGTGCAATGAGCTTTAGGCTTGCAATATTTTTTTATATTAAATAATTCCAAAATTATGTACGCATCTCATCCAACAAAAAACCAAATAGAAAGTAGAGAGAAAGGGAAGAAAATCGAGAGGAAGAAGAAGAAGGAAGAAAAGAAAGTTTGGTTTGTAATTTTGCATTTTTAAGTTCTTTCTCTCCTTTTTTCTTTAAAGTTCAATGATTTTTGTCATAGTTTTGATTTATATTATGTCTATCATGAACGAATTTTTTTTTTCCAAGTCTACGATGTAGCCTAAGTTGTAATATACGCTCTTTTCTAATTCGACGTATTCAATGTTTTGTTTATTGTGTTGTTAAAGTGTCTGTCATTGTTCTTCATGAGTTTTGAATGCTTGTTCACCATTCAAAGCCTATAATAATTCATAATAAGTTTGAGAGGAGATTTATGATGAATGCTAAATTGATAAACACCACAAATTAAGCCAATGCTAAAGATAGATTAACGCAATTTATGTGGCCTTAAGTGAAAATGATGAATCTTCAAAACTCTTTTCTTACTTCAATTCATGCAAGATATTGATGAATTAATTTTTAAAAGAGCATGTAAATGTTGCTCGAGAGAGAATATTTAGTAAATTAGGGTTTTCGATCATCAACACGTAATAACAACTTGAATATCAAGAATATAAAGGAGTATTGATGCAACTAAGTGAAATCTGATCCTTGGATCTTATAAAATCATTGAAATCATCTAAATTTAATACACTTTCAAAAAAATCAGTAACCATTTTTGTTCTTTTTCATTTTGTTTTGCTTCATATCAAAAATTTTAATTTTTGGTCTTTCAAATAGTTTTAAAGCTAGTAATTTCGGTACTGACTCAATAATCAATTCTCGTGGAAATGATACTCTACTCACTCTATAGTACTTGATACGACTTAGTGTACTTGCTAAGCATAAACACCTAGTAAGAATCAAGTTTTTTGTGCCGTTACCGGGGACTGTTCTTATCTGAGTGATATCGATACCAACTAGTTTTGGTACTAATTTGAAGTTGTTTGTTAAAACTTGTAAATTTTGTTTAAGTTTGAAGAAAAAATTCCTTTTCTTTCATTTATTTAATTCACTTGATTTTATTTGTAAAGTTATTTTTATTTTGGTATACAGCACCCCCCTAAAATTGTGTTTGTGTTAAAATTTGTTAAGTTTGTGTTATTTTGTTGCTTTTCTTTTGTTTTTTAATTTATTTTCCTCTTTTTTTTTTTAATTATAAGTTAACTTTGAAAAATATTTGAAAGTTAAGTTGTTACTTTTAAGTTTTTCCAAAGATTAGTGTTATCTTTTTTTGGTTTTTGTTAAAATTTTATTTTTGTTAGGTTTTTGTATTAGATTGTTGTATTCTAAGTTTTCTAATTAGTTTTATCTTTCTTTTAACCTTTTAACATGTTTAAAATTTGGTTTAGTTAAGCTTTGTATTATATTGTAGTATTTTAGTTTTTTCTCATAATTGTTATCTTTCTTTTGACTTTTAAGATTGTGTTTCTTACTTTGTATGCAAAATCAAAATGAAAACGAAATATTCCCTTTGGGTCCTAAAATCAAAAGAACACTTTGACAAATCAGGAAAACCAAACGAACTGAAACAATGGCTAATGAAAATAATGATAATGAAAGAGCTTCAAAGGATTATGATGTCCCAACTGTTGAAGGATGCACTTCTAGCATCTAACGTCCACCCATACAAAAAAACAATTTTGATATAAAACCCACAGTAATACAAATGATTAAGCAGACTGTTCAGTTTGGCGGGCTACCTAGTGAAGACCTGAATCTGCATATCACTAACTTGATTGAGATATGTGATACATTTAAGCACAATGGCATCAGTGATGATGCCATTTGCTTAAGACTACTCCGTTCTCGCTAAGAAACAAGGCCAAGGCATGGTTAATGTCATTACCACTAGGTACTATCATCACATGGGATGATTTGGCACAAAAAATTCTCGGTAAATATTTTCCACTAGCCAAATCAACCAAAATGAGGAATGATATTACCTCTTTTACATAGCACATTATGGAATCATTGTATGACATGTGGGAATGATATAAAGAGCTTTTAAGAAGGTGCCCAGACCATGGCTTAGTAGTTTAGATGCAAGTCCAAACGTTTTACAATAGTTGGGCACCTAATACCCAAACAATGGTGGACGCGGCTGCTGGAGTGCCCTAAACAATAAGTCACTAGACAAAGCATACGAGTTGCTAGAGGTTATGGCTAGTAATAACTACGTGAGAATAGCTGATCGAATAATGCAAAGGAAACCTGCAGGTATTCACGAAGTAGATGCATTAACCACATTGTCCGCTCATATTTCAATGATTCAGAAACAGTTAGGTAACATAGGTGTTAATGCCATACAATCTCCTATGCTAACATGCGAGTTTTGTGTAGGAAATCATGCGAGCATAGATTGTCAAACAGGGAACCCCTTTGCCACAGCCCCTTCAAATCACGAGCAAGCCAATTTTGTTTCAGATTTTCAAAAACCACATCACAATCCCTATTCCAACACTTATAATCATGGGTTGAGAAACCATCCAAATTTTTTTATGGAGTAACCCAAGGATTCAAAGATAGCCCATTCGCCCACCACTAGAAAAGAAAAGTAATCTCGAAGAATTATTCAGTAAGTTTATGCAAGAAACAAGAAGTTTTGTGCAAGAAACACGAACAAATCTTCGAAATCTAGAAGTTTCGATTAGAAACCTCGAGACCCAAGTCGGATAAAATTCAGAAACAACTTTATGAAAGGTCTCAAGGTTCCTTGCCTAGTAACACAATCACTAACCCATGAAAGCATGTCCAAACATTTGAATTAAGAAGTGCGAAAGCTCTGAATGAACCAACTCAGGTAACCAAGACCGCACAAAACGAATAACCCATAATTGACCTCTCCATAGACACGAACCATGAAACGAAAAATAGGGAAGGGACAAAAATCCAAAACAAAGATGAACCAAAAAAAGGCTAAATCTCAACCCTACAAACCGAAGGTCCCGTTCCCTCGATGATTAACAAAGACAAAAGCCAACTAATAATTTGCTAAATTTTTAGAAGTTTTCGAAAAATTACATATTAATGTCCCTTTGCTTATATGTTAGAACAAATGCCCAAATATGCAAAATTTATGAAGGAAATCTCATCTAACAAAAGAAAGTTGGGAGAATTTGAAACAGCGGCACTAACTGAAGAATGCAGTGCCATACTCCAAAAGAAGTTACCTCCCAAGCTAAAAGATCCAGGGAATTTCACTATACCTTGCACCATTGGCACCATTAGATTTGTTAAGGTGTTATGTGATTTAGGTGCAAGGATTAATTTAATGCCTCTCTCTATGTTCAGGAAGCTTGGCTTAAGAGAGGTGAAACTAACTACAGTATCTCTCCAACTTGCGGACAGATCGATCAAGAATCCAAGATGTGTGGTTGAAGACGTCTTAGAGACGGTTGACAAATTCATCTTCCCGGCCGATTTCATTGTACTTGACATGGAAGAGGATAGAGAGATACCTCTTATTCTTGGACAACCCCTTCCTTGCTACAGGAAGCACCCTGATAGATATACAACAAGAGAAACTCATTTTAAGAGTTCAAGATGAACAGGTAACCTTTAATATTTTTAATGCTATGAAATTTCCCATTAACATGGATTCTTGTTTAGAGGTTGATATTATAGACAGTTTGGTAGCTGAGAAGTTTAGGGACACATTCCCTAAGTTACCACTTGAAGTGTGTCTAACAAAGTTAGGGACCTCAGACATTGAGAACGAGTTGATAAAGGGATGTGCCTAATACCTAGAGGATTGCGAACCTTTCGATTCGCACCATGAAGCAAGGGTGGAGGACATACAAATAATTGAAATTCGGCAGAGAATAAGAGAAGATAAGCCTTCAAATCTCGAGCTCAAGCCACTGCCATCTCATCTCAAGCATGCTTATCTTGGTAATTATAACACTTATCTTGTTATTATTAATGCTTCTTTGAGTAATGTCAAAACACGAAAGGTTGCTTAGGATTCTAAGGGAGCATAAATCAGCCATCAGATGGACCCTTTCAGATATTAAGGGAATTAGCCTTCCTTATGCATGCATAAGATTCTCATGGAAGATAGCTTCAAGCCTACCGTGTAGCCACAACGTCAATTAAACCCTGCTATGAAGGAGGTGGCAGGGAAAGAAATTGTCAAGTTATTAGATACCGGGATCATTTATCCCATATTTGATAGTCCATGAGTAAGTCCAGTGCGAGTAGTTCCAAAAAAGGGGGGCAGTTGTAGTAGAAAATGAGAATAATGAGCTCATCCCTACTAGGACCGGCACAAGGTGGAGGGTATGCATAGGTTACAGAAAACTTAATGATGCCACCTAATAAGACCATTTTTCCCTTACCATTTATTGATCAAATATTAGAAAAACTTGCTGGCCATTTGTCTTACTATTTCCTTGATGGTTATCCAAGATACAACAAAATTGCCATAGCACCGGAAGATCAGGAAAAGAACATTTTTACTTGTCCATATGGTACCTTTGCCTATAGGAGAATGCCTTTTGGATTATGCAATGCTCTTGCCACTTCTCAATGGTGCATGATGCCAATCTTTAGTGACATGGTGGAAAAGTTCATAGAGGTATTTATGGATGATTGTTTAGTCTTTGATTCCTCATTTGATGATTGTTTATCTAACCTCTCTATAGTTTTACAAAGATTTAGTGACACTAATCTTGTTTGAATTGGGAGAAATGTCATTTCATGGTATAAGAAGGGATTGTGTTAGGGAATATTATTTCAAAAAAGGGAATTGCGGTTGAAAGAGCAATAACTAAGTGATAAAGCAATTACTACCCCTACTACTGTTAAGGGCATTCGAATTTTCTTGGGTCATGCGGGCTTCTATAGAAGGTTTATTCAGGACTTCTTTAAGATTACTAAGCCTCTCTACAATTTATTGATGAAGGATGTCCCTTTTAACTTTGATAGTAACTGTATGCATGCTTTTGAAACTTTGAAGAAAAAACTAGTATCAACACCAATAATCGTAGCACCCGATTGGACCTTGCACTTTGAACTTATGTGCGATGCTAGTGATTATGCAGTAGGGCCATGCTAGGGCAAAGAAGGAACAAAAATTTTCATGTAATTTACTCTGCTAGTAAGATTTTAACGGAAGCACAAGTTAACTATGCTACCACCGAGAAGGAATTACTAGCGATTATGCAATAGGGGCCGTGTTAGGGGAAAGAAAAATTTTGATCTTACTTGCTAAATCCTAAGGTAATTATTCATACTAATCACTCTACTCTGAAATACCTCTTTTCAAAATAGGATGCAAAACCAAGACTGATAAGATGGATTTTGTTGCTTTAAGAATTCGATTTAGAAATCCGGGATAAAAAGGGAATAAAGAATGTTGTGGCGGATCATTTATCACGCCTTGAATGAGAGGACGAAAGTCCCTCTATCAATGAAAATTTCCCATATGAAAGTCTTATGTTGGTAAGCAAAAATTCTAATTATCCATGGTATTCTAACATTGTCAACTGCAAGTTTGCACAGGAACTACCCAAGGACATGACATATCAACAAAAGAAGAAGTTCTTTGCTGATGTAAAGCACTATTTTTGAGAAGAGCCATTCTTATATGAGCATTGTGTGGACCAAATCATTGAGAGGTGTGTACTTGAAAAAGAAATGGCAGACATTCAACGTCATTACCTTTCCTTGGGAACTGGTGGTCATTATGGTGGAACAAGGACTGCAACTAAGGTTTTACAATCAGGATTTTATTAGCCAACACTTTTTAAAGATGCTTTCAATTTGTTAGAAAATGTGATCGATGTCAAAGAACGAGAACATTTTCCAGGAGGCATGAAATACCCCCAAACAACATTTTAGTTGTTGAATTATTCGATGTTTGGGGGATTGATTTCATGGGTCCTTTTCCTTCATCATTTTCTAATAGATATATTTTGGTTGTTGTAGAGTATGTATCAAAGTGGGTTGAAGCACCTGCTTTTCCAACCAGTGATGCAAGAGTTGTGGTCAACTTTGTAAGAAAGAACATATTTTTCTCGATTTGGAACTCCTAGAGCGATTATAAGTGATGGTGCACTGCTACATAATTGCACATAAGCAGCGGTTTTTTTTGCAGCGGTTATGAAACCGTTGCATAAAGTTATTTTACGCAGCGGTTTTGCAACGTTTATAAAACCGTTGGATTACATGATATATATGCAGCGGTTTATACTGCGGTTTATAAACAGTTGCATTAGGCCCCTTTTATGCAGCGGTTTTTGCCATTTTATGCAGCGGTTTTAAACCATTGCTTTAGGACCATATTATGCAGCGGTTTTTACCATTTTATGCAGCGGTTTTTATAATTTTATGTAGCAGTTTTAAACCATTGCATTAGGTTCTCTTTTATGTAGCGGTTTTAACTACATTATGCAGCGGTTTTAAAACCGTTGCTTTATGTCTCCATTGTGCAGCGGTTTTAACATTTTATGCAGCGGTTTTTAAACCGTTGCATAAGCTTAGTCATAATTACATTGCAAAGGTGAAAAGTTGGCGGGAAGATGATAATGTTTACAAAATTTGGGTAAATCAATAATTTTAAGTGAATTTTTTCTGCCAAAAAAATGTTAATTAAAAAAAGGATTTTTTGCATTTTATCACGTAGGTTTTATGTCATCTAGCTTTTAACTACCCCTTTTTTTTTTTTTTTGCTCTTAGCCACCTAAAAAATTATTTTGGTCGCAAATGACCACCGGATGGAATATAACGTTAGAAAAAATATAACATTCCATGCAATTTTGAAATATTTTATGATATATAGCTTTTAACTAACTTCTTTGAGTGATATTGAAGAGTTAATATGTAAAAGAGTACCCTAAGTGTTTCTCCTAATTTTAGTATTGTTTGCAAATAAACCACCTATATTTTATGGTATATAACTTTTAATCACCTGTATTTTTTAATATATAGCTTTTGATTACTAAAATTGGTAATGAACATTATGGAATATTTCAAAATTGGATGGAATATTCCATATGGTGGTCATTTGTAAAAAAAAAAAAAAAAAGTTAACATGCTTAAAAGTACAAAAAAAAAAAAAAAATATTAGGTGATTAAAAATTACATGACATAAAATCTAGGTAATAAAATACAAAAAAACCCTTAAAAAACCTTAAATACAATAAAAGCAATTTGAACCCTAAATTAGAATAATAATTTTTATAAATATAAAGAGTCCCTTTTTCTATAAATATGAAAAAAATTCTAATTTTTCCTCAAAACATAAAATCATACTTGAAAATAAAATTAAATACTTAATTATTTTATTTTGAGTAGTAAAATGGTCAAAAAGAAGTTATTTTAGGACAAAGTAATAATTTTTTAAGAGTGAGGGGTTTAATAAGTGGTTTTATTTGTGAAGGGGTTTTTCTATTTTTAAAGCAAAAGTCAGGAGATTTTTTTATAATTTACCGCTTTCTTTTTGCAACTTTTGGGTTTGAGAGAAAATACGGTTATAGTAAACCGCGTCAAAGCAACTCGTTTAAACAAAACAAAATAGGATGTGTTCTGTAAATGAACCGCGTCTATAAGGCGCGGTTTAATTACTAAACCGCGTCCTGGAGACGCGGTAATTTCACAATATATAACCTTCACTTCAAAAAAAATGCTCTTTACCAACAGTAGCATTTCAAGTTCTATTGGTAATGGTTATACATTACCAACAACAAATATTTACTGTTGCTAATACTCAAAAGGGATAAAAAGTGAAAATAAAAAAGACCTAATCCCAACAAAAAATAATTTCTGTTGGTATTGATGAAGTCAATACCAACAGAATTAAATATTGTTGGCATCGACCAGATCAATACCAACAGAATTAAATGTTGTTGGCATCGACCAGATCAATACCAACAGAATTAAATGTTGTTGGCATCGACCAGATCAATACCAACAGAATTAAATGTTGTTGGCATCGACTAGATCAATACCAACAGAATTAAATGTTGTTGGCATCGACCAAATCAATACCAACATAACTAAATGTTGTTGGTATCCACCAGATCAATCCCAACAGAATTAAATGTTGTTGGTATCGACCTGATCAATACAAATAGAACTAAATGATGTTGGTATTGACCAGATCAATACCAACAAAAATAAACCAACATATGTATTTGCCAATAGACAAATTTGTTGGTGAAATTAAAACTTATACTTATAGATATTTTTGTTAGAGTAATTAAAATATTAAAACCATGAAGTTTGATATATTAATTTCATAGTCCCTAGAGTTTATGAAATAATTTTTTAATCAAACGGTCAAAATTACGATGTCTAAGCATACAAAAGTTGTTATTCGTTAGTAAACTTACAATCCTCTTGCTATTGCCCTCATCACACACACGAACTGTAATATTATGTCACTATTAATAAAAAAATTTTACATTCTTATATACCATTATTTAGATGATTTTGTTAAATATATTTTACTTTATACTAAAATAATATTTAACAAAATTTATAGACCAAATCACTAAATTTTAAAATATGAATATGTAAGTTAATTTTTATCAAAAAATGTAGTTTACCAAAAATTGATCACTTTCCGCTAAAATTTTCACTAACTCCCGCTTTAGGCATTAGGGTTCCAAAATACATGCACTGTTCACACAAACACATTACCTTTGCTCCTCCTTGCTCTCTGTCTCTCTCTCTCCGACTCCTCGCGCCTCCCCCTCTCTCCCCGACTCTAACGTCGCCGGTCGCCGTTCGTCCACCATCGTCGGCCGGCGGTTCCCGCTCGTCACTGTTGGTTCACAACTCTCTCTGTTCGCACCTCTCTCTTTCAATTTTTTTCGTTCATTTTCTCTGAGTTTTTTCTTTGATTTTTGTTGATTTTTCATATTCTTGCTTGTTATATCTAAATATTGAACCCTAGACACTGTTTTGAGGTCAAAATGGAACCCTAAACCCTATTTTAGTTTATGTTTCGTGCCTCTCTTGCTCATATCTTGCCTTCATCTTTGGTAGTTCTCTCTTTGATTTTTGTTGATTTTGCATATCCGTGCTAATTATGTCTGAAAATTAAACCCTAGACACGATTTTGAGCTTCTATAATCAACTGATTTCTTCGTTTTGTCAAAATTACTGAATTGTATTTTGTAAAGATAAACCCTAATTAACTAATTTCGTTGTTTTAGTTGGTTCAACATACAAATCCTATTTAGTAGCATGTTAAGTTCATGATATCTGACAAACTACTATCACTTTGCTCCTTTGTTAGTGAATAGACATTTTGTTGTTCATTTAATTCTTTTCCACCCTTCTAACAATCCATTAATAATAATCAACGAAAATGAAGATTACATTTGAATATAGTTGGCCCAAATATGACATAAGCAAATTATTTCCAAAGTGACAGTTGTATTGCATCAATGGCTAGAGGTGCATAGTAACTTCTAAATATGGTTTGGCCTGTATATCAACTTTCAAATGTCCATTCTACTTGCAATTCTTGCTTCACAACATATGCTTCACAACCGACAATGCTACCTTGACCAACAGCAACTAAACAGCAGCTAAACAGCAACTGCCCAGCTAATGCTTGACCTTATTTGGCTTATGCTCCTAGATTGTTATTTAGGACATATTACTACTTAACATTTCTTATCCAATCATGACAATACACCCTCCTTTAAATATTCATGTTCCATGATTTCCATACTTGTTTTCCTTTAGAAAAACACCATCAAACACTTGTTCAATGCAAACTTCAGCACTGCAGAAGCATCGTCATCAGGTTTGAAAAGATCTTGCAAATTTCCTCCCAATAGAGAGGTTTCTTCATGAAACACCCAATGATTTTGATCAAATGACCCTACAATCTGATCAAGTTTTGCAAATATCCCAGCTGGAAAGAGTCTGCAGCAACTTTAACAAGCCCTTGTGTGTGTTCATGCTGAACAGGAGCTGTAAATGCAGAAATGAGCCTCTGAAATGCAGCTCAACTTGGCTTACTTTGAATCAAAATACTTGCTGCAGCAACAAAGGTAAACAACTTGCGAATATCCTCCCATTTGCAAGGTTTCATTGTGAAATCTTTAGCTTGCTTGAGGCCAATTTTAGGCTTTTGAATCTTTGAGGATTACCACAATATTGCACCCCATTCTCCTCCTGACAGCCTGCTTGAAGTCGAAAAAACCCAGATTTGAGTTGAGGTTCTTCTAAAACACCCAGAGGTCTACCACTGTCCTGCCCAACCAGCCACGCTTCAACTCCATTTTCCTGTAGTTTAAACTGATTTTGCAAATTCCCCATCTTAATATGCACTTGCATCTCCTTAGCTACAACATTCATTGCCTCTTCCACTTGCAAAGGTACTCCTTCGTGTTGCACTGCTGCCTAATTTGTAGTTGTAGCTCCCAAATGTAAGCTTAAGTCAGCCCAATCAGTCTCATTTTGCTCATCACCAATTGGATTCAATAGTTGATATTGTTCACTGCATTATAGAACTTGAATGTTTTGTTCTTCATAGTCTACTACTGTAGTTTCCAAATCAACCTCAGAAACTGATTCACTTTGTTGATAATTCTCACATTCTTATGCAATTTATTGTTTAGCTTTAGAGGAATTCCGGAGTTTTTGAAGATCTTGCTTCATTGCCACTAGAAGATGCTAGAGATAATCACAACTCATCAAGAATCCTTCCATTTTGGCAATTCTTCAATCGCAACCGATGTACAGACTTGCCGAGCAAATTCGAATTTGATTATGCTGCTGGACACTTCAAGTTTCACTCTGTTCAGCTGGTACTTGAGTTGAATTCAGCTAAATCTCACCAATTCAGCAACTTAGAATTTCTGCAGTAAATTCAGTAATAAGATTCACATATTATCTTTCCTTTTTTCCCTTGATTCATTGCATTATTGTCATATCTTGTTTCATTTTTTTGAAAGATTGTTCTTTGTAATTAATTCATTATTTGTCATATATGGTTTACAAATGTAGGCATACTCATGCAGAATTTGAAGGCCAAGATTTGTTGCAATTGCTAGGTGAGTTTCGTTCATCTAAGTACGTCCCTAGCCCCTCTTGTTGTAATTTAAATATGCTTTTTACAGTTAAGCTTGATGACATTACACGTAAATTAGATCTCTTTTTTAGATGAGTGATGCTGTGATATCTTTTAATTGTGCAGGTACGCTCTAAAGTTTGTCAGTTACAAGGAACTTGGCTGATGCTTTTAAATTGATCACTTTTTTTATTATTATTTTTTAATATATTTGGGATATTGGGATATGAACCTAGGTCAAAAATATTATTTTGTTCTATCAACAAAGATTATAGTTTTCATTGTAGTCAATAAATCCAAGCCAACATTATTTCTTAATGTGCCTTTTTCTAGGAGTTTATAACCTTATTTGTTTGGAAGCACAATGTCCATTAGTTGGTTACATTAATGCATTTTATTCTATTTGCACATGTCAGATCTCCAGAGATTGTCATATTGCTCTATAGTTGTATGAACATTGCAGTGTCCTTTTTCAAATGAAAATTTTGATCAGTGAAAAATTTGTTGAACCTTTCTTGCTTGGACTCAAAATTTTAAATATCAATCATAGGTATAAATGTTCAAGGGGCGTGATTTGTTGGGGCTTTAAATCTAATCGCCGGACCCTATCCGTCATAGGTCGAAACTCTACCCCAGAGGTTGAAAACCACCGAAGGGAAGCCCCCCGCTACTCCACTGTGGCGCGACACCCACCACCGTTGCACCGTCGCATTGACGCCCACCATTAGCTACTCGTCATCCCTAACCCAAACAATCGACACTCGCGGTACCCGAAACTCGTTCCTCTGCGACTTCAACTCTAACTCTAACTCTGCTGCTCGATCTTCCATCATTGTCATTTTCTCTCTCCGACTCCAGTTTGAGTTGCTTTCGCTTCGCTTTGGTTCGCTCTGCTCCTCATTGGTTCGAATCGCCCTCTCTCTTCTTTTTAGTTGAGTTAATGATGTTATTGTTAGTAAATTGGTTGTTGATATTGTTTCTCTTGACTGGTTTTTCTTTTAATTGTGTGTAAGACGACGTTATTAGGTTATCTCTAGCTAAATTTACTATTTGATTTATAGGAATTTGTGTTCTTTAGTGATTTGGAGCTCTACATAACGTTTGATTCAAGTTCAAATTTAGAGCCCTAGGTTATGGATTATGGCCTTAAATGATTTAGAGCTCTAACATGTACTTAAATGGAGCCTATGTGTTATGTCATTGTTTTTGCTCTGCTTACCTAAGGTTTCTTCACTGAAGGTTCTTCTTCCAAACAGTAAGCGTTTAAGACACAAGTATACCAATATGTTCTACCCTAAGTATATCTACAATAACAATCATTTTGGATACTTATTACAATATCGGCCTTGTAATTGGATGTGTCCTTGGTTCTCAAACTAGCTTAGGAATTGCGGGTATACGGTATGAGTTGATTTGGACATTAGACCCTTCAATATTTTAGTATCTTTTGTAGTTTTGTGAATATTGCTGAGTGTAGGATATACAATATGAATGTATTTAAAAGTAAGGATTGGGTGAAGTTCCCAAGAGATTCAAGCGAATTTGACAATGAAATTCAGGCATTTGTTTCGTATGCTCTAGTGAAATTGGGTTGATACCATATCTATGTAAGTTATGCCCTAATCGATATAGTAAAGATAAACTAACTAATTTATGGGACACAAGTTTGAATCTTTCGTTTTATTTCTTTAATTATGTGGACCATGTGGGCACCTTTTCTGTTTGTGCATGGTCGTTTCTCTAATGATGTAGCAGTAGCTCAATACTGGTAGGTAATTTTTTACAATGTTAACTCTAGTAAACTAGCTGCACCTACTTGCTATCTTTTATCATATCATATGTTCATGTTCTTTTTAATAATGTTCATATTCCAAATGATAATAGTGCAAATGTAACAACATAATTCCAGTATCTGATTGCTCATAACTATTACATTTTTTAGAACTAAATATTTTAATTATGTATAACTTACCTATATGCTAGAAGAATGAGAATAAGCTTAAGTTGTAAATCTAATATCTCTATTATTCATTGTAACAGGAAAATGGTGTGTTGTTGGGTGGTGAGTTTAATCAAGAACATGAAGACGAGGTGGGCTCGGGTTATGACTTATAAAGAAAGAGAGTTTGGAAGAAAGAATTGAGAAAGAGATGAGATAGAGATGAGAATTTGAGGGAGAAGTAGAGAGAATAGTGTTATGATCCGAGAATTCGAGGTTTGAGCTATTGTTGGCTGTGGGGCTGTTTGGTGTCGTGAGCTGCTGTTGTTAGTTGTTTTTAGGCTGTTTAATGCTGAGTAATTGGGATTAGCTTAGTTAGTGATGTAGTAGTTTTGTTAATGTCTTCTTTACGGCATTCTAGTGGCTGTAATAACGTGCTTAAGTTTCTGCTTTGTAACCTGCAGTAGCAGGTTACGGTTGAAAGCCATGGTGAGTTGTCCTTGGCGCCAATAGCTTAGAGTTTGTAAGTAGATATTTTAGTTAGATATTTTCATGACCTAGATATTTTTAGCTTAGGCGGTTACTTGTAATTGTCTAGGTTCAATGTCTAGAATTGCTATAAGTAGTAGTTGAGCTATATTTTTAGATCATTCAATCATAATATCAAAGAAATGTCTTTTTTGAGATCAAACTTTCTCTCTCTCATCTAACTCTCTCTATTTCTCATCTCCTTTCCCTTGTTATCTCATCTATACTCTAAATTCTCTAATTTCTCATCTCAATTCACTTTTTTCTCGTCTCATACTCTTAACTATCCTTAAATTGACTTAGCTTACGCTTGTGATCTAATCACGAGCATAACAAATAGAGGGAGAGTAAGAGAATTGAAGTGTTGATATTATAATGGAATGATCTCCAAAGTACAATTACAACTCTTTATATGAAGTAAAACACATAACTATCAATGTAAAAACTCAACTAAACAAGAGTATCTATCTCAACATCTATAACAACCTCATTTATCTAATTACAACTACTTCCAACTAAATCTTAAAGCTTCAATTCATGACATGCTACTTATGCTCATTTTATATGTTTTTGGTGTCAGGGTGCTGAGGATCTCGATAATGTTGATGGACATGCTGCTAAAGGAACATAGTGTGGAGCTTATGATTTTGAACAATGTACTTGCTGTGGTTAAATGTAAATTGTGTTTTCTGATATTGACTTGGTTATACACTTTTGTGGGTGTAGGAATTTTTTGGCTTTAATATGTAAAGCTTGATATATATTGAGGTCTAGACTTTTTTGATTAGCAGCTATGTATTTGATTCACTGGTATCTTTTGATTATACTATGTAATTTGTCTTTGGATTATTATTAGTTTTGATATCGAGTAAGATCTTTTGAATGTATGAATGTGTTAAGATATACTTATGGATTAAGAGGTGTTGGTGTAAAGAATTCTTGTAATATATGTTAAAATTGAATTAATAACTGCACTAGTTTTTGTACTAACCGTTGCATTAGCGATTTTAAACAGTTACATTAGTTCATTAATAAACCGCTGCATTAGGTGAGCATAACCGCTGCATTAGCTAAGTACAAAACCGCTGCATTAGGTGAGCATAACTGCTGCATTAGCTTAGTACAAAACCGCTGCATTAGGTGAACATAACTATTGCATTAGGTAAGCAAGAAACCGCTGCATTAGGCTAGGAGAACCGCTGCATTAGCCAAGTCCAAAACTGCTGCATTAGGCTAGGAGAACCGCTGCATTAGCCAAGTCCAAAAAAGCTGCATTAGGCTAGGAGAACCACTGCATTAGCCATGTCCCAAAACCGCTGCATTAGGCTAGTAGAACCGTTGCATTAGCCATGTCCCAAAACCGCTGCATTAGGCTAGTAGAACCGTTGCATTAGCTATGTCCAAAATCGCTGCATTAGGCTAGTAGAACCATTGCATTAGGTCTCCCATAACCGTTGCCATAGGTCAAACAATCGTTGCATTAGTTACCCAAATGCAACGGTTATGATCCGCAACTATAGTAAAAAAAACTGTTGCAAAAGGCTAATGCCACGAACGCGTATGCAACGGTTTATAAACCGCTGCATTAGATCTAATGCAGCGGTTTTGTCTAATTTGATGCGGTTTTAAACCGTTGCATACGACCCAACATTTAGTAGTGGCGGCAAACATTTTCGTAACCGTAAACTTAAAGCTTTATTGAGTAAGTGTGGAGTCACACACCATGTGGGTGCCCCATACCATCCTCAAACAAGCGGTCAAGTGGAAATTTCAAATCGAGCACTGAAAACTATTTGTGAAAATACTGTTAGTGCTTCTAGAAAAGATTGACCGAGAAAGCTAGATGACGCACTTTGGGCATATAGAACAGCATTCAAAACACCAGTTGAAATGTCTCCATATCAACTGGTTTATGGCAAGGCGTGTCATTTACTAGTTGAAATTGGAGCACAAAACATACTGGGCCATAAAAACAATCAACTTTAACTTAGAAGATGTAGGAGAGAAGATGTTACTACAAATCAATGAAATGGATGAGTTCAAGAATGAAGCCTATGAAAATGCTCGAATTTATAAGGACCGAACCGAAAGATGGCATGACAAACTTATTCTGAACAGAGAATTCATAGCCAGGTAAAAAGTTCTACTTTTTAATTCCCGATTACGACTTTTCTTGGGGAAATTGCGCTCCAGATGGTTAAGACCCTTTATTATAACTTGTGTCTTTCCATATGGCACAGTCGAGATTCAAGATGAGAAGGACACATTCAAAGTTAATGGTCAAAGGCTGAAACCTTAATTGATGGAGAACTCAAGGCACAGAAGTCCTCCATTCATCTCAACGAAGTCGAATGATCCACTCAAAAAGTCGAGCTAACGACTATAACTTAAGCACTACTTGGGAGGCAACCCAAAGTTTGCTATCTTACTTCTTTTCTTTCAATTTCCTTTAATTATTTTCTTATGTTTTTGTACATTTAGTTCTATAGGTTTTCTGAAGCAAGTTTGGGGGTAGCATGATATCAGCATTCACCATCAAAAAGCAATCCCCAAACCTGGGAATTATCTCTCACCTACCGATTCATTCCTTGTATTTCTTTTAACATTATGGCAATGTTAAACTTTAAGTTCGGGGGCTGGTAGAGACATTTTGTCACATTTCTTTTGAATTTTGAACAAAATTTTTTGAAAACATTTTCCTGTCTAGTCCTACTTTATCTTTTAGAGCCGGTTTTAGTGCCTCCCGGAGTTCAGAGCCTTTGTATGGGATGTAGATAGTATCAGCCAACAAAAAGATTTTTCATAGTTTAAATGCGTAGTCTTTTAAATTTTTCTTGCATATTAAAACCATAAAAACTTTTGAAGATCTTATCATCATGCTTTTTAGGAAAATTTTCTACTCTTTTTAATTTGGTTACTTTAACTAGATTTGAATAACCTGAGAATCAATTGTTTTTATAATCTAATTGCAAGACATGATATATTCTAAGACACTATCTTGATAAGACCATGGTATTTTAGTTCGCTAGTTAGCATGACTGTTTTACCTTTCTTTCGGATTAAAAGTTGCTCAAATTTGAATGGATTGCATCAAGATTATCATTTGTATAATAGCATTTGAAGAGTTATGCCTAAGTTTAAAGAAAAATATGAAAAAAAAAATAAAAATTTGAGGGAAGTATCTCTAAGCACTGCTATCCCATATAAATATTTTAAGATATGTGCTGCTCATTATGAAGGCGTCTTAGTGGTGGCTTTTCTTACCCATGCTGTCATTGCCCAGGGGTCAGGAGTTTGATTCTCGCTGAAGATATACTCATGACGTCATAACGAAGGCGTCTCATTGATGGTTTCTCTTACCCATACGGTTGTCGCCCAGGGGTAGGAGTTTTATTCTCGCTGAAGACATACTCACACAATCATAATGAGGGGGCCCCAGTGGTGGCTTTTCTTACCCATGCGGTCATCGCTTAGGGGCCAAGAGTTTGATTCTCGCTGGAGATATACTCATAGGCTAGGTTGACTGTGGTAGATCAGTCCCTCATAAAAAAATAAAAAATAAATAAAAAAGAGAACAACAAGAAAAGAGAAAATTTTGTGAATAACTTTTAATCTTGGGTACACCTGACAAGTCTTGTTATGAATGACATGATTTTTATCACCTATTCAGTTTGAATGTCTTGAGATTAAAAAGAATTGATAAATTTAATTTGCTTAGCCAACTTTTGAATTCGGCTACCTAGGTGATTGATGGGTTTTTCCTTGGAAGGATTGTTTTACCTTTAGAACTGTAAAACTTTGAATCTCGGTCATTCTCTTCTATTAGAAGTAGTCTTGCTTTGAATTGTGATAAATTCTTAAAAAACATGAGATCATGAGCTTTAATGTTTAGCCTTGCTCAAGGATGAGCAAGATTTATGTTTAGCGGTATTTTAATAAGTTTAATTTAGTATATAATTATTCATATCATTTTGATTCATTTTCAAACCATTTTACATCAAAGTTTTATCGATTGCTCGCTTTTGCTCTTTTTCATTCTTATTGCTATTTTCTTCCTAAAACACTCATTTTGTGGTAAATCCTGCTAGGTTTTATAATCAACATCAATAACTGAATGCAAGATACATCAAACAAAAGCAAAAACTTGGGTAAAGCACTTCAAAATACACAGGTACAACAAGAACATGCACAATTCACTTTAAATTGCAAAAAGGGGTAGCAAGATGCACAAATCAAGAGCAAGGATGGATTAAATAATATATTAGCATGTCCAAGTTGCACAGGATGAACCACAAGCTTGAACAATTAACTTCAACTTGCAAAAATGGTGGCAAAATGAACAAATCGAGTGCAAGGATGCTTTGTACACTTTAAGAACATGTTCATAATGATGATACTGATTTTGGGAAGTGCAGAGTAGGAAAAATAAAAAAAAATGAGCAAGGTTAACAAGTTCCAAAAACTGGGTGGCAATGGCAGCAGGGTGGTGTACTGAGCTTTAAGCTTGCAATATTTTTTATATTAAGTAATCTCCTCCTTATGTACTATAAATAGGGAGGTTGTGGAAGTGTTTGAGCATCTTATGCAGCAAAAGAAACAAATAGAAAGTAGAGGAAAAGGGAGGAAAACTGAGAGGAAGAAGAAGGAAGGAAGGAAAGTTTCATTTGTAATTTTACATTTTTAAGTTCTTTCTATCCTTTTCTTATTTAAAAGTCATGAATTTTGTCTTAGTTTTGATTTATATTATGTTTATTATAAACTAATTTTGTTTTTTCAAGGCTGCAATATAGCCTAAATTGTAATATACGCTCTTTTCTAATTCGACGTATTCAATGTTTTGTTTATTGCGTTGTTGAAGTGTTCATCATTGTTCTTCATGAGTTTTGAATGCTTGATCACCAATCAAAGCCTATAATAATTAATAATGAGTCCGAGAGAGATTTATGATGAATACTAAAGTGATAAACACCATAAATTAAGTGAATCCTAGAGATAGATTAATGCAATTTGTGTGGTCTTAAGTGAAAACTATGGATATTCAAAACTCCTTTCTTATTTAAATTTACGCAAGAGATCGATGAGTTACTATGTAAAAAAGCATGCCAAATGTTGCTCGAGAGAGAACACTGAGTAAATTAGGGTTTTCGATCATTAACACGTAATAACAACTTGAATATCAAGAATAGAAAGGTGTATTGATGCAACTAAGTGAAATCGGATGCCTTGGATCTTATTAAATCATTAAAATCGTCTAAAATCAGTACACCTTTCAAAAAAAAATCAATAACCATTTTTGTTCTTTTTCATTTTTTTTTTTTTTTTTTTTTGTTTCATATCAAAAATTTTGATTCTCGGTCTTTCAAGTAGTGCTAAGGCTACTAATTTTGGTACTCACTCAATAATCAATCCTCGTGTGAACGATACTCTACTCACTTTATATTATTTGATACGACTTAATGCACTTGCTAAGCATAAACACCAAGCAATCGCCTAGCAGGCTAAGAAGCAGCCTACTGCTACCAACTCTACCATGGAATCTGGGTACCATACGTTGTACCTTAGGTAGTTATTGAGTGTGATCGGATAAGGTATCTCATGCGTGATCTCAGTGTTTGTCACTCTGTGCTAGTGCTAAAATACTAGGATAATTTGATTGCTACATACCTCGCTGCCAAATCCCATTTCTAATGACTGAAGTAATCGTTTGGATGTTGATTTTCACTATATTCGTGAGAAAGTGCTAAACGGTGATATCTAAGATTGATATACTCTTACTACCAAACAAGTTGATGATATCTTCACCAGAGGATTGTCCACCAACCGCTTCCATTATCACAAGGCTAATCGTCACGTTGCCCCCCCGCCTCCCCCGAGGTTCAGATTGAGGGGGTGTTTTAATATAATATTGTAGGTTTATGCAAGTAAGATATTCTCTGATCTTATGTAATATTCTTCAAGGACTCTATTATAATTTCCTTGTATTTCCCTTTTTATATAATGATACATCAGCAACCCTATTAGGTATGCTCCTTATAATAAATCTTTCACCGCACAGACCCCAGCCTGTTCAACAGTTGGTCATTCGCATGTTTCTTATTATCAGGGAGAGGTAATCTCTAAGTGAAATTCTAATTCCACTTTAACCCAACCAAGAGACTTGTTTTTCTAATTGATTTCTTCTTCTGCATCGAAAGCAAATAGAGCCTTCGGTAAGAGTTTTTTAATGGTGTATCTCCAACTCATGTATCCTGGTAGAATCTAGCTTTAATATATTTTCCAACTAACTCTGTGTAGGCGTTGTCGGTTACCTCTTTGAACTCATCATTAATGGTTTCAATAGTTGTTATATCCGCACATACTTCTCCTACCTTACACTTCGGGGCACTAAAGATTGAAGCCTTTTTATGGATATTATGGGTGCTAATAATGACCCCTTTCTAGAAGGGCTGACAATCATTTGAGAATCTTCACCACCACTTAGATAAGAGTCCATCATCGTTTTCAAGGTTGTCCCTTACTCAGAGACCCCCATTATTCCTTAGGGTAATTAACGATTCTAAGTTCATAGCCCATCAAATCATTATAGGTGTTGCATAGGTTATCTCAATAGCACAACTTAATTTCTTTATCACGCCTAATATAGTGTTCATTTATAAAGATGATTGTGTATAACCTCGACCCTGACCACTCATAAAAACCAGTTGTATTATGATGGCTACAAATACTAGACAACACGTAGATATATATTGGAAATCAATCATAGCTACAAGTATATAAAAAGAAAAACGATTTGGAAAATAAAAATCCCCATAACGGGTCAAAAATAGTAGAACATAAGTCATTGTCACATATAAAATAGAAATCCGGGATCCGAACGGCTAACTGTTATTCATTCCTAAACTAATGGTTTATTTCCACATAGGAGTTTTGCACATCAAAAATTTGAAAACAAAAGGAAAGATAAAACTCAAGAATTGCGGACTTCCTTGATTGGTGTTGACTTGACTCTTACTTTGATTCCCCAATACTCCAACCACTTATGCTTAAGCCTTTGTGAGAATTAGATCTATGGTGATGACTTGGAAAGGGAAAAGATGTGCCCACCCCCCCCCCCCCCCCCCCCGGGCGCCCGGCGCCTTATTTTTATGTGCAGCATGCCCTAGAACACATTGTGTGTACATTCAATCAATTAGCTGAGTACACACAACACCGCTTTAGATTCATAGACCGATCGATCAGCTATTGACAGCAACTGATGCTCCAGTCGGCCGATCGACCAACTAATTATACTGAGCAAATGAATTGTTCGACCGACCACATGTGTAGTGGTTTTGGGCCCTAAAATCTAACCTGAACTCCACTAAGAAAAAAAACTAATGTCGTCCAAGCACTATGCAACTGAAAATTCAACAACATCAATAGACCCAGTGCTTCAAGGCCTCCTGCCTAAGCAGGGTCTAAAGGGGTAGATGTACACAACTTTACTCCTTCAGGGTGTAACCCTACCAAGAGGCTGTTTCCGAGGACCCCCAACTTTATAGGGTTGGCAACACGAGGACTTCCCAGGAGGTCTCCTATCCTAGTACTACTCTCGCCCAAGCACGCTTAACTTCAGAGTTCTAATGGGATCCGGTACATTAGTTCCTGGTAAATGAACCCTAAGTAAAAAGATGACAATTGAAACAATGCAGAAATAAACCAGAAAAATGCGTGATATACGTGATTAGAACGTTTGACATAGAAGCCAAGATATAACACCTGGTTAAATCATTGGCTTTGGTCCATCATTCAAATGCTCCTTGTTAACCATGGTCACATTATTACAAGCATAGAAGGACAAAGTTTAGTTAAAACAAATTTATGTCCCTCATGAATTAGCATAATATCAAAGTTCACTTTCCAGTTAGGGCAATTTAGTCTAGTAAGGGCATTATCCTTACGCGTGGAATGCAGTGCACCAGTTGTTATCATTATTACACTATAAAGATGTAAGATAAACTATTACGAGTCCTGCTTCAAACATGATATTTTTCTTTCAAATTTAGCAATCATTATTAGTTAGGTATCCACTAAACCAAATACAATCAATGCAATTATGATGTTACTCCTTGTCTTCGAGACCACAAAGAGCTTAGATTAGTTGTAAACTATTCTCTCTTATTATATTTTCTTGTAAACTCTTACTAAGTATCAATAATTCACCATTCCTTTGGGAGGCTAATGCATCATTTTAGTCAAGTATAAACCATTATCTGAAGATTTATACAAGTCAACGAAATACTCCATGGTGGTGTGGTCACATCCATTTTCTTACACTTCAATTCATCCTTTCAGAAGCCCAACCTTGTATTCTATAAATCAACATGCTCCTTGGAGAGTAACGCAGATCTACTATACTGCTAGACCAGTAATGAAGATTGTAAGTATTCAACCTTTGAACCTCGCTCCCACTTGATATTTACAAATTAATAGATTTATCTATGAGTATCTCATAATTTATATTATAATATAATTAGAATAATTAAATTACCATCTTAATCAAATTAGGACTATTAAATTATTCACCCTTTTTAAACGTGTTATTAAAACACCTTTTAATAACCTCACAACTAATCTTTAAAAGACTTGAATTATTTTTCTAAACACTTTTATCAAATAGATTACCAAATAATCTTCTTTATAATCTCATTCCAAATATATTTTTTTAATTATCTAACATCAACCATTGACATTATTGCTGACGTCAGCATAAGTTAGGCTAACGTCAGCTAACGTCTGACTTTTTTATTTTAAAAAATAATAACTTTGAAGTTTATTGATCATAATCATATTAGATCTATTAATTTATCTAATCTCATTAAATAATATTTGAAGTAATTAAACAAGGAGTGAAAATCTAATCTTCATAATTAAATTCTAGTCACTATTAAACGTTGATGAATACATTCCATTAATTGATATTCTAAACTATTTAAAATATACAATTCATCATATAATAAATTCATGTGAACACATTCAACAATGATTTGATCCTTCTTTTAACATGATCTCATCATTTATTCATATTCAAATATAGTTTCTCAATTATACCTAGTGATGTCCTCATGCATATCATGAATAATTAAAGACCTGCTCTAATACCAATTGTTGGGAGAATTTTAATTTCATAAACTAAAATTTACTAAATAAAAGGTTCTGGTGCGGAATCACAATTTAAAATTCTAAATTTCAAATTTAACACAGTCTCTACTCTAATTAAAGCATGATAACACATAGCATACATAGATATAACATGAAAAATGAATTAAATATGAATCTAAAAGAATTACTACGGATTACATATCTCAATCTAGATCGTAGTGTAAGCATAAAGCAAGAACGATACAAACATAGTTTTATCCACAATTCCTATTCACACCAAGCGAGTGGGCACCGTAAATTAGAGAACCTCTAAAACCTTTTTTTTAGAGAAAAGGAGAGAGCACTTTCTCTCTAATTCTCTAATTGAAGAATGAATTATGAAAAAGTCTAATTTGCTAAACTTCAATCAAATATTTTTTATCAGCTGAAAATATCCCTAATTAAATTAAAATAAAAATAAGATTTTTGATAAGTTAAAATACCAAAACTGTGTCCAAAAAATAATCCAAACCACTTAAAATATCTTAGCCTTGCCAGCCATGTCACCACTGCCACGTGGCAGCACGCGATTTGTCTAGGTCATATGATGCAAACTGCTAGCATGGGGCTGTCCCAGCGTGCGCTAGTTGGCCCAGGGAGCGAGGCGCGGATTGCCCCCTTGTGCCTCTCTGTACGCGACGCGTGTCGCGCACTAATTGGCCCACGTGATATTTTATATTTTTTCCTTATTGTATTTCTCTAGTATAAATTCATCTCAAGAATTTTTAAGTTTAGTAAAAATAATTTTTTCATCTCATGAATTTTTAAGTTCAGCAAAAATAATTTATTCATCTCATGAATTCTCTTGATTTTCTAAAGGTGTATATTATATAGGGTTGTTCAGAGACAATTTAATTCTAGCACCTAATGTGTCTAATCTTATTATCATCTCATGGCAACATTTGTTTGCCATTTAGAAAAACTTAATTTGACTAAATAAGTTTTACAGCACTCTAAAAATGAATATATTTGCTTGTTAAATTCTCTATAATTGTTTACGCATAATTAACCCATTTATTAGACGTTCGTCACAAAAATTTTTTTAACTACTACTATTATTTTTCCCCACATCTACCATTTTGGTTCCCCACTAATCTTTCTCAAATAATTCACTGATATAGAAAAAATACTTCTATATTAATTTCAAGTGTCAAACATATGGAATGCACTGGCCAAATTCTCTTGAATCAATTCTTATGTTTGCGCATCAATTAAGGGAACATCTTTAAGTCATAGACTCCTAGTAAACATATGTTCCTGCTATACGTTACCCAAAGTACATTAGATTTCAGTTATGTTTTGTAACCTAATCCTTTTAGCATATTAAAGCAACTAATATTCCATGCACAAATTTAGACTATTTCCTAAATTTGGAGTTATTGTATAAACATAATAAAATGAGTTGGTCATATCTCATGGTAGTCCAAATACGAGTAAATCACATGGTCCAATTCAATGTACTAATCTAATTGAAATACACTAACATAACATTCTGGATCATACCATCCACAAAACCAAGATAAGTTATCTAAATGTTAAATTATAATCTTAGCAGATAAGTAGTCCAAACTTGTCATCGACTATGAATTAAATATTAAATGACACTTCAACCTGTTATTAATTTATTTATGATATAATCTCATTATCCACTAAAAAATATATTCCAAATATCATTTAAGGATGGTACATTGCTTGAAAGAAATAACATCACACGCATAATAAACTCGTAAACATATAGACAACAATAAATAGAATTTATTCAACAAAAAATTATTCACAAAAATTGGTTTCCAAGGACACCAATTCTAACATTTTGGAGTATGTTTCTTTGCTGCATAGTGTTTGATGAGGTTTTAAAGTGTATAAGAAAAGTGTACTCGCAACCGTACGAGTTTGTTGTAGCTAAGTCGGATATACGGGTGTCGTATGTTGGAGAAATAGGGTTAATGAGTGAAAAAAATATAACTCTTATTAAAATCAAAATGATCTCAAGGGTTACAAAACGATGACATAAACGACTTAATAAATAAATGATAAAAGGGAAAGAATGAACCGAAGATATTGCCGCACCATGAAAAATCTACTGCCCTAAGTTGTTTATGCCCCCACAAATATACAATGGGAGGAATGGCACTCTGACCCCCAAGGTTAACATGACACACCCATCTTAGCAATGTATGTTGCAATTGGTGTCTTGAAAACCCAATTATTTTGTTAATTAAATAAAATTATGTTATGTATTTATTGTATGGTTATGTTTTACGAGTCAAATATACGTGATATTGTTTTCTAAAATGTTCCATGAAATGGATGTAGTCCAAGATGACATGTCAAGTTTACTTTAAGTGGTCACTGAGATTGAGCTACAGATAGATTTAAATCAAATTAGTGATATGTTGTCAAAAGTATATGTTCGTAGTTGGTGATAAGTTTGGACAATTTGTTTGATAAGACTAATATATGTTAATTTAGATTCTTGTCTTGGTCATTTGGATAGGAATCCAAAAATATTATATTGGTGTTGTCTATAATATTGGAACACTATGCAAGATCACTTGAATTATTTGTTTCTTAACTGCTATCAAAAATAATTAATTTTGAAAGACAATAACTCTAAATCAAGAAAATACTATGAACTCGTGCATGGATTGTTCAATGATTTGATGTGCTACAAGAATTAGTCACAACACATGACTTAGATCCTACGTGTGTTGAGTAACGGCATTAAGTATAACGGAAACAGGGATTTCACTTGGAATATATAGTCTTTTACGAGATAAAATATCCCTTTAGTTGATTTGCAAATATACAAACAGATTCAAGAATCTTTAGCTAGAGTATTTCATATGTTTGACAATGGAATTAGTACAGAATTTGTTTTGTGTATTTATGAATTGTTCGAGAATGGCTAGTCGGGAACTACGGTGAAAGATATGAGAAAAATGACTTTAGTAGTTAAAATTATTTTGCTCATGGATATCTAATAGAGAGGTTGATTGTAATAATAAAAGTTATTTGGGAATTCTTAAGTGAAAATATTTAATTCTAAAGTGCAAAAACATTCATTTGGTGGAATTAAGTGTTGTTAAATGACAATCAATGTCATCAAGTATTGATAAGTAGATTTCATCCATATGGAGCTAGAATTAAGTTGTCCCTGAGCTTCCTTTGCAAGCCTCAACCTAAGCAGAATTACAAAATATTAAAAGTGGATTCATGAGATGAACTATTTATTCATGAAATAAATAAATTTTGCTAAACATAAAATTCATAGATGAATATATACATGTGGAAAAATATCTGAAATTTGATTTTACATAAAAATTAAAAAAAAGGAACAAAGAAGGTAGCTTCTCAAGTACGACATGGTGGGGCGAGCGCATGCATGACAATGCACGTGACACCTCAGCGCCCCACCACCACCCATGGCGACAAGTTGCCCTGTTAGAGACTGACACATTTCTTCCCCCGTAGAATCCTCAGCTCTTCCCGTACTACCTAACTGACCATTGATCAGATTTGTTTTATCCCTGTGTATATATATTATATATGTGTGTGTGTGTGTTTTCTAGTTTTTTTTTTCGTGTGTGTGTGTTGCTCAGCATACTTAACGAAAAAAATTTCTTTCCCACGGAAAAAATCCTAAAAAGTTGTTTAGGAGTTTTTTAAAATCAAAGTTTAGCATAATTTCTTTTGAAAAATTATTCTTCAAAAGGATTACTAGGAAAACTTTTGTTTTCAAATTTTTTCTAAATTAAATATTTTAGGAGCCTATATTCTCCGTGCAAAGGAGGTTATTGCGAAGAGGGTCTTTGGTGTCAAGAAGTTATTCTTCCAATTTCAGGCAGTGAAACTCAGAATTGGGATTTACGCTCCAGGTATGTTTTCAATTAAGCATTCAATATTTAATTTATTTTTCTTTTATTTTGTTTATACTTCATACCATATTTATATCAGTTTTATTTAGTATTTTCATTTGTCATATTATGCATCTATTTAAGTAAGATCTAGATTTGATTAAATAATTTAATTATATCAGACCTATTGATTTAAAATAAAGAATTTCAAATTTGTTTCTGATGCTTCTATTTTATTCAATTTAGGAAAATTTAGTTTTAGAAATTAAATTTTCCCAACAGTGTACTCTGGAGAGATGGGTTAGAGTTCGCCCAAACTTGCTTAGCAATGGAGGAAAGAATTATTTTGAGAGAGAAAGAAAGCTGTGAAGGAGAAAAGAGTTTCTATAATTTTCGCGTGTTGAACAAATCACCGAAGCATTGTATTTATAGAACAAATACTTGCACGTTAAGAAAAGGATAATCGCCTAAGAATCTGGTTTAAACCAGGAAACTGGCAAACATGGGAGAGCCTAAAAATACAGAATCAGTTATGGACAAAATGGTTTATGGAAAGCGCGGCAATTGACGCAGTCAAAACTTGTACTCGAGCTCGAGCTTGTAGCCTCGACCCTCGAGACTCGAAGTATGGACAACCTTGCAAGGTCATCTAAGATACATCTCGAGTTCGAGCCAAAAGCCTCGAGCACTACTGGAAGGCAAGAACTCACATCGAGTTCTTTAATGACAACTTAAAATAAAAACAATGGTCATAAAAATAAAAGTCCGGGTTAGAAACACACCACACCGTGACGCAATCTGCTGGCTGGCCCAGCGCGACGCAATGTGGGGGTGTGTGTGGCCCACCAAGCCCACTCTAGGCCCACAAGACTTTACCAAATACAAAGATAAGGGGGTGTATGAATAAGGAATCTCACCTCTAGTTTTCCTATGTGGGATTGCGGAACTTTCACAAGACACTAAAATTGAAGCACACTACCCCCAAATTCCAACAAACCTCCACATGGTTCAATTCTGAGAAAAGGAAGGAAGAGACAAATATTACTAAGCAATGAGACCAAAGTCTTTTGGACTTGAATCACCACCTAGTGACTATGCATGTGCCACAACCACCCAATAGGGAACAAATTCCTGAACCATGAGCAATCATTGTGAAGAGGATACCTAACCGCTTCATGTGGTTCATGAGGTTGAGACACACTCCGTGATCAGGACATATGAAGTCCCTCAAAATATAATTTGATACCTGGTATTCGCAGGAGTGCTGTGGAGAGTAAGCCCTTACTCTCAACAAAGGGACTTTCTACCCTCCCATTCTCGTAGGTGAGCCCATCAGGTGTGCTATCCCATACTACCATAAAAGGGCATGGACATCATTAAGAACCTTGAGCTCATCCTCACATCATGGCAGTCTACTGTGTCCATCAAGTGTGCTGCTCCACACCACTATAATGGGTCATGGACAATACTAAGAGCCTTAATCTCAGCCTTATATCATAGAGTATTAGCAAATCCCAAAGCCACTAATATAGTAACATCTTGGGATAGGTTCAAGTGGCTATCACAAATTTCTCGGTCCCTTATTTTGGTTGACCCATTGAACATCAAAAGTAACTCCTGAGATGGGTACCCATCAGCATTAGGACACACAAATGGGTTTTATCCTGTTACGTTTTCCTTTAATATTTTGATGTAATTAATCATGAATTGCTTGTATTAGTTTGAATTGCCTTTTGGGGCCAGAATTAGTTAGGCTAGGGTCCGGTTGTTAGCTTTTGGCGGGAACTTAGCTTGATGTTAGGAATTTGAATGTTTGTTTCAAATTCCCTTTAAATAGGTTGATCTTGTGTATTGTTGAGGTATTCAATGAAAATTACCTATCTCTATGAGATAAACTTCTCTTCTCATCTTATTCTCTCTCTATTTCCTCATCTCCTTTCAATTCTTTCTCATCCCTTACTCTCTTTTCATTAGGTTAAGATCAAGATCCAATCTCGATCTTAACAATTGGTATCAGAGCCTCGTGGCTTCCCAAATTCAGATACAATAGCAATGTCATCCGAGGTAGCATTGGCAGGTGGTATAACCACCAGATCGGCTGCAGCCAGAGCAGCTACCAGACCTCCGATTTCTGAAGCAGTTGGCGGCAATGATCCTGCAGGTCAGGAGGTTGTCACAAAGAATTTTTTGCAGAATCAGTTTAAGGCTTGGAGTGAGTACATGATTGATCGACTCAAGGTGTCACAAGTGGAGTCAGTTCAGATGTTGCAGCAGCAATGGGAGGAGAAACTGGAACAACGATCTCAACAGGTCGAATTTAAGTTCTCTGATCAGCTCACACGACAGGCGCAAGAGTTGGAGGAGAAGATCGCAATGAGGTTTGATCGACAATTACAACAATTGGATGTGAAATTAGTAGAAATTCGTGAGCAATCAGGAGGCCTAATCCTCCATTGGTTCCCGATCCCTTGATACCAGCTAGTGTGCTTCAAGCTAGTCCCTCTTTGAGAGCTGAAACATTAAATCATGAAGATGGAGTTCCAGTTAGGACTCAAGAGCCAGCTAATTCTGAAAGACATGAACACAGTGAGCATGATCGACCTCGACCTCCAAACTGGACTGAAGTAACAGAAGGCCAGACATCAGGAATGGAACATACCTTCAGAAATCAAGGAGTCAGTGTAGGTCAGTTAGACAGGCCACCTGATTCTTGGCAGCATCCACGATCAGGCAGCAATGAGGATTCGTCCAATAGTCAAAGTAACAACAACAGACAGTCACGGTTGCAGATCGATGCGTTTGATGGTAAGCAACCACATTCATAGCTGAGAAGGTGTGAACGTTATTTTCTTTTTTATCACATTGATGAATCAAAGAAAGTGCAAATTGTAGCTGTGTACTTGCTTGGAGATCATGAGGTGTGGTTCTATAGCTTGATAAGAAGTAGACCTTCCATTACTTGGTATGAATTTGCCAAGGCCTTATGTGCTCGGTATAGTGATGAGGATGATAGTGATATTGTGTACCAATTTAATAAAGTGAAGCAAGATTCAACTGTCAAGGAGTACATAGCCAAGTTTGAGAATCTCCGGGCTAGCATTGTGACTGAAATTGAAGCATCTGAATCATATTATGTGTCAGCTTTCATAAGTGGTTTGAAGCCTAAGTTGAAGAACTTAGTTAAAGCCGTTGATCCCATTGATTTGTCCACAGCCTTTGCTAAAGCAAAGCTTTATGAATCCACGGTCATAACAGCAGGTGATGCCTCTAGACCTCATGGAAGTAGCTCCAGATTTCAGCAAAATTCGATTAGAAACAGGTCTGACAAAGTGGAGGACAAACCGCAGCAGAAGTTGTGCTTTCGATGTAATCAGCCTTACCAATTTGGTCACAAGTGCAATCCCAAGTTCCTCATGGCTGTGGAAGGTACTAATGCTGATGAACACCTTGATGAAGAGGAAATTGCAGATGAGGATATTGAGTCTGATCAGGAAAGTGTGTTGAGCTTAGAAGATGCTGCGACTGAGATTTCAGTTAAGGCTCTTACCGGTAATGGAGCTCATAGCACAATCCGGATTAAAGGAACAGCTGTTAAGAGGTCCATTATCATTCTCATTGATAGTGGGAGTACTCATAGCTTCATAGATCCTAGGGTTGTCAAGAAAGTGGGCCATGAGGTGATCAAAACTCACCCACTTGCAATCACCGTGGCTGATGGGAAGACAGTTACCACGCAGAACAAATGCCAAGGTTTCTCTTGGGTAATGCAAGATCGCAAGTTCAGCTACGACTTTAGAATCCTTCCTTTGGGAGGGTGTGACATGGTGCTTGAGGTGGATTGGATGAGATCCTATAGTCCGATATTGTTTGATTATGCAAATCTATCGGTGTCATTTGATGTACATGGGTCCAAAGTTACACTGCAGGGGATAGCTAAGTCGGCTCACTTGCAAATCATTAAGGGCAGTACGCTTAAGAAGGGCCTTCAAGGTTGTGCATACCAATGGGTGGGCCAATTATTTGCTATTTCATCAGCAGAATTGATTGACATAACCGAACCAGAGGTGCAAAACTTAGTAGCTGAGTTTGAAGATGTGTTCGAAGTGCCTAAATCATTACCTCCTAAGAGGAGTTTTGATCATGAGATTCCTCTCAAAGAGGGTGCAGAGCCGGTGAAGATCAGGCCTTATAGACATCCTCATGCTCACAGAACCGAGATAGAGAAGCAAGTGGATGAATTGCTTAAGACTAATTTCATACAAGTTAGCCATAGTCCCTTTGCTTCTCCGGTCATTCTTGTTAAGAAGAAAGATGGCACGGCACGTATGTGTATTGATTATAGGCAACTCAACTCTATGACTGTGAAGGATAAGTTTCCTATACCAGTTATAGATGATTTGTTGGATGAATTATATGGGGCACAAGTCTTTTCCAAGCTGGACCTTCGGCAAGGGTATCATCAGATCAGAGTGAGTGAGCCTGATGTGTATAGGACTGCATTTCGAACGCATCATGGACACTTTGAATTTGTGGTTATGCCATTTGGCTTGACCAACGCACCTGCAACATTCCAGGGTCTCATGAATGATGTCTTCAAACAATTTCTCAGGAAATTTGTATTGGTTTTCTTCGACAACATCCTCATTTATAGTGCATCTTTTGAGGAACAGTTGAAGCATCTAAGGGAGGTATTTTTGATCATGCGTAAGCATAAATTGTTTGCTAAGTTGACTAAGTGTTCATTTTCTCAAACACATCTGGAATATCTCGGCCATGTGATCTCTTGTGATGGAGTTGCAACCAATCCTTCAAAAGTCCAAGCTATGAAGGACTGGGTTGTTCTGGTCTCTCTGAAGCAATTGAGGGGTTTTTTGGGGTTAACTGGCTATTACTGCAAGTTCATAGCTAACTATGATGCCTTAGCCAAGCCCCTAATAGATCTTCTTAAGAAGGACTCTTTCAGATGGTCGGAGATGCTCAAAAGGCTTTTAATGTTCTCAAATCTGCAATGTGCAAAGCGCCAATTTTGGCTATGTCGGATTTCTCTTCAAGCTTCATTTTGGAGACAGATGAAAGTGGAAGTGGTATTGGAGCAGTATTGTCTCAAGAAGGGAGACCTACAGCTTACCTCAGCCACGCCTTGAGTGCAAAACATCAAGCTCTTTCCACATATGAGAAAGAGTACTTTGCCATCTTGCTTGCGGTTAATAAGTGGAGGCATTACTTAGATGGGCATCATTTCATCATTAAGACTGATCATCAAAGTCTTAAACACTTATTAGAGCAAAAGATTGTCACAAGGATACAAAGGAAAGGGCTATTGAAGATGTTGGGGCTGAATTATGATATTGAGTACAGAAAAGGCAGAGAGAACTGGGCTGCGGATGCTCTGTCACGCAAGTTTGAGGGCCATGAGCAGGGTTCCCTTGAAGCTATTTCCTTGATTTCTCCTGCTTGGATGGAAGAGTTACATCAGTCCTATGAGAATGATCCATTTGCTCAGGAATGTATAGCTGCTGCTAGTGTGGGCAAGGCTGGCAATCTGGTTGTTGGTACATCTGTTACCCGAGGAATTATCAGAATTCAGGGAAAATTGTATGTTGGCAGCTCTACTGGTCTCAGGCATCAGATCATCAATACTGCACACGATTCTTCATGGTGAGGTCACTCAGGCATGGAGGGGACCTATCAGAGATTGAGGCTTCATTTTAGCTGGCCCGGGATGAAGAGGGAGGTGACTAGTTTTGTGTAAAGTTGTGAGGTTTACCAACAAACCAAAATTGGTGATCATAGATACCAAGGGCTGCTCCAGCCCCTTCCTGTTCTTGAGGGCATATGGCAACACATAAGCATGGAATTCATCGAAGGATTACCCAGGTCACAAGGGAAAGAGGTGATTTGGGTAGTTATTGATCGGTTCACCAAATCTGGACATTTCTTTGCTTTGGCTCGACCTGTCACTGCAGAAAAATTAGCTCATGTGTTCCTAGACAATATCTACAAGCTTCATGGGTTGCCCCAATCCATAGTTTCAGATAGGGTTAAACTCTTAACAAGTCGCTTTTGGAAGGAGTTGTTTAGGCTCTTGGGAACGACCTTGGCTATGAGTTCTTAATACCACCCTCAAACTGATGGTCAGACGGAGAGGGTTAACCAATGCATTGAACAATACCTCAGGAGCATGGTATTTAATCATCCCAAGGTGTGGGGAAGGTGGCTTTCTTTGGCAGAATTTTGGTATAATATCCATTTTCATACTTCCATGGGCATTTCTCCCTTCAAGGCCTTGTTTGGTTATGATCCTCCTTTTCCTTTTGTATTGCAAGGAGTTGGGTCTAATTTGAGTGAAGTAGCTGATATGTTGCAACAAAGGGAACATATTTTGCACCAGTTGAAGCACAATCTCACAGAATCTCAGGCCCAGATGAAGTGGTATGCTGATAAGAAAAGAATTGATCGAAACTTTGAGGTAGGAGACATGGTATAGCTGAAATTGCAGCCATATAGGCAATCAACAGCAGCAGTAAGGAAGAATGTCAAGCTATGTGCCAGATTTTTTGGTCCTTAAAAGGTGTTGGAAAGAATTGGCAAGGTGGCTTATAAACTAGAGCTGCCACCCGACTCCTACATTCACCCCGTTTTTCATGTTTCCCTTCATAAAAAGCAGGTTCAAGCTAGTCACCAACCATCCTTAGCTCCTCCAGACGTGGGCTCCAATGGCCTTATGAAGTTACAACCTGCTGCAGTAGTCGAAGAAGGGCCAGAAGTAGCAGCAGGTGACAGAGTTCAGTAACTGCAGGTTACTTGGAGAAACATGGATGAAGCCTTCACCACATGGGAAGAAAAGAAATTTTTGTTGAGTCAATTTCCTTCTTTTCAATATTGAGGACAAGAATGTTGTAAGGGGAGGATATTGTTACGTTTTCCTTTAATATTTTGATGTAATAAATCGTGAATTGCTTGTATTAGTTTGAATTGCCTTTTGGCGCCAGAATTAGTTAGGCTAGGGTCCGGTTGTTAGCTTTTGGCGGGAACTTAGCTTGATGTTAGGAATTTGAATGTTTGTTTCAAATTCCCTTTAAATAGGTTGATCTTGTGTATTGTTGAGGTATTCAATGAAAATTACCTATCTCTATGAGATAAACTTCTCTTCTCATCTTATTCTCTCTCTATTTCCTCATCTCCTTTCAATTCTTTCTCATCCCTTACTCTCTTTTCATTAGGTTAAGATCAAGATCCAATCTCGATCTTAACATATCCCCATTCACTTTGCTGTTTCATTTATCATTAATTGCAAGCCATTTTTGTTAATGGATCTTCCAAATTCTTCTCACTCCTTACAAACTCGAGTGAGATCACATTATTCCTGATCAAATTTTTCACGAAACCATGTTTGAGGTGAATTTGCCTCTGCTTGCCATTATAAACCTTACTTTGAGCAACTTCAATGGTTGCTCGTAAGTCACAGTGTAATGACATCAAAGGCACGGGTTTCCCCCATAATGGAATGCCTCCCAAGACACTCCTTAAACATTTAGCTTCAAAACATGCCATCTCAAATGCAATAAATTCTGATTCCATAGTACATTCAGCAATGCAGGTTTGTTAGATGATTTCCATGAAATAGCACAATTAGCAAACATAAACACATAGCCACTAGTAGAATAAATTTCATTAGAATCAGACACCCAATTAATATCACAATATTCTTCTAACACAAGAGGGAATCTTTTGTAGTGTAAACCCCCAATTCATGGTACCAATAAGATACCTTAACGGCTTTGTTAATGCACTCTAGTTCTCTTCACAGGGTTATGAATGTAATGGCTAAGTCTACTAACGGCATAAGCAATATCAAGACGAGCATTATTCATTAAGAATATTACGCTACCAATTATCTTAGTATATTCAGCTTGTGATACACTATCTCCTATATTTCTTTTCAAGTGCACACTAGGGTTAAATGGAGTTTTTGCAGATATGTCATCATAGTGACCAAATTTTCTCAATATTTTCTCCATGTAATGGGATTGACTCAAAGTCAAACCCTTACGCATTCTAGTTATTTTAACCCCAAGTACCATATCAGTATAAGGCATGTCATCAATATACAAACAGATAATCACAGTCATTATCAACATGCTTTGAATACGCACATGCATCACCACTATTTATAACAAAACCATGCATGACAGGGTACAATCAATTTTTTGATGCCATTACTGAGGAGCTTGCTTAAGTCCATACAAGGATTTTATAAGTTTACATACTTTATGTGTTGGGACGTATTTCAAAAATATTCCCTAAATTAATCAAATTAATGGTAGTGGAACGATTTAAAATTTCTAATTTTAAACCTACAAGTGACTTAGCATTCACAATTCTAGATCTACAAATTTAAAATTCCTAATTTTAAACCTATTGGGCTCTACTCTAATACATTCATAATAATAACATAAATAACTACCATAATAAAATACTGTAAATAAATAGAAAAATAAAAACTAAAAGGAAAGGAAAGAAGAATACCTAGATGTAGACTGCAGTGTCGCTCCAAGAAATCACCAAGACTGCGAGACCTTCTAAACAATCTTCTTTGAACACATGGAGTGTGGGCTCCGAAAAATATTAATTTTCAACTGAAATTTCTCCTCTTTTAGTTCTCCGAAAGTCAACACTTTCAAAAAATATTTTAATTTTAATTGATTCTTTTTAATGCTAAACCTTAATTCCAGGACTCCTACTTATAATAGGCTACTGGAGTGAAAAAAAACCCTTTAAAAATTGATATAGGATACTAAACAACAAAGCAAAACGACGTTGTTTCATGTCTTTTGAAAAACGCGACCAAGAAAGTGCCACTTGGCACATTCTGAATGGTCCATGCCAGCGTGGATCGCCCTATTGGCCACTTCTTCTTAAGTTCCAACTTCTCCTTAAGTTCCCAACTCGCTCTTTTCAAATAATTCTGTGACATGAGAACATATTCTTCATATCAATTCTAGTGACGAACACTAGGAATACTTTGGCTAAAGATTCCAAATTTTTAAACACTTGTGAATCTACTGACATATGTATCTCAGAAGAGACTATAGACTCCATGTTGACTATTTTGTTCCGCTACAATTCATGTAATCACTCAATACACGTAGACTATCGGCCACTTTAAAGGACCTCACTTTGAGTACATTAAAGTGGCGAACACTACATGCACGAGTTCAAGACAATCTTAAGATTTAGAGATATCGCCTAATCACAAAGAACTCTTTTTTTTTTCTGATAGCAGTCAAGATATAAACAATTCCGGTGGTCCAACTCAATGATCCAATCTTATTGACGACCACTAACTATGATACTTTTGGATCCCTATCTAAATGACCTAGACAGGCCATCTAAGGTATCATGTTATAGTCTTATCAGATAAGTTGTCCAAAACTCATCACCGACTATGAACTTACTTTGACAACATGTCACAATTTTGATCTAAGTCTATTTGTGGCTCAATCTCATAACCACTTAAACCAAAATATGGCATATCGTATTGGACTACGTCCATCTCATAGAACGTTTTAGAAATGATCACATACGTATTTGACCCGTAAACCATAATCAGACACAAAATAGATAAAAATAATTTTATTTGTTAATATTTAAATACAAATAATTGGGTTTTCAGGACATTAGTTCCACCATTATGCTCCATGCTAGAAACCTCAAACCTCTCGTGTTGTTCCATATATATTTCTTCCTAAAGGTCACAATTCAAAAATGTGCTTTTTACGTCACTATAAGGTTATCCATGGATGCTACAACTAACAAGGATCTTACAGTGGCAATCTTAGTTATGATTTAGTAAGTATTAAAGAAATCTCTTCCTTGGTTATGGGCATACCCTTTAACCACCAATCCAGCCTTAATTTTTTTTTTATGTGCCCATCAGTCCTTAATTTCTTTCCAAACACACATTACACTCTATTGGTTTGCAGCCTCTAGGAAGATCCACTAACAACCAAGTGTTATTGCTCGTGATAGAGTCTAGTTCATTACTAATGGCTTCTCTCCAAAATGGAGCATCTATGGTTCTCAGGGTCTTATCATATGTTTTGAGATCTTCATCTAACATGAATGCATTTACAGCATGTTTATTAAAATCATGATGTTTAGACAAGACAGCTCATGACGTTAGATCCAAAACTAGCCTCAGTTCGAGCCCTCTTACCTCTTCTAAGTTCCTAAACCTCGAGTTCAAGAGGAATGTATCTAGATGATGATGCAGATGCAACAAGCACATAATTAGGTAATGAAGCATGTATGGATTCTTTCATCGGAAACTCATGCTCCAAGAATTTAGCATTTTGAGATTCCATTATTTTACCAAGCCTATGGCTTGAGTCATTAATTAGCATGAATCTATATGAATCATTGTTCATGGCATAACTAACAAAGATAACATCTAAAGTTTTAGGACCTAGTTTACTTCTTTTAAACTCAGGAATCCCTACGTTAGCTAGACACCCCCACACTTTAAGGCATTTCAGTTTAGGCAAGTAACCTTTCCATAATTTATAAGGGGTTTTATCGAACTTTTTATGTGAAACCCTATTAAGTACGCAACAAGCATATAACATAGCACCCTCCCACGAGCTCGAGGGTTATGCTAATCAACATAGCATTTATCAATTCCTTATGGGTCCTATTCGTCCTCTTGGCTATACCATTCTGTTGGGATGTATAAGGGCCTGAGACCTCATGAATTATGCCAAGTTTCTCACAATGGTTCTTAAGAAAGGTAGTGTCTTACTCACTTCCTCTATCAGACCTAATCCTCTTAATCCTACAGCCTAGTTGGTTTTCAACTTTAGCTTTATAAATAAGGAACATTTCCTCAACCTCATGTTTTGTGCTTAGGAGATACTCCTTATTGAATGTCGAATCGTCATCTACAAAAGTCATGTAATAACTTTTATCACCTTTACTCAAGGTGCTCTTAAAGTCATCTAGATCAGTATTTACGAGCTCGAGCAGGGATGATGTTCTTTCTATTGATTTGTTAAATGCCGTTTCAAGATGTTTAGCCTCAACACATATTTCACATATATCAAGTTCGGTTAGATCACAATCCAGAATTGAACTCAATTGTTTAAGTTTCCTAACCGAGTTATAATTCACATGTCTAAGCCTGGCATGCCATAAATCTAAGGATTCAACAATATAAGCAAAACTCGAGCCAGTTTTATTCATATCGTTTAGGACATCAAGGATAAACAAACCACCATTACAAAAGCCTTTCCCCACAAAGTTTGTATTCTTAGTAAGGATCAACTTATCAGATTGAAAGATTATATAAAAGCCAGCTTTGTTCAACAATGCACATGAGACTAAATTCCTATGCAAATTGGGAACATGTAGCATGTTTTGCAAACACAGAGATTTTCCAAAGTTGGGTTTTAGAAAGACCTTTCCATTGCTGTGGACGGGGGCTGAACTGGAACTACTCATGTACACCTTCCCCCCATTAATGGCTTTCTCATATTCATGGAACAGATCCTTATTGGTGCAGATGTGCCTCATGGAACCAGTACCTACAACCCACTCAACCATGTTCCTAACCATATTAACCTCAAAAATCATGGCTCTAAACATGTCTCCTTCCTCGATTAGATTAGTCTAGGGCATGTATTCTATGAGCTATCTAGGCCTGAATCCCTTCTTGCAACTCCTTGAGGTGTGACCACTCTTTCCACAAGTCCAGCATGTTCCTTTCATCCTCTTTTGCCCTTCATCAGCATTGTTCATTAGTCTCTTTCCTCGAGATTAGCTTTGCTTGCTACTAGACCCTTCTTCTCGAGCATTGGATTTACCCTTGGTTCAAGGTTTCTTGAACTTTCCTTTCTTTATTGCACTTCTCAATTCTGCAAGGTTAGCTGCCAAGGAGTCCTCGGAGGATTTCCCTTTAGCTTGTTTGTGGTTCTAATCTTCCAAATTAATATGGGATATGAATTCCTATAGCATCACATCCTCTTTCTTATGTTCCAGTGGGGCCTTATAATTTTCCCAAGAGGGAGGCAGTTTCTCAATTAGGCAGTTAGCTGGAAATATTTCACAGAACTTCATGCCCTCATTCAGCATATTAGTGCATAAAGTTTTGTATTCATGGATTTGGTCAAGAATAGGTTTTTCATCAACCATGGTGGAAGCTAACCATCTACTGCAGACATACTTGTCAGCCGCACTATCATCTGAGCCATACTTGTTCAACAATGCTGCCCATATCCCTTTAGCAGTTTTATATTACTAGAGATTTGATAAAGAAGCGCTGTCATGTAATGAATAAGCACCCCCTACAAGTACAGTTATCTTTCTTGAAGTCCTTATTGGACCTCGTGGGGCTCTACATTAAATAGAGTGTAATGAACCTCTATTTGGCCTCAGAAGAACTCCATCATATCAGCCCATATCTTGTAGCTCTTCCCATCCAAGGCTTAGTTTTAGACATATACCGGTACAATAAAGCCTACGTGAGTCATATAACTCTTAAGCTCTGTTTGGCACATAGAATTGGAATTAGACCATAGAATTGCAATTACAATTGAAAATCTAATGGAATTGAAATTCCATTGTTTGGTTCATCAAAGAAAATGGAGTTCAAAATTATAATTACGTATCAAATCATCAAGGGTTTTCGGTCAATCGAGTTGGTGTATTTCGAGCTTTAAACTACGGTCAGATTTTAATCAAACCGGTTCATATTGTGTCCGAATTTTTATGGTCGAAATGATTCACTTTGTGTAAGAGTTATTTGAGTTTCAAGTCCAATCGAATCAAATATCGCATCGAATCATTTGGTGTTCAAGTTCTCGCAGATTTTTAGTTAATGAAGTTAGGTCTTTTCGAGATTCAGGCTAGAATCAATCGAGTTTGAGCTATTTTGGGTCATTTAAAGCTCAAATTATCTTAGTTTTGGGACAAAATGAGTTGTGTCATTTCAAATTTCGAGTCATCTTAGGTTGAGTTTGAGATGGGTCAGGCCATTTTTTATCTGGGTTGTATTAAGTTTTAGGTCTATTTGGTCGGGTCATTTCCACTTTGCCTCAGATTGTTTACATCACATTAAGGTGAGTAGTTTCATTTTCTAGATTTGTGTCATCTCAAGTTTCGTGTCAATCAAGTTGGTTCACTTTGGACTTTGAGCTAAGGTGATTTCAGTCATTTTAAATTCAAGTAATTCGAGTTAGATGATTTCGAGGTTCGGGTCAAATTTTAGGTTGTGTCTAAGTCTTTGTATTTTTAGTCATTTGGTGTTTCAGTGAATCAAGTGGTGTCATTTTGGTTTTATGTTAGCGGAGTTAATATGGAATTGCAATTCCTTATCCTTATCATAAGGAATTAGAAGAATGATTGTTAGTTGAAATCCATTTCCATTGAATTGGGCAGTGGAATTATAATTCCAATTCCAGCAGGTGAACCAAACAACAGAATTGCACTTCTGGGGCCCAAATCCAGCCTAATCCTCAACCTCAATTCCAGGCTCCAATTCTATGCTCCAAATACAGCCTTAGAGTTTTGGAGAAATAGGATTGATCAAAATATAACTATTACTACCATCAAAGTGATCTCGAGGATTACAAAATGATGTCAAAAATGACTCAAAAATTAATGATAGAAGGGAAGAATAAAACGAACCAATTTCCGCACCATTGAGAATCCACTGCCCTAAATTATTTATGCCCCACAGAGATATAATGGGATGAATGACACTTCGACCACCATGGTTAACATGGCATCCACCTCAACAGTGTACTCTGAGAAGATGGGTTGAAGTGCGCCTCAACTTGCTCAGTAATGGAGAAGAAAATTATTTTGAGAGACAAAGAAAGTCGTGAAGGAGAAGAAGAGTTTCTATAATTTTCGTGTGTTTAATAAATCACCAAAGCATGGTATTTATAGAAGAAATACTTGCAAATTAAGGAAAGGATAATGGCCTAAGAATCCGGATTAAATAAGGAAACTAGCGGATGTGGGAGAGCCTAAAAATCCGGCTTTCGCTATGGATAAAACGGCTTATGGAACGAGTGGGAATTGGCGTAGTTAAAATACATATACCTCGACCTTATAGCCTCGAGGCTCGAGACCCAAAATATGGACAAGCCCTCGAGGTAGCACCCTTGAGGTCAACTAAGGGACACCTCGAGCTCGAGCCAAAGGCCTCAAGCACTACTCAAAGACAAGAACTCACATTGAGTTGCATTGGTCGCCCAGCACGGTGGGGCAGGGCACACGCGCCCGCATGTGGCCCATTGAGGCAACTCTAGGCTTGCTTGCTTTTTTGCTTGTTACGTATGTCAATCTGGTTGCCATGGATACAAATCAAACAAACATACAAATTGGGACTCGTTGGATTCTAGACCACACGTCTTTGACCTCAACTACTTGCCTTTTCGAAGAAAAGGGATGGTGCTTTCGATGAATCCAACTTCGGTTTGCAATTAATACAGGATTCTGCTTATGCTCCATTTAAGGAGAATTTTATATTTTTGTGGATTTTGTATATATATGTTTGACATAAAAGTAAAAGGACATGGATCTAACTCAAATGACAGTTATAGCGATGGAGTAGGGCCCACAGACACCTATACTTAAAAGTCAAGAATTTGGGTGGAGACAAACTCAAGAGCTCAACATTCCAAGTACAAGCCCGAGTCAATCAGATTTTTAGGCATGGCACCCCTAACTTGTAATAAATCAAATTAGTAAGAGTCTGACAAGATTAAGATGGAGCAAACTGTATGGATTACTAAATAAAGGACCAACACAATCAAGGTCAAGCCTTGACCGTCAAAGCCTTTAAAAAATAACGTAAACCTAAGTTCACCTGACTTTTTAAGCAGTGACACTAGTGTTAAGACCAACGCAATCATGGTCAATCCTTGACCGTCAATGCCTTAAACTAACACCTCAATTCCCAACTCACCAATTATGGGAACAAATTAAAATAAAGAGTTCATACCTGAAACCCGAAGAACTGTATCACTCAAAAGAAAGCAAGTACAACAAAGATCTACGCTACATTTAGCTATGCTAAGTTATGCTACTCCTAGGTAAAAAGCACAAGTGTGGTATAAAGAAACTTCAAGAAGTTTGTATGAGTGGTATTAGACACTTTACAACTACAATAGTACCTCTTATTTTTAGAAAATGGAAATGACTGCTACATCCTAATTCCCCATCATTTCCTTCCCATGTTTGGCTCAAAGCTCCTTTGGCGTGTTGAATGGGCCGTGAACGTGCCCTGAATTGGTGTGCTCGAGCACATATTTGGAAGCCCCACATCCACATTTCTTGCTGGAATTCCTTCTAGATGCCTCACTTTCTGTTGGATAGGCTTGAGGCTCACATATCTAAAACTACACTCCAAGTAACTACCTCGAGCTTCAGAACCACCGGTCTTGTAGCCTTATGGGAAGTTCCTCGAGTACGAGCTTTTTTTACCCCTTCAACCACCTCGAGTGGCTAATATCCTCAAAAGAGTTTTAAACTCTTCAAGCAACTAGGTTCGAGACATCATTATTGTAAAATCTAAAGGCCTTATATCCCTCACGGATGGCCTCTCGTGACAAGCGCATGACACTCTACACCAAAATGGCATCGTCTCAACTCCCTTGAGTTTGGGGTGTAAATAAGGCCCATAAGACTTTATCAAGTACAAAAACAAGGGGGTATATAAACATGGATTCTCACCTCTTGTTTTCCAATGTGGGATTGAGGTACTTTCACAAGACATCAAAATTGAAGCAACTGCACCCAAATTCCAACATTGTATCCTCAAGGAATCAGTATAAAGTTATGTTCAATATTTATTGAGTAGTTGAAATTGGGTTTCTTTTGGAGAGAGAGTGAATTACTAAATTAACAAAATTACGGTGGTAAATAAAAGTTGTCAACTCAATCAAGGGCAATTTAGGGAATGAATTTGGGGTCGCCTAACTCGGATCACATTAATATACATTTTACCAGGATAATGACTTTAAGGGCTTAAGCTACAAGCTCTAAGCCTGGGTTAATATTTAAATTAAGGCCTAGTGTGATGAGCTAGTCTAATGGCAAAACCCATCTTATCACTTTAGGTATAGCATGGGTTATCTCAATAGCACTATTTAATTCCTTCATTACACCTATTTTCATGTTAAACCTGAATTAATACTTAAGTTAGGGCTTAAAGTGATGAGGTAGTCTAAGGGCAATAACCCATCTTATCACTCTAGATATGGATTATCTCAATAGCACAAACAAATTCATTTGTCACTCCTAATTAAGTATTAATTTGTATAAAGATTGCACTCAGGGTTGGGCACAACCTCATCCCAACCACTCTCGAAAAACATGTTATACTACATTCTACGCTACAAGCACAAGACAACAAGCAAATAAAGATGGAAATAAAAGCAAGGCTATAAGCACATAATTATAAGAAAACCAATCTCAAAATACAAAATTCCCCGCATGAGTGCAGAAGTAGTACAATAAAATTCATCATCGAAAATAAAACCTAAATCTAGGATCCGGATGACTACCCATCCTTCATCCCTAAAGTATGAGTTTACTTCTCCATGGGAATTTTACAAACCATTAATTCAAAAGAGAAAAGGGAAAGAAAAGCTCATGGATTGATGAACTCCCTTGATCAGTATTGACAAGACTCTTGCTTCGATTCCCTCATACTCTGACCCCTTGCGCTTCAGAATTCATGAGAATTAGGCCTCTCTTGGCGGCTCAAGAAGGGATGCAAAGTGAATGGAGAGCAAAAGATAGGAAAAATTAGGTCATCATCCTCCCCTTTATATGAGTGCAGCGTACTGCAGGTGGCCGATCCATCGGCAAAACGGTTGATCAATTGGCCGTTATTTTGCCAGCTTACGCAGTTAACTTAAAACACTCATAATGTTTGATCCATAAGGGGTTATAGGTCAAATTTTATATCAAAACAAAGCTCTCGAGCAGATCTACATGATCCCAGTGGTATTGTAAGTGGTATTGGATTTTATTGGGTGATGAATTCTATTCTTTTAACCTTTTACTTGTTTTAAGATTAACTGATTGCGAGAATGCTTGGCTGATCAATCTACACACCCAAGGGAAGAATTTTCTTAACTGAATATTGACACGACAGTCCTTCTTCCACCTGTGGTCGGGTTACTTAACATAGTCTTAAAATTTGTCCATTTTAGCTCATTCTTCACTACTTTTCTAGATGTCCTTGCTTCAACATGTACTAGGCCTAAACATACAGATTATACCATAACATGTAATAGCAAAAAACATCATAGGAATGGGGTATAAATGATATAAATTATGAAACACATCAGTGTTCTCTTTACCTTTATAAAGAAATGTATCATGTTCGTTGTTTACCAAAATAGAGGTAAAAGATAGGCTAAAAAAGCATTGGATGGAGACAATTAGACATAATTTTACCCATTTAAACCTTACTAAAGAAATAACCTTAAATAAAGTTGAGTAACGACTAAAAATACATGTGATAGACACAATTGTTAGGAGATAGGAGCACATCGATGCTAATTTATAGTGCCCCTAGGGTTGCAATTCTATTATTGTTGCTTGTATGTTTGATATTGCATTCTTTGACTTAGATTTTATAGATATAGTTCCCTCTATGCTTTTATGATTAAGAACACTTTAAAAATAACATCTCTATACGATAGCACCCTATAAGGGTAAGACTGCTTATATCTTACCCTCCTAAGACTCTACCTTGGCAAGAACTATTGGGATTAACTAACCTAGTTATTAATTAACTAAAGCTGATGCCAATTGTTAGGTTCACAGTTCTCCAACTATGGTCAAAACAAAGTGCACCTATCAAAGCCCTCAATGTAGGAGACTCTTCCCGCTATCTAAGCCCTCAGTCGGAGAGTCCCGCTTCGTTACACCTCATGTGCGAGAGTTCCCAGGAATAGGATTATCTCCATAGATCCCTTTGCTCTGATACCAGTTGTTGGAATGGAATTCAAAAATCTCCCCAATTTAATTAAGTTAACACAGCGGGTGGACTTAAAATTCTTAATTTTGAACCTAACATTAATTTAAAAATTCATAATTTTAAATCTATAGGCCTCTACTCTAATACATTCATAACAATAACATGAACTTATATTGGGCATAATAAGAGAAGCTATAAATAAATAGAAAAGCGAAAGACCTAAAAGAGAAGGAAAAAAAAAAACATACCCGGATTTGCTCCAAATTAAGAATACTAGAAGAATAATAATATCTCCTCAGAAAGTCGAGAAATGGAGATCGAGCAGCCTTCAATGCTGTGACCTTGAAACACCTAGAGAGTGGGCTCCGAACAATATTAAACCCTAAGGAAAGAAAATTAGGTCTCCGAAAGTCAAAGCTTTTAGAAACCCTTTATTTTAAATCTCAATTGAATACCAAACCTTTGGAATATGTACCTCTATTTATAGTAGTGTACTGGACAGAAAATATATAAAATAAAAGATGTGGGACGCACAGAAATTCAAGCAAAATGTAGGGTATCGGTGCAAACCAGTTAAAAACCCCGCTTTTCATACACAGTACATGCAGCATATTATATTACTTATACCGCGTGCCACGTGTCGGGCCATGATTGGCCCGCTGGTGAGCACGCAGATTGCTAGTGGGATGAACCAGAGTGCGACCGTTGCGGTACGCACAAATTGCACTGTACAAGCGCTTTTTTTTTTTTTGCTTTATTTTCCACATGTAAAAATTCATCTTATAAATCTAAATTTTCAAAATTATTTTATTTTATAATTTTTAATCTTTATTCACCTCATTAATAATATTTGGCAAAATTAATTTACTCGTCTCATGGATAAACAGTTCATCTTATTAAGTTTTCAATATTTTTTGATGGCAATAAATATAGAGGCTTGCACATGGACCACAGGGACAGTTTAAATCTAACTGCAAATGGGTTAAATTAATTATCATCTTGTGATAAAATTTAATTACCATTTAATAAGACTTAATTCTACTAAATAAATCTCATTGCACTCTAGACTTAAACCATTTATTGATATCTCGCAAATAGACTGTATTGATGACAATAACCCCTCCACCTAGATGTCCATGACAAAGAATAAATATAACCACTACCATTATCCTTCTCAGAGCTTCTGTATTAGTTACCGACTCACCTTTCACTGATTAGATATTTATACTGGAACATATTTATAGTATAAATTCGAAATATCAAACACTTGGAATACTTTGGCCAAAGTCTTCGAACTATTCAAATACTTGCGAATCAACTAAGGGGACATTTGTATCTCGTAAGAGATTATTGATTCCCTATTGAATACCTAATCCTTGTCACACTTCATGCTGCTACTCAATGTACATGGGAATTCAGTCATTTGTCTAGACCTTACTTGTAGTACACCAAAGTAACTAACATTCCATGCACAAGTCTAGAATACTTTCAGGATTTAGAGTCATCATTCAAATAGTGCAACATGATTTACCCATCTCCGATAGTAGTCTAGAAACAAGCAACTCACATGGTCTAACTCAGTGTATCAATATTAGCAAACACACCAACCAAACACTTTTGGATCACCATCCACATGACCAAGACAAGTCATCTGAAGTGTTAAGTCATAGTCTTAACAAACAAGTAGCCCAAGCTCATCATCAACCATGAGTTATTCAAATAACATTCCATACCATTTGTTTTAAGTCTATCCGTGGCTTAATCTCATTATCCACTTAGAACAAACATGTAAAATGTAATATGAGGACTTTGTCCATCTCATGGACGATACTTAAAAGAAAATCACATCCAATATAAATGCTCACTTACACAAATTTGACAAGGAAATGACTGGAACTTCAATTGTATTCATTAATTAAAATAATATCAATAGAATAAATATGGATTTCAGAACACTGCTCTTACAATCTCCCACTTGTCCTATGTCCAATTTATTACAAACTTTACACCCATCCCTTTTGTGTATGAACCAAAGATCAACTGAGGCAAGGTCTTAGTAAAGCCAACTACTTTATCTGAACCTACAAGCCCCTCTTTGCAGCTTCTGAAGCTACAACATATTTAGCCTCTGTGATGGAGTCAGCAATACAATACTACTTGACATTCCTCACACTAATGGCTCCTACTCCAAGGGTAAAGACATGCCAAGACGTCGTAAGTCTAGCATGTCTATCTGACTGGAAGTCTAAATCCGTATAGCCAACTGGAACCGACTCACCAAATCCTTACAGCTGATACCAACTTACATCATTCCCAATGAGTAGTATATCATCGACATACAATACTAAGAAAGTCACTACTTTCTATTGACGTTGTTTGTACATGGATGGTTCGTTAACCAATTGCTCAAAGCCACTAATGGCTCAACCAATTGCTCAAAACCACGCATGATGCTTGCTTCAGACCATACATGGACTTCTATAGTTTGCATACCATATGCTCCTGATTTTTGCTAATGAAACTTTCTAGTTGCAACATATAGATGTCTTCTTCAAGACAACCATTCAAAACTTTTTGACTTCCATTTGCCACATCTCATAATGAACTGCAAAGGGTAGGAGTATCCTTATGGACTTTAGCATGGCTACTGGTGAGAAGGTCTCATTATAATGAATTTTTTCCTTTTGAGTAAAACCCTTGGCAACCAGTCTTGCCTTAAAGGTCTCTACCTTCTCGTCCAATCTTCTTTTCTTCTTGTAGATCTATTCACATCCAATGGGCTTAATGCCAACAGGCGCCTCTACAAGAATTCAGACCTGATTAAAATACATAGATTCCAACTTAGATTTCATTGCTAAGACATATTGGTCAGCATCTTTGTCTTTAATTGCCTTATTATAGCTAAGAGGATCAAATTCAATGTCATGGTCAACCATTAAGGCTCCTGCCATGAACCTGTCAGGCGCCTTAACAATCCTCTCACTACACCTTAGCTCTCGTGTACTTATAACATTCTCAACCCTGAAAGTAGGTGCATCTATTACATCCACTGTATCCTGAGTTGTGTCTAGCTATTCAGAATTATCATCATTTTTCTTTTAAATCCTCTAACACTACTTTGCTTTTACTCTTGTAGTTTACTACAAAGTCCCCATTTAGAAATTTCGCATACTAATAAAAACCTTTTTGATTAGAGAGACTGTAGAAAAGACCAACCTTGTTCCTTTGGGATACACCCAAAAGGAGATTGGCCTAGCATGACTCATCATGGACCTTAGCATCTCTAACGATGTCCTATTCCTTCTTACAGCAACATTATTCTACTATGGTGTACATGGAGCACAAAGCTGTGATCTTCTCCCATTTGCAATTAGGAAATCTAGAAACTCACTTGAAAGATATTCACCACCTCAATCTGATCGAAGTGATTTAACTTATTTACCTAATTGTTTTTCAACTTCACTGTTGTACCCGTTGAACTTTTTAAAAGAGTTTGACTTGTGTCTCATTAGGTAAACAACATGAATAAACCATTTGCAAGTGAGCTTGTGCTAGAATCATTTAGAGTTTTGATTAGGAAACAACATGAATAAATCATTTATACATGTTCTTTTGCAAATAAACAATTTATTTCTTGTAATGACATGTTTAAAACCAAAATTAACTAAATAACAATTATCCATAAAATAAAACACATGAATCAAATTCCTACACAATGCAGGTACAAATAAACAATCTTTCAAAATCAAAACTCTAGCACTAAACACTAAGCTAACACCTTCTACTCCTAAGACCACTACTCTTGTACCATCTCCAACTATCAAGTACAAATTCCCATCATTCAGCTTCCTGGTTAGCTTGAGCCCCTGTAACATATTACAGACATGGTCACTTGAACCAGAGTCCACATACCAGGATTCTGGTAGACTCTCAACTGCGCATGACTCAGCTAAGTGAGATATCAACATACCTTCACTAGATGGCTTAACAGTCTTTACAAGTAGTGCAGCTAAGTCCATAGTGCAGTCACCTTTCTAGTGGCCCACTTCTCTGCAGAGGAAACACTTTCCTTTAACTTGTTGATTGTTGCTCATCCCCAATTCATGGGCACTCCTCTTGCCCCGCATCAAGTCCTCTGCTGCTTGCAACTCTTTCATTAGTTTAGGTAGTGAATACTTTTTATTGTTCATGTAAAAATTTAGCCTGAACTGAGTGAATGAGCTGGACAAAGAATTGAGGATGATATCCTACATAGTTTAACTATCAAACTCAGCTTTGAGGATTTCCAATTCAGAAAGACATGCCATCAGATTCATGATGTGTTCCTCAACTGGTATTCCTTCGGATATCCTCATATTAAACAACTTCTTTATGAGTTCTTGCCTTGCTGCTTTGTATTGCACCTCGAACATTTCTTGCAAATGATCATCGCAGCTGTTGTTTATTTCTCAAGCATCTGATGCCTGAGCACTTCTGACACTGAGGTCAATATATAGCACTTGGCTAACTCATTAGCCCCGTACCAGCATTCTTAATGCTCATTTTCAGTAGTTGTGCAATTAGCAGTGGCCATTGGTGGACAAGCTTCTTTGAGAACAAACTCAAGTCCCTGGCGAGTAATAACTAAGTCCAACTTATTTTTTCAGGGAATGTAATCTGATCCATTGAGTGCATTATGTATTAGAATTGAGTGAAGTTCACCAGCTGTATCCATTTTGAAAAACACAATATAAATGCAAACATTTGTGTAACTGCCTAACAAGAGTCATGTATAATGCAGTGATATCTATTCTTTTATTTTAGCAAACACAATCAGCCAGGTATCCACTAACTGTACTATCATGCATGCAGTGATGACCCAAACACACCACTCCTTATTCCCCGACAGCGGGGTCGCACAAAGCTAGCTTGGTTGAGAATTATTCTCAATTAACATGTTTTCTTGTAACTCTCACTAAACATGATTAACTCACCACTTTACCTTAGTCTCTAACATAACACAACAGAGCTCCTCGGGGAGGCTAATGCATCACGCTAGTGAAGTCTAACCTTTACGTAAACCTACATACAAATACACGTAATACTCCACGGAAGCGTGGACGCATCACTTATTTGCACTTTGGCATATCCCAATAGAAGTCCAACCCTATAATCTGCAAATCGACATCCCTCGCAGGGAGGTCTATCGATCTACTATACTACTAGACCGATAATGGAGACTGTGAGGTTTCAACAATTGGACCTCGCTCCCACTTAATTTTTATAAACTAGTGGTTTTTAATTAACTTATATTTACAACTTGAGTTATCCCATAATCCCCTTTAGAATCTCATTCTAAAATTAACTAACAAAATTAACTAATTAATTTTTTATTTAAAAGAAACCCATTCTAAAATTAAATTACTTAATATAAATTAATTTTTATTCAAAATAATACCGTAACTTAGATTATCTCATAATCTATTTCAGAATCTCATTCTAAAATTAAATTAATTAATAACAATTAATTATAATTAAAATAGTATCGTCTTACAATTTAGATTGTCTTATAATCTATTTTGGAATCTCATTCTAAAATTAAATAATAAATAAAAATTAATTTTAATTTTAATTATATAAATAGGTACTGACGTCTACAAGTCCAAAAAAAATTTATAGATTGTTGACGTCAGCATTGACCTACTGACGTCAGCAGCGTTGACCTAACGTCAGTGTTAGTTTTTTAATTAAAACAATTAATTTAAAAAAATAAAAATAATTGATCTAATTTCATTAGATCAATAATTGAATGTAATCTTATTAAATCAATTTTATCCAATTTCCTAAAAATTATTGGATCTAATCTTATTATATCAACTTTATCCAATTTTGTTAAAATTAATTGAATCTAATCTTATTATATCAATTTAACCGATTTCAAAAATCATGATTAAATATGCACAATCTCATCATGCGTATAATATGAATGTAATTTCATGAATTGACAAATCCGTATTAACAAATAATTCATTAACGATTTAAACAATTTAAATCGTTACCGTATATAATTTTAATTAACTATTAATTCATTAACGGTGTAAACAATTTAAATCGTTAATTTTTCAATCTTTTCTTCTTAATAAAATCTTTATTTTATTAAATCGCAACTCTGTTTATTTCGATCTTATTATACCTATTCATGTATATTATGAATGTAATTAGAGACTGGCTCTGATACCAAGTTGGGATTAACTAACCTAGTTATTAATTAATGTAACTCTGATGCCAATTGTTGGGTCCACAGCTCTCCAATTGTGGTCACAACAAAGTGCACCTATCAGAGTACGCAATGTAAGAGACTCCTCTCGCTGCCTAAGCCCCCGATAGGAGAGTCGCACTTCGTGACACCTCACACGCGAGAGTTCTCGGGAATAAGATTATCTCTATAGATCCCTTTGCTCTCATACCAGCCGTTGGGATGGATTTCAAAAATTCTCCCTAAATTAATTAAGTTAACGCAACGGAAGGGATAAAATTCTTAATTTTAAACCTAAGGTTGATTTAAAATTCCTAATTTTAAATCCACAAATTTAAATTCCTAATTTAAATCTGCAGGCCTATACTTGAATACATTCAGAACAACATCGTGAATTTATATCAGGCATAATAAGAGAAGCTATAACTAAATAGAAAAACGAAAAACTTAAAAGAGAAGGAAAGAAGAACATACCCAGATTTGCTCCAAATTAAGAATACCATAAGAAGATTACTAATATCTCTTCAGAAAGCTGAGAAACTGAGACCAAGCGGCCTTCTACGCAATGACCTCGAAACTCCCGGATAGTGAGCTCCGAAAAATATTAAACTTTGAGGAAAGAAAATTTTCAAAATAAATTGTTTTCTCTCCCACTAGGTCTCTGAAAGAAAATGCTTTTAGAACCCTTTATTTTTAAATCACAATTGAATACCAAAACCTTTGGAATAGGTACCTCTCTTTATAGTAGTGTACCAGAGTGAAAATTCAAGCAAAACCCAGCGTATTGATGCAAACAGTTAAAAATGCCACATTTCATGCACAGTAAAAGCAACATATTATGTTACTTATACTGCGTCCCATGTGTTGGGCAATGATTGGCCCATTGGTGAGCACGTGGATAGCTAATGGCACAAGCCAGCGGTCCGTTGCGGTACACAGGGATTGCATAGTACAAACAGCTTTTTTTTTTTTACTTTGTTTCCCACATGTAAAAATTCATCTTATGAATTTTAATTTATAAAATTATTTTATTTTATAATTTTTAACTTTTAATTATCTTATGAATAATATTTGGAAAAATTAAAATTACTCATCTCATGAATTCTTTAATATTTTTCCGATGGCCATAAATATAGAGGCTTGCACGGGGACCTCAGGGACAATTTAAATATAACTCCAAAAGGGTTCTCATGATAAAATTTAATTACCCTTTAATGAGACATAATTTCACTAAATAAATCTCACTGCACTCTAGAATTAAACCATTCATTCGATACCTCCTAGATAGACTGTATTGATAACAACAACCCATCCACCTAGATGCCCATGACAAAGATTAAATATAACTACTACCGTTATCCTTCTCATAGCTTTTCCATTAGTTACCGACTCGCACATTAATGAATAATTCATTTATACTTGAACATATTCACAGTATAAATTCCAAATGTGAAATACTTGAAATACTTCGGCCAAATTTTTCAAACTATTCAAATACTTACGAACCAACTAAGGGGACATCTGTATCTCATAAGAGACTGTAGATTCCCTATTGAATACATGATCTTTATAACACTTCAAGCTGCTACCCAGTGTACATGGAAGTTCAGTCATTTGTTTAGACCTTACTTATAGTACACTTTTAGAGTCATCGTTCAACCAGTAAAAAATGATTTACTCATCTCCTATAGTAGTCCAGAAACAAGCAACTCACATGGTCTAACTCATTGTATCAATCTTAGCAAACACACCAACCAAACACTTTTTGATCAGCATTCACATGACCAAGACAAGGCATCTAAAGTGTTAAGCCATGGCGTAAACAGACAAGTAGCCCAAGCTCATCATCGACCATGAGTTATTCAAATAACATTCCATACCATTTGTTCCAAGTCTATCTATGACGTAACCTCATTATCCACTTAGAACAAACATGTAAAATGTAATATGAGGACTCTGTCCATCTCATGGACGATACTTCAAAGAAAATCATATGTAGTATAAATGCTCGCTTAAACAAATTTAACAAGAAAACGATTGGAACTTCAATTTTATTCACTAATAAAATAATATCGAAAGAATAAATATGGATTTCAAGACACTATTCCTATCAAGAACCTTTTGGAAGAATTAGGCTACTGTTGTTGTTATTATTATATTGTTCATTTATGAGGCACTAATGCACCGGATCCCATTAGAACTCTGAAGTTAAGCGTACTTAGACAAGAGTAGTACCAAGATGGGTGACCTCCTGGGAAGTCCTTGTGTTACAGACTCTATAAGGTTGGGGGTCCTCGAAAACAGCCTCTTCGCAGGGTTACACCTTGAAGGGGTAAGGCTGCGTACACCCTTCCCCCTGACCCTGCTTGAGGAGCTGAGTCTATTATTGTTGTTATTGTTGTTTGTTGTTATTATTATATAATTGTGGAAGTCTCTTTTTTAAAGTATTAGGAGAAAAAGTACCAAAAACAAAACAAGTGGTCGTTGGTCAAGTTCAAACACATGGGTCCAACCTGATTTGCCCCTAGGTGTAGCAAGTCAATTTTAAAGTTTGTCCCTAGAAAAGTTTGGAAAATTGGGCATGGCCTCGATCGAAGATAAATTGAGGGAGTGACATTTGGGTTGTTTTGGCCATGTTCAGAGGAGGCCAATCACTGCCCCGGTCAAGAGTTGCAAACAACTCCAAGCTACGCTTAGGAGGAGAGGGAGAGGTTGGTTTGAAGAAGACATGGATAGAGACGAACCGATACGACCTCACTCACCTAAACCTAGAGGAGGAGATGGTCTTAGATAGAGATCAATGGAGGGCTAGCATAAAGGTAGTCGATGTAGCTGCATGGAGTAGAGGAGCATATTTGGGCTAGCACTAGTGCCCCTAGGCTTATATGTTTGCCTGTGTTTACTTGATATGTTCGGGAGTTGTTTTATTGCTTATTGTTCATTACTTTGCTTGTTGCCTATTGCTGCTTCTTGTTGCTAGCTTAGGCTTGCTCTGAACCATTGTTTTTATACTCTTATACTCTGATGCTTTATACATTATGTTTGTAGGTTGTCATGCTTTTCTGCTTCTCAGGTTAGGGGTCCTTGAAAACAGCCTTCCTTTAGGGTAGCACCCTAAAGGGGTAAGGCTGCATACATCTCTCCCCCCCAAACCCTAATTATGATGTAGCCCTCAAGGCATTGGGTCGATTGCTGTTGGTTTACTATCCCTCGAAAAGTTCGACAACTTAAAAGAGCAAACAAATTCTTTTAGTATATTTAACAGAGTTTTTGAAACTAAAAACAACCTAAACTTTAGGCGTGGTTTCAAAAAACCAACTAAATTTCTTATGTTTTTAATATCACCCTTAAACATTCCAAAATTTTTCAATGTCACACTTTAATAAGACATCGCTAACATACGTTAGTTTTTGCTGACGTGATATTTTTTCAGAAAAGACACTACTTAAATAATTTGAAATTTAGATTAAAAATAAATTAAAAATATTAAACTATATTTATATATTTGAAAAATATTTTAAATAACTAAAAATTTGTAAATAGTTTGAAAAATAATTAAAATATTTACAAAAATAATTTATTAAAATATTTATTAAGTATATTTAAATATTTAAAAACTATTCATAATATTAAATATAAATTCAAAAATTTTTTCAAATATGGAAAATATTTTTCGAAATTAAAAATATTTTTAAAATATTTAAAATATCTTTCAAATATTTAAATATCTTTCAAATATCTAAAATATTTTTCAATATTTAAAATATTTTAATTTTTTAAAAAAAAAGTTATTTTGTAGCATTTGATTTATTCGTTAAAATATTTATAAACTTTGTAGATATTTAAAATAAATTTTAAAATTATTTTAGATGTGAATTCTAAATTTTTTTAAGTATTTTAATTTTTTTTAAAAATGTCACGTTAATAAAAACTAACGGTGTTAATGGTATCACATTAAGGTGTGACATTAAAAATTTTAGAATATTTAAGTGGGACATTACAAAAATAGAAAAATTATGTATTTTGTGAAGCCCCACCAAAAATTCAAGAAGAAGTAAAAAGCTCCTATTTAATGTCCTATTCTTATTCTTATATGAGTTTGATATACTCTATTGCATTTTCTTAGGGTAATTGTTACATGTAATAAACAAGTATAGGGGTCATGGGATTATAATTGGATTGCATAAGTCTTAAGGGTCTTAATAATGCTAGGCTTATAAAAGAAGATATGTGAGTTATTTTAATCATTCAATGAAAATAACCTTTTCTCTCTCCAATCTTTCTATTCTTCCTTCTCTCTCTCCTTTTGACTTCCCTCTTCCCCAATTCTAACCCTAATCTCTCTCTCTCTCTCTCTCTCTCTCTCTCTCTTCTTCTTCTTCTTCTCCAATTCTCTTCTCTAGTCCTAATTTCCTATCAAATCCTACGATGCATTATTAATTGGTACATCATTTGGTGTCAGAGCCACTGATTCTCGGCCGCTGGCGTAATCAAATAAAAGAAAAAAATTTTGCTATTGAAATTGCATTGCATTGAATTGATTTGAAGAGCAAAGATTTTTTGCACTGAACTTAATTTTTTATTAGAGGAGTTTTTCACTTGCATCAGGTATTGTCCATTTTTGTCCCCAAATATTCATAGTTAAATTGCTGAATTGAGGGGAAATGAATGTGGATTTCTTGAGTTAGATTCACACATCACTCTGCTATGTTTCAAGTATTGATTGAGATGGCAATCGCATAAACTTGAAGTGACAGTAGTATTTTGCTAATGGCAAATACTTTGAATTTTATAGTGGCATAATACGAGTCTTGCACAAAAGATGTCTGACAAAAAGTCACACTATACAATTCCACATTTGTTCAACCCCACTTTGGTTCATGTCAAACCTTCCAATGATGCTACTTTGGTCAAAGTCTTGAAGCTTCTTTACCCTATAAATGAGAATATTCTTTACCAAGTGTTTGTTGGGAAACAATAACTCTGATGTCGATTGTTGGGTTCACATTTCTCAACTATGACCATGACAAAAGGTACATATTAGAGCACTCAGAGTAGGAGACTCTTCTCTCTACCTAAGTCCCCAGTCAGAGACTCACGCTTCGTGACACCTCACGTGCAAGAACTCCCGGGAATAGGGTTATCTCTATAAATCCTTTTGCCTAATACTGGTAGTTGGGGAGAATTTCAGAAAATTTCCTTAATTTTATAAAGTTTACGCAGCAGAAGAGTGATTTAAAATTCCTAATTTTAAATCTACAGATTTAAATTCATAATTTAAATCTACATATCTAAATTCTTAATTTAGATCTACAGGCCTTTTATTCTAATATATTCATAACAATATATAAACTTAAACAGGTATAATAACGAATACCATAAATAAATAAAAAAGCGAAAACTAAAAGTGAAGTAAAGAAAACGTATCTGGAATTGCTCTAATATAATAATACCAGGAAGAATTAATAATCTTCAGAAGAACTCAAAAAATCAAGACACAGCGATCTTCTACGCAATGACCTCGAGCCGCCCGGAGGTTGGGCTCTGAAAAATATTAAACTAGGAAAGAAAAACTTTAACTAAATTTTTTCTCTCCAATTAGGTCTCTGAAATAATTTCAGAAACCTTATAAATTTGTTTCAATTCAATTACCAAACCTTTGAATAAGTACCTCTATTTGTAGGAGTATACCGGAGCGAAAAATAACCAATTTTTCGAAATGGGAACCGCCCAGTTTAAAACAAAGTGCATCATTTAATTAAAAACAAAACTTAAAATGCAGCATTTTATCAAGCCAAAAATCGCTTAATTTTTAATTCATACCGTGTGACACATGGTGGACTCTGCTTGGTCCTCTCATGCACACGCAGATCTCCCCCGTGGACCTTCTGGCACGCGACACATGTCATGTGCTTGTTGGTCCATAAGCGAGGTTTTGGATCGCGACTTGTTAAAGCGATTTTTATTTTTTTATTTTTATTTGTTTCCCACATGTAAAAATTTAATTTTTCAAAAATTATCTTATTTTATAATTTTTAATTTTTATTCATCTCATGAATAATGATTGGCAAAATTAAATTTAACCATCTCATGGATAAATAATTCATCTTATGAATTCTTTATATTTTTTCGATGACAATAAATATATTAGCTTACGCAGGGACAATTTAAATTTAGCTCCAAATGGGTTAAATTAATCATTTCTTGAAATAATTAAATTACCATTTAATGAGACTTTATTCCACTAAATAAATCTCTTAGCACTCCAAACTTAAACCATTTATTCGATATCTCCATAATAGACTGTATTGATGAAATTAGTACCATATCTCCCTACTTATAGTACACCAAAGTAACTAATGCTCCATGCACAAGTCCAGAATACTCTCAGGATTTAGAGTCATTGTTCAAACAGTACAACATGAATCACCCATCTCCGATAGTAGTCAAGAAATAAGTAATCCACATGGTCTAACTCAGTGTGTCAATCATATTAAACACACCAACATAACACTTTTGGGTCACCATTCACACGACCACGACAAGTCATCTAAAGTGTCACGTTATAGTCTTAGCATACAAGTGGTCCAAACTTGTCTTCGACTATGAGTTTTTCAATCAACAATCCGTACCATTTGTTCCAAGTCTATATGTGGATTAATCTCATAAACACTTAGAACAAATATGTAAATTGTGGTCTGAGGACTACACCCATCTTATGGATGTTTCCAAAAAGAAAATCACATGCAGTATAAATGGTTACTTACACAAATTTAACATGGAAATGACTAAAATTTCAATTTTATTTATTAATAAAATAATATAAATAGAATAAAACTGGATTTTAGGATACTATTCCTACCAGTCTCCCACTTGTCCTAAATAAAATTTATTATAAACTTTATATTCAACCTTTCTATGTATGAACCAAAGGTCTAGTGAAGTCAAGATCTTAGTAAAGTCCACTACTTTATTTGAACCTATATGCCCCTCTTTGCAGCTTCTGAAGCTACAACGTATTTAGCCTCTATGGTGAAGTCAGCAATATAATACTACTTGACATTCCTCCCACTAATGGCTCGTACTCCAAGGGTAAAGACATGCCCATATATCGTACGTCTAGCATCTCTATCTAACTGGAAGTCTGAATCCGTATAGCCAACTGGAACTAGCTCGCCAAATCTTTACAGCTGATAACACCCCTACGTCATTCCTAATGAGTAGTATATCATCGATGTACAATACTAATAAAGTCACTACTTTCTCTTGACGTCGTTTGTACACGGATGGTTCGTCAACTAACTGCTTAAAACCATAAGACTTAATTGCTTCATTGAATCTAATATTTGATGATGGACTTCTTCAGTTTGCATACCATATGCTTCTGATTTTTGCCAATGAAATTGTCTGGTTACATCATATAGATGTCTTCTTCAAGACGACCATTCAAAAAGGGCCGTTTTGACTACCATTTGCCAAATCTCATGATGAGCTGCAATGGATAGGAGTATCCTTATGGACTTTAGCATGGCTACCGGTGAGAAGGACTCATCATAATGAATTCCTTCCTCTTGGGTAAAACCATTAGCAACTAGTCTTTCCTTGAAGGTCTTCTACCTTCCAGTCCACTCCTCTTTTTCTCTTGCAAACCCATTTACAACAAATGGGCTTAATGCCAACAGGCGCCTCTACAAGATTCCATATCTGATTAAAATACATAGACCCTAACTCAAATTTCATTGCTAAGACCTATTGGTCAGCATCCTTGTCTTTAATTGCCTCATTGTAGCTGAAAGGATTAGATTCAATGTCACGGTCAACCATTGAGGCTCCCGCCATGAACCTGTCAGGTGCCCTGACAATCCTCCCACTACGTCTAGGCTATCGTGTACTTAGAACATTCTCAACCTTAACAGTAGGTGCATCTCATGCATCCACTGTATGCCGAGTTGTGTTTAGCTGTTCAGAATTAGTGCCATTTTCTTTTAACTCCTGTAACACTAATATGTTTTTATCTTTTGTAGCCTACTAAAAAAATCCTCATTTAGAAATTTCACATACTTACAAAAATTCTTTTGATCAAAAAGACTGTAGAGAAGACCGCCCTTGTTTCTTTGGGATAACCCCAAAAAGAGATTGGTAAGGTAGCATGACTCATCATGGACCTTACCATCTCTAACGATGTCATATTCCTTCTTTTTGCAATGCTATTAAAGCTGAGATCTTGTCCTATCTGCAATTAGAAAATCTAGAAACTCACCCAAAAGATATTCACCACCTCGATTTAATCGAAGTGACTATACCTGTTTACCTAATTGCTTTTCAACTTCAGCTTTGTACTCTTTGAACTTTTCAAAAGAGTCCGACTACTGTCCCATTAGGTAAAGTAATCATTAGTAAATATGATGAACTACTCATACCCACCTCTTGCCTGAACATTCATTTGTCCACATACGTACGTGTGAACCAGCTCAAGCAAGTCACCAACCGTGTTGCCTTTACTTTTAAAGACAGACTTAATGACCTCAAGTCCAAAGCCTCTATCAGTCCACCTTTTACCAGTCTTTAGATCTTGTTCGAATTAGTGTGACCTAAACGTTGGTACCATGTGTAGGAAATATCCCTTTCAAGGTGTTTTCTTTTAGGAGATCGAACAAGTGAGCTTGTGTTAGAATATTTTAAACAAATATGAGAGTTTTGATTAATAAACAACATAAATAATCCTTTCTATATGTATATTTTGCAAATTTATTTCTTGTATTAAAAGGTTCATAATCAAAATCAACTGAATAACAATTATTTACAAAACGAGATACAGAAATTAAATTCCTATGCAGAATAGCTACAAATAAACAATCTTTTAAAATTTAAAAAAAAAAAAAAACCTCTAGCACTAAAGACTAAGCTAATATCTGCTACACTTAATACCACTACCCTTATACTATCCCTGACCATCAAGTATAGCTCCCCATCATGCAGCGTTTTGGTTAGCCTGAGCCCCTGAAACATATTACAGACATGGTCATTTTGTCACGTTCTTGCATTAGTGACCTAAACTCAAGGATCAAGGATGATCTATGAATTTAGAGGTTAAAAGAATTAAGAATTTGAGATGAGGAAAGAGAAGAATTTAGATGAAAAAAGAGAGAGAATTGAGACGGCTTAAGAGAGCTTTCATTAATATTTGATTGGATGCTTTGTTACAAGAATGATCATCTCTATTTATAACTACTTACAAGCAATTCAAACCAATTGGCGGGAAATAACCGTCACTACAAAAAGGCGGGAAAGAGGGGGAGCAGGGTTAGTTACACTTTGATCTAGATTCTTCTAGATTATTCTATTACATTTTAATAATTCCAAGTGTGTCCTTTTGTTTTAATTAATACCCAAAATGTCCTAGACTATATCGGGTGTCAAAACAAGCAAAAGTGCCGGATCTAGACAAAGTCATGACATAGTTGCTGACGGACCTTGACAATGTCAAGACAAGCTCAGGTGCGTACCCAGGCCGAACCATGACGGTGTCAAGACAAGCCTCTGCTGCTATCCATGACATTGCCTCCCCCATGAAGCGATCCTTGTCCTCAAGGATTGAAGTGCGGAAACTATTTGTGAATGAAGGACCAATCCTCCTATGTCTCTTCTACTAAGTTCTTCTAGCGAATCAATACTTGGGAAATCTTCCTCTTGTCTCTTGTCACGGTGCGATGCTGGATCACCTCTTGTGGCGTTACTTCAGGGTCCCCTTCCAAGTCACAATGTGGAAGCTCATTGCTGATTGTGCCCGCTGCCCAATCTTCTTCTTAAGCTTAAACACATGAAAAACAGGATGAATCTGGGCCCCTTCTGGTAAGGCAAGCATGTAAGTTACCGTCCCAATCTTTGCTATGACTGGATATGGTCCGTAACAGCGTGCTGCCAATTTCAAATTCTTCCTTAGAGCAAGGGAAGTCTTCAGTATGGCTGAAGTTTGCGGTACACAAGGTCTGCTGCTTCAAGGTATGTTCGGTCCACTTCAAGTCTGCCATTTGCTTGTACCAGTGCTAAGCTGCCTTCAAGTTTTCCTTCAGGAGGTTGATCATAATGCCTCGTTCTATAACAAAGTCCTCCACATCAGGGAAGGTGGAGTGGTGTGGTACGTCCCAAGCTAGGAGACATGGCTCATAGCCGTATAAGGCCCGGAAAGGCGAAGTCTTCAATGAAGAGTGGTAATTTGTATTGTACCAAAATTTAGCCAAAGGCGTGCATTGTGCTCAAAGCTTGGGTTTGAGGAGAGCCATGGCACGGAGGTAATTTTTAAGGCATTGATTTACTCTTTCCATTTTCCCATCTGACTGTGGGTGATAAGAGCTACTCATGTGCAAGTCCACTCCGGCAAGATGCATGAGCTCTTTCCAAAACAAACTCAGGAAGGAAGAGTCTCTATCTGACACTATATCCTTTGGCAGCCCATGTAAGTGATATAAGTGGTCCAAGAAGAGTTGGGCCACTCGTGTTGCCGTGTACGGATGCGCCAAGGTCAACAAATGAGCATACTTGGTGAATCGGTCTACTATGACAGGGAGCACATCTTTCCCTTATGACCTTGGAAGGCCCTTAATAAAATCCATGCTGATGCTGGCCCAGGCCTGCTCTGGCACAGGCAGAGGCTGAAGCAAGCCGAGTTAGTGCACATGTTCCCCTTTGGTGCGCTGACATATGTCACAGCTGCACACCCATTCCTAAACGTTATCTTTAAGCCGTGGCCAATAGAACATGCTCTTGACATGCATCAAGGTGCCAGTTATCCCAGAGTGTCCTCCCATTGGAGAATCATGAAGGGCGTGCAAAACCTTAGCCCTTACCGTTGCGCCTTTGCCCACATAGATGCGCCCCTTGTACCGGATGATTCCTTGCTCAAGGGAGAACGGAGGTTGCCCTTTGGGATCAAGAGCCAGCTGGACAAGGAGTTGGGAGGCTTGGGCATCCCCTTCATAGCCGTCACTAACCTCACGCACCCAAAGAGGAGTGACTGTGGTTAGCTTGGACAACGCTGCCTGGTCCGGATCTTCACTGCACCTTGACAAGGCATCTGCAGCACGGTTCTCAGCACCCTTGCGATACTGGATACTGTAGCTAAGCCCCATTAACTTGGCGACTCCTTTTTGCTGCAGCCTGGTGCTGATGCGTTGGTCTAGGAGGTGGCGCAAGCTGGAGTGATCAGTCTTGATGATGAAATGACTGTCTAACAGGTAGTGCCTCCACTTTTGGCCGGCCATGATCATGGCCGTGAGCTCCTTTTCATATACGAACAGGCCAAAGTGGCGTGGGCAGAGTACCTAGCTGAGATAAGCCAAAGGCCTGCCTTTTGGGTCAAAGCAGCCCCAATTCCAACATCACATGTGTCGGTCTCCAAAACGAATGGTTCGCTGAAGTCTGGCAGTGCTAGCACGGGCGCTGTCATCATGGCTGACTTGAGGAACTCAAATGCAATATGGGCAGCATTGTTCCATTGGAAGGCCTCCTTCTTGCGGAGACTAGTCAAGGGCTTGCTCATAGTGCTGTAGCCTTTGATGAACTTCCGGTAGTACCCTGTAAGGCCAGGGAACCCACAAAGGCTTTTGACGCTGGTTGGCACGGGCCAATCTCTCATAACTTCTATATTGCCAGCATCCGTAGCCACACCTTCTTGTGTGATTATATGCCCCAGGTACTCAACATGGTCCTGTCTGAACGTGCATTTGCTGCATTTGGCGTACAGCTTGTGGGCACGGAGCGTGTCCAGGACTAGGGTCAAGTACTTTAGGTGCGCCCGCATCTCGGGGCTATATATCAAGATATCATCAAAGAATACCAAAACAAACTTCCTTAGGAACGGGGCGAAGACCTTGTTCATTAGGGCTTGGAATGTGGTAGGGGCGTTCGTGAGCCCAAAGGGCATGACACGAAACTCATAATGTCCTTGGTGCGTACGGAAGGCTATTTTGTGGCGATCTTCATTCCAGAGCCGGATCTGATGATAACCGGCCTGGAGGTCTATCTTTGAGAAAACCACTACGCCTTGGAGCTCGTCCAAGGGATCATCAATAACCGGAATAGGAAATTTATCCTTGATCGTGATCCGGTTGAGTTGACGGTAATCTACACAAAAGCGGTAGGTTCCGTCCTTCTTCTTAACCAAAAGGACCGGCGAAGCTAAAGGGCTCCGGCTGGGTTGAATAATGAAGATCTTAAGCATCTCTTCTACTTGCTTTTCTATCTCATCTTTTAGATTGTGAGGGTACCATTAGGGCCTGATGTTAATTAGCTTAGCCTCTGGTAGTGTTGGAATGCCATGATAGTAGGCGCGACGCGGAGGTAAGCCTTGGTGGATGTCAAACACATCCTCATAGTGGCGTAGCAGGTGCGCTATGTCCGGATGAACCTCTGCTTCAGATTCCTCTACTCCAGTGGCCATAAATAGATGGCCTAAGACACAACTTGCTTGCTTCTTCAAGAACCGGGTGATGTCACGCTCATAAATGGAGTGCAAGGATGCTTGCTTAGCTGTCCCTTGCGACTGTACTGCCTTGCCCTCCTTGAAATAAGAGAACTGAAGGTTTGTGAAGTCAATGGTCACATGCCCGTAAAGTTGTGACCAATCAACTCCCAAAACCATGTCTCTACCTCGTATCTCAAGCACACGTAGGTAATAAATGAAAGTGGTGCCTTGAACCTTCCACCTGACACCCGTGCACTTTTGGTAACTCATTAGGCTTTCACCGTTAGCTACGGTGACAGTCATCCCCAATGTTGGCATGGTCTCCAGCTTCAACTCACGGACCACCGCTGCATCAAGGAAGCTATTGCTGCTCCCACTGTCAATGAGGACCGTGACGGCCCGTTTCTTGACGGATCGCCTTATGCGCATTGTGCTATGAGTAATGAGCCCTGACAATGCATTAAGGGAAATCTCCATGACCCCTATTTCCTCCTCTTGCACCTCCTCCTCCGGATCTTTCTCTACTTCTTCTTGCCCCTCCATGCTTTGGAGCTGCTTAGACTTGCAAACATGCCTAGGGAAATATCATTCCTTGCACTTGTAACATTGGCCGGGTTCGCGCCGTGGCGCGTTGGAGCCTAAGGAAGCAGTAGGGCCTGACTTGGCCCCTCCAGACCTGGACACGGACCCGTAGGAGTGCGCTGGGCCCTATAAGGACATAGGCGATCCGGTTCGCGCACTGGAAGCTGGCTTGACACTGGAACCTAACCTAGCGATAGCCAGTCTAGACCCTCTAGTGCCACGGATCTCAATGATAGCAATGTCTTGAAGCTTGGCTTGCTTAAATGTCAAACTTAAGTCATTAGGACGTGCGACTTTGACTGAGGCTCGAAGCACAGGCTTGAGGCCATTGATAAAGCTAGAAATGAAGTAGGCCTCTGTTAAAGTTGGATAATAAATCAACATCTAGCTCTTGAGCTCCTCAAAACTTATGATATAATCCTCCACCGTACCATTTCAAACAATTTTGCTGAATTTCTCCACAATGTCGTGGAGAGATCAATCCCCAAACCTTTTGCACAGCTCATCCATGAAGAAATGCCAAGTGATCACCGGATTTTTGAGTTCTAGAGCTTGGTACCATGCGTCACCGTGCTCCGATAGGTGATTGGAGGCAAATTCTACCCATTCCTCCATTGGCACTTGATACCAACGAAAGTATTTGAGAAGTTTCCTGATCCAGCCCCGTGGATTGGATCCATCAAAATGTGGTGGATCAAGTTTGGTCGTGTGATGCGAACTCCAAGAGCGGTTACTGCCATTGAATCCACTGTTTTCTCCTTCTTCATTTGTCCGTGAGGGACCACGGTCGTTCCTGAGCTCCGGTGGAGGTGGTGGTGGCGGTGGAGGAATTAAGCCATTTCCTCCCAAGCGAACAGAATTTCCAGAACCTCCAGCGTTTGCATTCGCATTGGCTTTGATACCACCTTGTCACGTTCTTGCATTCGCATTGGCTGTGGTGACTGGTATTTCTACCTCCGGCCGTTTCTCCTGGCTAATTGCGAACCTTCTCATGGTGGCATTCAATGTTTCCAATGTGGACATTAGATCCTCAGTTATCCGAGCTTGAGAATCCACGGACGTCTTGAGCTCATTACTTATCTTGACTTGATTTTCAAAGATCATCTCTAATCTCTCCAAACGTTCCTCCACGGACTTGATTCTTTGTTGAATATGAGAATCAGTCGTCTCTTCAGATGATGACATAGTTGCAGCGGACCGTGTACTACGAGTGGTGGCTAGTTTCATGATCGGAAGATGGCTCTGATACCACCTTGTCACGTTCTTGCGTTCGTAACCTAAACTCAAGGATCAAGGATGATCAATGAATTTAGAAGTTAAAAGAATTAAGAATTTGAGATGAGGAAAGAGAAAATTTTAGATGAGAAAAGAGAGAGAATTGAGATGGGTTGTGAGAGCTTTCATTAATATTTGATTGGATGCTTTATTACAAATATGATCACCTCTATTTATAACTACTTACAAGCAATTCAATTCAATTAGCAGGAAATAACCGTCACTACAAAAAGGCGGGAAAGAGGGGGATCGGGGTTAGTTACACTTTGATCTAGATTCTTCTAGATTATTCTATTACATTTTAATAATTCCAAGCATGTCCTTTTTTTTTTTAATTAATAACCAAAATGTCCTAGACTCTATCGGGTGTCAAAACAACCTTAAGTGCCGGACCTAGACAAAGTCATGACATAGTCGCTGATGGACCTTGACAATGTCAAGACAAGCTCAGGTGTGTACCCAGGCCGGACCATGGCAGAGTCAAGACAAGCCTCTGCTGCTATCCGTGACACAGTTGAACTTGAGTCCACACACCAGGAACCTGGTAGACTCTCAACTGTGCATGGCTTAACTAAGTAAGATATCAATATATCTTCACCAGATGGCTCAGTAGTTTGTATAAGAAGAGAAGCTAAGTACTTAGTGCAGTTTTTCTTCCAGTGGCCAATTTTCTTGCAAAAGAAACACTTTCCTTTTGCCGATTTCTTTATGGACTTCATTGCTATACTAGCAACCGTGGCCTTTCCTTTCTTTCCAGTAGGTCCCTTGTGAGTAATAACTAAGTCCAACTTGATTTTTCTAGGCAAAGTAATTTGGTCCAATGAGTTCATTATGCATTAGTAATCACGTGAGGTTCACCAGTCGTATCCATTTCAAAATACTATAAATGCAAACATTCATGTAACTGTCTAACAAGAGTCAAGTATAATGCAGTGATATCTATTCTTTCAATTTAGCATACATAATAAGTTAGATATCCACCAAATTGTACTATCATGCATACAATGACGGCCCAAACACACCACTCCTTACTCCCTGGCTGCGGGGTCGCACGAAGCTAGTTTGGATGAGAACCATTCTCAATTAACATTTTTTCTTGTAACTCTTACTAACTATGATTAACTCACCACTTTACCTTAGTCTCTAACATAACACAACAGAGCCCCTCGGGAAGGTTAATGCATCACGCTAGTCAAGTATAAACCATTACCTAAACCTTCATACAAATACACATAATACTCCACAGCAACATGGTCGCATTGTTTCTTTGCACTTTGGTTTATCCTAATAGAAGTCTAACCCTGTAATCTGCAAACTGACATCCTCCGCAGGGAGGTCTATTGATCTACTAAACTACTAAACCGCTAATGGAGACCGTGAGGTTACAACAATTGAAACCTCGCACCCACTTAATTTTTAGAACTAGTGGTTTTTAATTAACTTGTACTTACAACTTAAATTATCTCATAACCCCCTTTAGAATCTCATTCTAAAATTAATGAAAATTAATTAATTAACTTATTCAAAATATTATCATTTTACACCATTGATTATCTCATAATCAAGCTTTAGAATATCATTCTAAATTTATTCAATAAAATTAATTAATTAATGATTACTGATTAATTTTTTAACAATTTAAACAATTTAAACTAATACCATAAAATCTAATTAGCTATTAATTCTTAAACGATTTAAACAATTTAAATGTTAGTATAAACAATCATTTGAATTAACTATTAATTCATTATCGATTTAAACAATTTAAATCAAACCGTAGATTATTATCAATGTCCAATTAAACAAATTTTTCTTCTCAATAAAATCTCTATTTTATCAAATAGCAAATCTATTTATTTCGATCTTATTATACCTATTTATGATATTATGAATGTAATCAAAGACTGGTTCTGATACCAATAGACTGGTTCTGATACCAATTGTTGAAAAATAATAACTCTAATGCCGACTGTTGGGTTCATAGTTCTCAACTATGATTACAATAAAAGACACCTATTAGAGCACTTAAAGTAGGAGACTCTTTTCTCTACCTAAGCCCCCGATTGGAGAGTCACGCTTCATGACACCTTACGTGCGAGAGCTCTCGAGAATAGGGTTATCTCTATAAATTCATTTGCTCTAATGCCGAAAATTGGGATGAATTTCAAAAATTCTCCGTAATTTTATAAAGTTTATGAGGAAGGTTGATTTAAAATTCCTAATTTTAAATCTACAGATTTAAATTCATAATTTAAAACTACAAATCGAAATTCTTAATTTAGACCTACAAGGCCTTTTATTCTAATATATTCATAATAATATATAAACTTAAATAGGCATAATAACAAATACTACAAATAAATAGAAAAGCGAAAACTAAAAGTAAAGGAAAGAAAACGTACCTGGATTTGGTCCAATATAATAATTCCAGAAAGAATTAATAATCTTTAAAAGAATACCAAAAATCGAGACCCCATGATCTTCTACGCAATGACCTCGAGCTGCCCAGAGAGTGGGCTCCGAAAAATATTAAACTAGGAAAGAAAATTTTAACGAAAATTTTTCTCCAATTAGGTCTCTGAAATAGTTTCAAAAACCTTAAAAATTTGTTTCAATTCAATTATCAAACCTCTGAATAAGTACCTTTATTTATAGGAGTATACCAGAGCGAAAAATAACCAATTTTTCGATGTGAGAACCACCCAGTTTAAAAAAAAACGTATCATTTAGTTAAAAACAAAAGTTAAAACGCAGCATTTCATCAAGCCAAAAATCGCTTAGTTTTTAATTCATACCGCATGACACGTGGCGGACTCTGATTGGTCTACTCACGTGCACGCAGATCTCCCCTGTGGACCTTCCAACGCGTGACTCCATAAGCGAGGATGCAAATCGCTACCTATTAAAGCAATTGTTTTTTTTTTTTTTTTTTGCTTTGTTTCCTATATGTAAAAATTCATCTCATGAATTTTAATTTTTCAAAAATTATTTTATTTTATAATTCTTAGTTTTTATTCATCTCATGAATAATATTTGGCAAAATTAAATTTACCCATCTCATGGATAAATAATTTATCTTATGAATGCTTCAATATTTTTTCGATGGCAATAAATACAGATGCTTGCGCAGAGACCTTAGAGGCAATTTAAATATAGCTCGAAATGGGTTAAATTAATCATCTCATGAAATAATTTAATTACCATTTAATGGGACTTAATTCCACTAAATAAATCTCACTGCACTCCACACTTAAACCATTTATTCGATATCTCCCTAATAGATGTATTGATGACAACAACCCCTCCACTATATGTCCATAACAAAGGATAAATATAACTACTACCATTATCCTTTTTACAGCTTCTCCATTAGTTACCAACTCGCCCTTCACTGAATGATCTATTTATACTCGAATATATTCATAGTATAAATCCCAAATGTCAAACATTTGGAATACTTTGGCCAAAGTTTTCGAGCTATTCAAATATTTGAAATTCAACTAAGAGGACATCTGTATATCATAAGATGTTGTAGATTCCCTATTGAATACCTGATTCTTGTCACACTTCACGCTACTGCCCAGTGTATGTGGGAATGCAGTCATGTGTTTAGACCTTACTTATAGTACACCAAAGTAACTAATGCTCCATGCATAAGTCCAGAATACTCTCAGAATTTAGAGTCATTGCTCAAACAGTAGAACATAAATAACTCATATCCGATAATAGTCTAGAAACCAGTAATCCACATGGTCCAACTCAGTGTGTCAAACTTATTAAACACACCAATATAACATTTTTGAATCACCATCCACATGACCAAGACAAGTCATCTAAAGTGTCACGTTATAGTCTTAGCATATAAGTGGTCCAAACTTGTTTTTCGACTATGAGTTTTTCAAACAACAATTCATACCATTTGTTCCAAGTCTGAGGGTTAATCTCATAAACTACTTAGAATAAATATGTAAATTATAGTCTGAGGACTACACCCATCTCATAGATGTTTCCAAAAAGAAAATCACATACAATATAAATGCTCGCTTATACAAATTTAACAAGAAAACGATTGGAACTTCAATTTTATTCATTAATAAAATAATATAAATAGAATAAATCTGGATTTCATGACACTATTCCTAACATTGTTTTCTCCTTATGGTCCTCTTGAAAAAAAAAAATCAAAGTGGACTCATCTTCCATTATTGAGGTTACTTCTCATGTTAGCTATTATACGAGAATGAGAGTCGACTTAGCCTTCATTTCGTTACATGGGAGACATATATGATGATTGTTGTGTTTTAGACATGAGCTACCCCAAGATGTGTAATGATATGGAAGTGGAGCTAGAGGTGATAGGACCTAATAATTGTCAAGCTAAGGAGCCAAGATCTATGTCATTAGATCAACATTCTCCTAAGGAGAATGACATTTCAAGATTTGCAAGTGTTAATGAATCAAAGGTTGAAGTAGTTAAAGTGATTGCGACTTCAGATTTTGAGTTGAATCTACTAGAAGGACATCAAAAGTTAAAAGATTTGAGCACACAAAACTCATTTGCATCATTTGAATTTGACATTGCAAGTCAAGAGCAAATTCAGTCTCAAAGGAAATAGGCATCTAGTGACGCTACACTTGCGGTAAGGGTTACTTGTATTCTCTATCTTATAAAAGAGGATATCCTTCACCAAGTATTCTCTCCATTTGGCCCAGAAATCAAAATAATCTCATCAACAATTTTAAAGGTTATAGCTGAAGTCCATTTTTCATTAAGAGCAAATGCAATTTCTATATTTTTGTTACATGGAAGAGCTATATATGACCATTGTTGTTATTTGGATATCTAATTTCTCAATGTTGAGCTTTAGGCATTGAGCATGGCATGTTCAACTATAAAATAGGTTCCCTTTAAACAAAATGAAATTGATGCTATATACGAAATACATGACGAGTTTGGTACAATTGTTAACAATTAATACGTGTGATCTATGAAGGGAGGTGAAAAAAATGTCTCAACCTCTGAAATTGAATTTCGAGAACATAAGCTTGAAGCTCCCCAATTTGCATAACCTAAGCAAAATTGCCATGTGCTAGTGGAGAATGCCAATATGTAGCTAGACATGGATGTGAATTTTCCGAAATCTGAAGACTTTGCTCAGAATGTGGCTGGTGATATTTCAGACAACGATATTATCAAAGCATATTTAAGTTTGAGGAGAAAGGATAAACTTAAAACAACTATTGTGGTCTGGGATTCACTGATATGGCTGAGAGCAAAATACAAAGGTTTTGCTTCTGCTTATGACTATTCATTGGCTGGAAATATCAAGCTTATTTTCTTGGACTTAGCATTTGAGGTCGAAGACAATAAGGAAGACGTTTTTACTATTACCGTTGATATGGCACCGCAATATGTTCATTTAATTTGTGGTACTTCTATGGTCTTGACTACATTGTTGCAAGATTTTGCAATGGGCCTCTTCTTTGGAACACTCAAGCTCCAAATGTCTGTGTTTGATCCTGGTGGAGAAGTGTTTAAGGGACTCGTAACTGAACCCTTTAATAGCAAGAATAATACGAGTTCCAAATTTGTTTCCTGGATTTTCGACCTTGAGGGCAAGTTTGTTGCCGAGCGGGGAGCATTCTTACATGTAATAAACAAGCATAGGGGTCATGAGATTATAATTGGATTGTATTAGTCTTAAGGGTCTTAATAATGCTAGCTTATAAAAGGAGATGTATGAGTCATTTTAATCATTCAATGAAAATAACCTTTCTCTTCTATCTTTCTTTCCTTCCTTCTCTCTCTTTTCTCGACTTCCCCCTTTCCCCAATTCTATCCCTAATCTCTCTCTCTCTTCTTCTCTAATTCTCTTCTCTAGCCCTAATTTCCTATCAAATTCTACGATGCATCATTAATTGGTGCATCAGTAAATTAAGGAAAATCTCACTGTCTTTTGCTTCAAAAACAGAAAACCCCCTCACAAATAAAAGCACTCACAAAACCCCCTCACTTTTAAAAATTTATCACTTAATCCCCATATAACTTATTTTTTATCGTTTTGCCCCTCAAAAGTGGGGGGGGGGGGGGGGGGGGGGGGGGGGGGGTGTTAAATGTTTAATTTAATTTTAAAAGGGAGTTTTATATTATTCGGAAAAAAATTAGAAATTTTATGTTTTTAGCAAGAAAATTAAGAAGATTTTCTCTATTTATAAAAATATAATTATTTTAATTAATTATAGTAAATATATTATAAGTTCAAAAGATAAAAAGAATTTTAAAAAATTTTATAAAAATATTATGACATAAAATATAATATTTTTTGTTGATGTTATAATGTCACTACTATAATTAATTAAAATAATATTTTTTGTGAATACAAAAAGCCCCCCTTTTAAAACTATAAGAAATATTTATTTTTCTTAAAAATAGAAAAGCGCTGCCTAAAAATAAAATCAAACACTTAACCAGTTTATTTTGATAGGCACAATGGTCAAAAAAAGTTGTTTGCGGGCAAAGTAATAAATTTTCAGAAGTGAGGGGGTTTAGTGAGTGGTTTTATTTGTGAGAGGGATATTGTATTATTAAAGCAAAAGTCATGGGGGGTTTTCTGTAATTGATCCTTTTTTATTCAAATATTATTTTAAGACAAGCCAATGTTGGGTGGAGTAGGATCAAATCAAACTGGACCAACTTGGGAATAAGACAAGGAGACAATGGCAATGCCACCATGAAGTTGTTCTTACCTACTCAATAAATTTTAAATAATTATGAAAAAAGTGTTAGAAACGCTTTTAAGGGGGAAAAAACAGCTCAATCAGAGACAATAATATTAAGCAATTGTTGATGAAGTTGGAAAGACTACTCTATCTTAGAATAAAGGCATTGATCAAAGCTAGAATATAATATGTTGCTCTCTAATATAGGTATCATAATATTTTCTTATGGGTTTCTTTTGGATAAGGAGAACTTGAGTTAAGCTCTCGAGAGTAGCGGGACCAGAGAATTTGGATTCTTAAGAGACTCTGGGATTCTTGATGCGTTTTCTAATAAATTTTTATTTTTGAACACATTCTAATGATGTTTTGCTGAGACATGTGGGATATTTATAGTGTCATGTGTTTGGCATGTGATTTAGGGATATCTAAGTTTTTTCATAACCTATAATGATATTCAAGACTTAAAATAAAAAACACAGCATTAAATGGCGAAAGACAATAGAGACATGTGTTTTATGTTCCCACATGTCGGATGTTTTAATAAAAAAAATACAAATTTGTAGTTATGTTTTAGAAATCCAATATTATTTAATAATGTTATTTATGTCCTCTACTTTGTTTTAAAAATTTTCATTGAATACCTATAATTATATATTTTTTATGTATTAAAAAATTTAAGTCTAATAGTAATTTAAGAATGTTTTATATAAAAAGTTCTATTTAACAAAAAGGGTTGATATACCTTAAAGGGTAAAATATAGTAAGACCCCTGAACTTTGTAATTAATCACAACACACCTCTTGCACTTTTGATTTCAAAAAATAACCCTCTAAACTTTGCAAATTAACACAAGACACCCCTGCACTTTTAATTTTATAAAATAGCCCTCTGAACTTTACAAATTAACACAAGACACCTTTGCACTTTCAATTTCATAAAATAGACCCCTGAACTTTGCAAATTAATATAACACACCCCTTGTACTTTCAATTTTATAAAATAGCCCCTTGAACTTTGTCATTACATAAAATACACCCTTTGCACTTTTAGTTTTATAAAATAGCCCCCTTAACTTACATACAGCCCATCCCCAAACTTTATTACTAAATATAACTCACCCCTTAAAATTAATAAATTTAAATTTTAAAAAATATACAAAATTTAAAACAAATTATGAAAAAAATTTGAAAAAATTTGAAAAAAATATAATAATATTTTTTAACTTTAATAAAGATTAGAATAATAAATTTAAAATAAAAAAATCTATCAAATTTTAAATTAAAAATTTTCTATTTTTATACAAAATATAGAAATTTATGTTTTTAGATGAAAGATAAGAGCTTTGTATCAAATTAAAAATAAGAGATATTTTAGTTTTATACAAAAGATAGAAAATTATATTTTTAGATGAAAGATATAAGCTTTATATTTCTAGATAAAACACAAGAGGATTTTCAAAAAATAATTATTTTAATTAATATAGTACAAATATTATAAATTTAGAAGATAATAAAATATTTTCTAAAATTTCTATAAAAAAAATACTATAAGAAAAAATATAATAATTTTTTAAAAAATAAATTATAAAATCGGTTTAAAAATTTAAAACTAAAAAAATATACGAAATTATAAATTTGAAAATAAATACTAAAAAATATTTTTTTAAAATATAAAAAAATAAAATTGAAAATTATTATTATGTTTTTTCATACTTTTTCCAAAAAAATATCTTTCATAATTTATTCAAATTTTTGAATTTCATACTTTTTTATTTTTAAATTTATGAATGTCTGTTATGTTTAGTAACAAACAGCCTCTCAGGTTGGGGATTCTCGGAAACAGGCTCTCTTCAGGTTGATACCCTGAAGGGGGAAGGCTGCGTACATCTACCCCTCCCCCCCAGACCCCGCTTTTGCGGGAGCCCTTGAAACACTAGGATTTTTGTTGTTGTTGTTGTTGTTATGTTTAGTAACAAAGTTCGGGGGCTTTGTTATGTTAATTTGCAAAGTTCAGGGAGCTATTTTATGAAATTGAAAGTGCAGAAGGTGTATTGTGTTAATTTGCAAAGTCTAGGGGCTATTTTTTGAAATTGAAAGTGCAGGGGGTGTGTTGTGTTTAATTGCAAAGTTCAGGGGGCTATTTTTTAAAATTGAAAATGCAGGAGGTGTATTATGTTTAATTATAAAGTTCAGGGGGCTATTTTTCATAATTGAAAATGCAAGGGGTGGATTATGATTAATTGCAAAGTTCAGGACATCTTACTATATTTTGCCCTTAAATTTAAGTGTCGGCACTTGCGGTCATTCACTTGACTCTAAATGCCCCTACTAATGCATTCATGTCAGCAATGAATATACAATCAATTGGCCCGAATGACCATTAGAATCCAACGGCAAAGATGAATATTTTGAGCATAAACGGGGCATAGTTCTTCTCTAAAAAATAATAATGAAAATAAAAATATTTTTTTGTGATTTCATACGAAGCCTTATATCCGTACTTCAAACAACGTAATAAATTAATTCTTTCTTTTAAAAATTGTTGCTTTGGCTTTGACTAAGTAAGGTGTGGTAAAAGACCCTGGTTTTCAAGGTTGTACAGACCAAAAAAGGGTCAACTTTAGTTGGGCCTTGGATCCTGGAGGCAGCATGCCGGTACCTGCTGCACTGGCTTGGAACCGAGAGGGGCTCGAAACCATCTTAAAGAAAGTGTAATCCACGCCTCAACTATGACATTATTGTTATTGTGTCATTCCACGTGTTCCAAGTAATATCTTTCTATTTTATATGTTTTATATATTATTTTTTATATTTGATTCCAACAATTTTAAGACAGCTTCGTCTAATAATTGATGAAGTCATGCGTACAGTTTAAGCTTCGGGCTAAAAAAAAAGTCTGCAATACGAGTCATGGACAAATATAATAACAAAAAGCTATAGTTACTACATATTTATGAACTTTATTTGATGCATGACTTTGATGCATGGGAATGGATTTTTAGTATTGGATGATAATATTTTGATGTTAGACCATTCTAAGCCCGACTATTTAGTAGAAAAATTGATGCAGCGAGCTAAGAGGCTACATAGCTTGGCGGCAGGAAGGACTTGGCGTGACGCCAAGCAGAGCAGGTCCGTGTGGGCGTCAGTTGGGAGCCGCATGTTTGGCCTTGTTTTTAGGAAAGTTTAGTTACTTTACTTATCTTATTTAATTCCAAATTTTATTGTTATTAGGATAGGAAAGTTTAGGTATTTTACTTATCTAGCTTTATTCCCGATTTTATTCAGATTTTGATTCCATTAATTTTAGTAGATTTAAATCTTAATCTTCCCTATAAAAGGAGGAGAGGGGGCTAGGCTTTTGATCAACCAATTTAAATTCCAATAAATTATTTTCTCCCTTTTTGTAATCTCGAGTTCTCGATCTGTGAGAAACGAGCTTATGAACCTCTTTTGTTAATTTTATTTCAGTAATAATAAAGCCGTTGAACCTTCCTGTTGCCCAATTTTTCCCATCACGCGCTGCATCATCTGCTATCAGAGCTCAGTTCGTTTCTAGTAACGATGGCCCCTGGAAGACGTCCAAGGAACGCCACCAGACGTTACCGACCGTGATCGCCACCAGCAGCATGAGAGGATATTTGAGAAATTGGAAGAGAGATTCCGGCAGATCGAGCAAAACTTGGTCCAAATCAATGCTAACCTCAACTCTATGGGTGGAGCGAGGCATCAACGCCACCCTTCGCCTGGCGTGAATGGTGACAACGAGGATGACCCCTTTATGAACCCTTTCTTCAATGAAGACCAACCGGACCTAAGGCCCAGGCGCCAGCAGCGCCGTGGTGAAGATCATGATGATCGGAGGTGGGAATCCGGGCTTCGAATCGAAATACCGGAGTTCAATGGAGGAGGACGTCCAGAGGAGTTCTTAGATTGGCTTGTAACCGTCGAGGAAGTCCTTGAATTCAGGGAAATACAGGAGAGAAAACGCCGCTAGTCGCTACTCGCCTTCGGGGTAGGGCTGCCGCCTGGTGGCACCAACTTAAACAAACCCGGTTCAGGCAGGGAAAGTCCAAGATTGAAACATGGGAGAAGATGAAAAAGCACCTTCGCAGCGCCTTCTTACGGTACAATCATGCACGGATCTTGTACCAACGCCTTCAAGGGTTACGCCAAGATTCGAAGTCTGTTGAAGACTACACTGCTGAGTTCAATTCCCTAGTCGCCAGAAACGACTTGACAGAGTCTGAAGAGAAGTTGGCGGATCGCTTTATTAGCAGCCTCAGAGAGCCCATCCAAGACGTACTCAATATATTTGATATCTTTACTGTGGCGGAAGCATCTCAGAGAGCCGTGAATGTGGAGCGGCAACAAAGGCGCCGCCCTTCTGGCATGACAGGGAACACACAAGCAGGCGGTAGAGATCAAAACCGTGTGCCGCTAACTCGAAATCAAAACGCCCATAACAGAGCCTCTCCTATTGTTATTGGGAAGCAGATTAATCAAGAGGCAGGAAGTTCGTCCCGTATACGTTGCTTCAAGTGCGGAGAAGTAGGTCACCGTGCCTCCGAATGCCGTAAGGGAGATAGACCGGGTAAAGCTCTTCTCATTAACGAGCCTACTGAAGAAGAAGATGAGGCCGTTGAAGACGATGGCCAAGAGGACTTGGCGGAACAGGGAGAGGACCCCATTATAGGAGACGAGGGTCAATGTCTTATCGTTAGGCGTGTCTGCCTCACGCCAAGGAATGAACAAGGAGACAACTGGCTGAGGAACCATATCTTCCAAACGACCTGTACTATTGGCGGGAAAGTTTGCCATGTGGTTATAGACTTAGGAAGTTGTGAAAACGTCATCTCCGACGAGGCAGTTAACAAGTTGGCGTTAAAGACTGAAGCCCATCTTCAACCATACCGTTTGTCTTAGCTGAAGAATGGTAATCAGGTGACGGTTTCCAAACGATGTTTCGTGAATTTCTCAATAGGGCCAAGGTATAAGGAGGGAGTATGGTGCGTTGTAGTCGCCATGGATGCATGGCACCTACTCTTAGGGCGTCCTTGGCAATATGACCGAGGAGCTTTGCACGATGGACGGAGGAACACGTATAGTTTCATGTATGAAGGGGTGAAAACAGTGCTTTTACCCAAGAAGAAGAAACCAAAGGCTATCGTGGCTCAACACCCCAACGTGCAGGGTCGCGCCTTGTTTGATAAGGAAGTTGGCGACACTAAGGTTGTGTTTGTTCTGATTGGGAAGGAAGCTGACAGTATGTCCGACAAGCCGCCAAGTGAAATCTTGCCTCTGTTAAGGGAATTTGCTGATGTATTCCCAGATGAGTTACCAGCCACATTGCCGCCTTTGCGTGACATACAGCACAGAATCAATCTAATTCCGGGAGCATCCTTGCCAAACAAACCCCATTACCGCCTAAGTCCTTCTGAGCGTGAGGAACTCAAACGCCAAGTTGAAGAGTTGCTTGCTAGAGGTTTCATCAGAGAAAGCTTGAGTCCTTGTGCTATCCTGGCCTTGCTTACGCCAAAGAAGGATGGGAGTTGGCGTATGTGTGTGGATAGTAGAGCCATCAACAAGATAACAGTGCAGTATTGTTTCTCCATTCCAAGACTGGATGATCTTCTGGATCAATTACAAAGCGCCAAGGTATTTACGAAGCTGGACCTCAAAAGTGGCTACCATCAGATACGAATATTTCCCGGGGATGAATGGAAGACAGCCTTTAAGACAAGAGAAGGTCTCTATGAGTGGTTGGTGATGCCGTTTGGTCTCTCCAACGCACCTAGTACCTTCATGAGGTACATGAATCAGGTATTACGTCCGTTCATTGGCAAGTTTGTCGTCGTCTACTTTGATGACATTTTAATTTATAGCCGTAACCGTACTGAGCACGTCAATCATTTGAGAGAGGTTCTTCTTACCTTGAGAAGTCAGTGTTTGTTCGCCACATTGAAGAAGTCTGAATTTATGAGGAAGAAGGTGACCTTCCTTGGCTTCATTATTTCCAAGGACGGTATTTCAGCTGATGAAGGCAAAATCACAGCCATCCGTGACTGGGCACCACCAAAAACCGTTAGTGAAGCACGTAGCTTCCATGGGCTGGCGTCATTCTACAGGCGTTCCTGGCTTCAGCTCCATCATAGCGCCTATCACAGATTGCCTTAAGCAAGGTTCTTTTCTTTGGACGCTTGAAGCCGCATCCGCTTTTGCCATTATCAAGGAGAAGTTGACAACAGCCCCAGTGTTGGCGTTACCGGACTTTCAGAAGACATTTGAGCTACACACTGACGCTTCAAAGGTTGGTATTGGGGCCGTCCTAAGTCAAGAAGGAAGACCGGTTGCTTTCTTTAGTGAGAAACTCCATGGGAGTCAGTTGAGATATTCTACTTACGACTTAGAGATTTATGCTTTGGTCAGAGCGCTCCGGCATTGTAAGTCTTATCTAGCAAACCGTGAGTTTATTCTGTACTTAGACAACATAGCCCTGAAGTTTATCAATAGTCAAGAGAAGGTGTCAGAGAGGCATGCCAAGTGGGCGGGTTTCATCCAACTCTTCCACTTTTCAATCAAACACACTTCTGGCGCGATGAATAGGGTGGCTAACGCCTTAAGCAGGAGGACCATGGTCTTAACACAATGCAAGACTAAAGTTACCGGGTTCGAGCATTTCAAGGATATGTACCGTGATGACCCAACGTTCAGCAGCATTTGGGGTGACGCACAGCTTGACCCAGTGCCGGATTACTCAATCCATGATGGGTACTTGTTCAAAGGGAACCAACTATGCGTACCACACTCTAGTTGGCATCAGAAAATAATAGAGTAGAAGCATAATTCTGGACATGTTGGCAGGGACAAGACGTTGAGGCTCACTACCGCCACTTATTTCTGGCCCACAATCCGCAAAGAGGTTGAGAGATTTGTCAAGCGATGCCGTACTTGTCAAATTTCTAAAGGAGGGATGACGAACGTGGGACTCTATTTACCGTTACCAATACCTGATCAACCATGGGCAGACGTGAGCATGGACTTCGTATTGGGGTTGCCGCGAACAGTTGGCGGAATATATTCCATTTTTGTTGTTGTTGACCGTTTTTCGAAGATGGCTCACTTCATTGGGTGCAAGAAGGCAGCAGACACCACCTACGTTGCAAGTCTTTACTTCAAAGACGTTTACAAGCTCCATGGCTTACCGTCCAGCATAGTGTCTGATAGAGACGTTCGGTTCATCAACCATTTCTGGCGCAACCTTTGGAAATTGGCGAACACTACTTTGTCCTCCAGCACGGTCCATCACCCGCAAACCGACGGCCAAACTAAGGTCGCCAACCGTTCCTTAGGGAACATACTCCGCTATTTGGCTGCCGAAAATCCCAAGAGTTGGGCACAGAAGCTTCACCAAGCTGAATTCGCCTACAACAGCTCAGTAAACAGAAGCACGGGGTTCACATCGTTTCAAGTTGTCTATGGGTTCAGTCCACGAGCTCCTATTGACTTGGCGCCAGTTCCAGACTTGGCGCGTCCTCATGGCAAGGCAGAGGACTTCATATCCTCCCTTCAGGACATTCATGAACAGACAAGGGAGCGGTTATTAAAGGCTAACGCCAAGTACAAGGATGACCATTATAGTAGGCGGCGAGGTGTTCACTTTCAAGTTGGCAAGAAGGTCTGGGCTATTTTAACACGAGAACGATTCCCAACTTGGGAGTATAATAAGCTCTCAGCACGGAAGATTGGTCCGCTTGTGGTTCTTGAGAAAATTAACGACGACGCTTACCGCCTACAGCTTCTGCTTGGCATGCGAACTTCCGACATTTTCAACATCAAACATCTCAGCCCATACTTTGGTGAAAACGTCAACGTTGATCCCCAGTCAGTTTCGAGGACGAATTCCTTCCAACCCAGGGAGGATGATGCAGCGAGCTAAGTGGCAACACGGCTTGGACGCAGGAAGGACTTGGCGTGACGCCAAGCAAAGCAGGTCCATGTGGGTGTCAGTTGGGAGTCGCGTGTTTGGCCTTGTTTTTAGGAAAGTTTAGTTACTTTACTTATCTCATTTAATTCCAAATTTTATTGTTATTAGGATAGGAAAGTTTAGGTATTTTACTTATCTAGCTTTATTCCCGATTTTATTCAGATTTTGATTCCATTAATTTTAGTAGATTTAAATCTTAATCTTCCCTATAAAAGGAGGAGAGGGGGCTAGACTTTTGATCATCCAATTTAAATTCCAATAAATTATTTTCTCCCTTTTTGTAATCTCGAGTTCTCGACCTGTGAGAAACGAGTTTATGAACCTCTTTTGTTAATTTTATTTCAGTAATAATAAAATTCAAAAGGGAAGGCCGTTGAACCTTCCCGTTGCTCAATTTTTCCCATCACGCGCATCAAAATAAACCCAGCTCTGTGGTATAATTTACTGTAATTTCTTTGTAATTGGTATACGGCCGAAAGGCAGAATACTAGAGGCTAAATTTAGATTTTATTAAATAGTAGTTCTTGTTATTTGCCATCGATCTATGCTCAGATCACAAATGTGGTGCTTAAATCACTACATTTTACCGTATTCTATATTTACAGTTCCAGGTTTCCGAAGATAAATTTTGTCTCTACTAATGTAAATAATCTTAAGAGTTAAAACTTATGGTGCAATGCCCAACTTAAAACATAATGGAAAAATGGCCAGGGAAAAATTCGTTAATTATAACCAAGTACCTAGAACTATTAATATAAATTTGTCAAGGGTCCTTGCTCAAAACAATACAAAATGCGTCATTTTCAGAAAGGTGGACCAAAACTTCAAACTCTTAGAGTTGAAGAACGATCATTGGCTATGATAATTTAAATGCTTATTATTCAAACTCATGGTGGGTGATGGGTGGATATTGGTGCCTCTAGGCATGTATGTGATGATAAACATCAATTTAAGACTTACAATATTTAAAGTAAGCGCAAAGTGTTATTTGGAGACTCTCACACCACTAGGGTGATGGGCATTGGTATTGTAAAAAACAAGCTTGACTTTGGCAAAATTTTAAGACATAAAGATATCCTCTAGACTTATAAAATAATGGTTAATTTTACTTCCCTAAACATATATATTTATATGATATAGTAAAAATCAACCTCACATCTAAAATACATAAAGGCTTTATCCATAATATAAGGAGTTTCAGTCGAAGTCGGTGAATCTATTGTACTCTTGATAATAGGGAATAATTTGCACGAATGGCTAAAAGTGGAGATGTGGCTAAGGAATATAAAGAAATAATATCCACGTATAAAATTTTTTTGTTTAGCATCAATTTTAAAAATAGTTTGTGTCGATTTAGTACCTCACTAGACATTAGCTTTGTCATGCATTATTTTGTTTCGGAGACAAAGCTTGGCATTATATATTAATATTGATGTTTCTAACAAAATGACCTTTAAATATACAATTTTCTTTAATCAGTTTTAAAATAGTAGGCTCAGCAAAAGATGGGAAAATGTAGTCAGTGGGGACTAACTACGTTGAAAATCTTTTAAAAATCCTAGTGCACCTTCTTTGAGGAATAAAGATGAAGGGGAAAAAAAAGGATAAGTAACTTTTGTATTCTCTCTTTATTTGTATAATCATGCTATTAGGTTTTGTCTTGTTTAGCTGAACTATAATATAAAAAAATAAAATAAAATAAGAAGAAAGAAATATTCAACATTGTAGAGCAAGGAAGCACACTCAAATTGGTTCATTAATGGGATCTGGGTTTTAATTATTGGGTGCGATGCAATCTTCTCCTCCAATGAACCACTACCCACAACTTGATGATTTGCCTAGAATTGTGTTACGTTGATTTTGGCCAACTTAGATGCTGTTGCAATTTCGTAAATTGGCGAAGTTAAATTAGGGGAATTAATCATTATGGCTGTCTTTTATGATCCGATGAAGTGGTACTAATTAAATGACTACCATTGGCCAGTCTCTTTAACTTTGTTGGTGCTTTGTCTAAGAGATTATAATGATACTGCAAAAGCTAATCAAAAAGACAAGTTGATAGCACTAACCGTATTGCCTTGACTGTGTAATACTTTATCTCATACTCATGTGATTCGGTATGCTGGTTGGACATGGATACAATGAGGTATTATACAATTGACACTGTGGTAATGGATGAGAAACTATCATGGGTAGTGGCATCTTGGAATTGAAATGTTGTCCATGATAGACGTTGCCACAATGTGGCATGTGAGTTTGTTGTTAGGCGAACATCAAAGGCCGTGTAATGCCAATGATGCAAGGAAGCGACGATAAGCCCATGTTTCAAAGAATTGGTGAAAAAATATACAATATAGTTTTCTTGTGCCACTAACATTAGATATAAATGAAAAGTGTACGATAAATACCAGAAGAATGGTAGGTCCAAATCTATTACTAATGGAGCCAATGATCCAAGGGCATAAAGCTTTAGCTAGAGTTGAGATCTTGACGGCATCGAGGGGGATGGGACTTAAGCCTAAAGGAAAAATTGTTCACCTATAAAGATACCCTAAAAGGGACAAATGAATTATAGAGCGATTGGGGGATTAGCATGCACTTTAATTTAGTCCATCCCTATGGTGCGGCATGCTTACTTGTGATGACTTTTAGATTCAGCCAGTTAAGCTCTTAATGAGGTCTATAGCCCCTATGTTGAGGTACTCCTAATAGACCCAATTATATGAGTGTGGAAGTAAGACCGCTTCCTTTAAGAGTCTGAGCAAACTCTCCAAAGCACTCTTGAATCCAGTATGATGTACAAGGTCGTAATGTACACGTTTTAGAGAGCCTGTGAGATACCTTGGATACTGATGTGCCTTATATTTACATATTTTATTTTTCATTCCCGCAATATTTTGGCTTTTATATGTATGTTTTATTGTAATCTAGGTACATTTTGGCTTAGAGTGCAACAGAGCAAATAAAGGTTGAAAAGTGGCAGAATCAAACGTAATCGAGGCATAATTGAAGACTACTTTGAGAAACCCGACCACATGTGGAAAAGAATAACCAATCAGGAGGTAATTCGGTAACCCATATAGGTTTCGTGGATAGTCAATATATATATTTTATAATATTATATATTTTATTATATTTATATAATATTATATATTATATTATATTTATATATTATATAATATATATATATAGAGCTGCCGAGAAAAACGGGGAGCCGCGTCGATCAAGCCGGCTTCTGCACCACCTATAAATAAAGAGAGCAAAACCTAATTTGACATCTTTTGCCATGCTTCCTCTCCTCCCGAAGCCACTACGAGATCCAACGGGTTGTCAAACGCCGAAACACAGGTAGTCGGAGTGCCGTCAACGACAATTGAGGGAGCTTTCAATTCCTAGTTGTTAATTCATTGTTTTCTCTTTTTTTAGATGTTAATGATGTATAAAACTCCCATGGAGGAGCAAACTCTTTTAGTTTAGGGATGAAGGGCGGGTAGCCACCCGTATCCCAGATTTATATTATACTTTTGACGATTGGCTTAGTTGTGTTATATTCGCACCCCTGTGGGGAGTTCTTCATGATTGTTGGATATTTTTGTATGTGTGCTTGTAGTCATGACTAGATCCCCAACTTTGCAGCGATTAGTCTTGTGCTTGTAGCCTAGACCATAACATAATAGGATTTCACGCATAGTCAGGGTTGAGGTTCTTTTATATAAATTAATATTGAATTAAAAGTAACAAAGGAATTAAGTAGTGCTAATGAGATAACATATGCTACACTGAGGGTGCTAAGATAGGTTATACCTTTAGACTAACTCATTACCCTAAGCCCCAATTTATATACTAACCCAGGCTTAAGAGTTTATAGTCTAAGTCCTTCAAATTATAGTCCTAAGAAAAATATAATGACGGGATACATGTAAAGCTACCCTAAATTCACTTCCTAAACTAACCTCAATTGAATTAACACTTTTAGTTTATCGTCAGTTTTGCGATTTTAGTTAACAAATCATTTAAACCAACTCAAAACTCGATTTCAACCGCTCATTAATAACGAAATTCAACTTAACTGCAATTCCCTGCGGATACAACCCGTATATCCGATTTAGCTACGACGATCTCGTACGCTTGCAAGTAAACGGTTTTAAAACACACATTTAAAACACATCAAGTTTTTGCCGTCGTTGTCAAAAAAAAAAAAAATTAATGAGTTTTTTTCTATTTTTATCTTTATTTTTATTTATATTTTCTTTGTTTAAAAAAAGAAAAAAAACTATTTCTTTTTCATTAGTTTATTTTTCTATTTTATTATTTTTATTTATTTAACTTTTTTCTTTTTTTTAATTTTTTTTTATTATGGCTGATTTTACGCCACGTACGATTGGGGACCACTTCATTCCCCAAACGTATGTCGCACCCGCTGGGGTTACGTTACCTGTCGTGGGTAATGTTAACTTCAAGCTTAAGCCTGAGATCATCAACATACTTTTCATTTTCTGTGGGAAGTCGATTGAGAGCCTATACGAGCACCTTGATGCATTCCTTGAAATTGGTGAAACTTGCCACTATCAAGGTGTCTCAACTGATGTTGCTAGACTACGTCTTTTTCCATTTTCGTTCAAAGACGTAGCTAAGAGGTGGTTTCAATCCTTACTTAAGAATGAAATCACCAATTGGAATGACCTCCAACAACGCTTTTTGGTCAAATTTTCTCTTAAAGCTAGAACGATGGTTATTAGGCGTGCAATAAATAGTTTTGAACAAAAGAACCAAGAAAAATTTATGAGAGTTGGGACCGGTTGAAAGAGCTTCTTAGAAGCTGTCCCCACCACGGGTCTCCCGAATAGGCTCTAGTGCAAAATTTTTATGATGGTCTCAGTGCATCTAACAAACAAATGGTTAATGCTTCATGCGGGGGAGCATTTAACCAGCACGACGAGGACGAGGTATGGATGCTATTTGAGTGCCTCAGCGAACACTCTCTCGACCAAACCTCTTCTATGAGGGTTGTTTCGGGGGTATACATGGTGTCTACGAAGTAGCACCTAACGATAACATCAACCGTAGACTAGACGCCCTTAGTAGGAAGATGGATCAAATTATGAACTTGCATGTGAATCCTACTAATGTGCACATGGTCAATGCAGTTGAGTCATCAAGTGGTATTACTCCATGTGACATTTGTTCAGACGAGGACCATTCTGTGCTTAACTATTTATATGCGTCGCAATTCCCCGAATACGTGCAGGAACAGGTTCATGCAGCTCAAGGATATTCGGGAAATAGCGACCCGTTCTCAAACACCTACAATTCTGGGTGGCGCGACCATCCGAACTTCTCATCGAAGCAGGACGCCAATCAATATCAACCCACGAAACAACAAGATCCCGGCTTTGTAGGTAACGTGCACCCTCCTGTTTTTCTAGGAGGGCATAGGTATGATGTTTGACCTCACTCCAATGTTTCTCATAATGACCCTCCTCCTCCACCTCCAGGATTTATGTCACAGTTCGAGGAGCGTATGCTCCACTTTATGGAGGACACCACATGACTGGTTCAATTTTACTCACAATCTATCGCCAAATTAGAGACCCATATAGGACAGTTGATCGACGCACTGAATAGGATAGAGGAAGGGAGGTTACCCTCCCAACCACTCACAAACTCCACAGGATCAACTAGTTCGAACCCTAGCTTGCTCATTCATGAGCAAGCTCAGATTGTGTCGGTTTCATGAAAGGAGAAACTTAGGGAAGTTGAGTTTGAAACTGAGAAGGATGTGACTCCCCCTCCCATTGCTGATAGGGAGGGATCACGAGAAAGGGTTTTTGAACTCGTCATCCCTTTTCCTTCGACCCTTATAGGACCGAAGAAGAAGGACGACCCAAAGAGGGCTGAGCTCATAGATGTGTTTAAGGATATGAAGATTAACTTGCCGTTGATTGAAGCCATTAAACACATTCCTATGTATGCCAAGTTCCTCAAGGACCTTTGCACCAAAAAGAAGCGCGCACAAGCGCATATAACGAAGAAGGTTTGGCTCACCGAGAAGGTGAGCAGTATTCTAATATCTGGCGCCCCACTCAAGTTTCGAGACCCCGGGGCTTTTATAGTTCCATGCGTCTTAGGAGAGCGTTACACTAGCAGAGCCTTGCTAGATCTTGCCTCGAGCGAGTCACATATTGCGCACTTATCGCTTGTTTGTTTTTTTTTTTTTTTATTTTAGAGAAATTTTATTTCTATTTATGTTTTATCGACTCATTTCATTGGGAATTGGATATAGGAGACCTTAAGCCAATGAATGTTACACTTCAGTTGGCGGATAGGACAGAGCGAGTATCTCGTGGGGTAGTGGAAGATGTACTTGTCAAGGCTGACAAGTTTGTCTTTCCTGTTGATTTTCTAGTCTTAGATATAGACCCTACTCCTAGGCAAAAGCACAACGCTCCCATTATTCTAGGTCAACAGTTCCTAGCAACGGCCGACCCTGTGATTCACTGTAGGGCGGGAGTGTTAGAGGTTTCTTTTGGAAATCTCAAGGGCAAATTGAAGGTCTCGAACTTTATTTGACACCTTGAGACTAAGGACGAGTTGGAATGCTACAGGGTTGATGATATTGACCCTTTGGTAGAGCCGGGTAAGCCCGATTCTACCAAAAATGATTATTGTAATAGTATCCCTGTCTGTGTCGATAGCTGTGCTTCATCACCTATATCAGGTAGGCTAGAGATTTTCGACCTCGATGCTGGTAATATTTTCCTCCTTGCTAGTCACGGGTCTAGAAACGCTGTTGGGTTTGGGGATCGTCCCTACTGGGTCAACCTGAATTCTATGGCAGACACTGCCTCTGATTTTGGTTAACATTGTGCTCTAAACTGCGTTCAGTTGAAGACGTTAAACTTAGCGCTCTTGGGAGGCAACCCAACCTACTTTTAATTTTGTTAATTTGTTTTTCAGCATGAACTCTCTCAATTGTAGGTCCTTTTATTATCCCTACCATGCTAACTTTGATTCTCTTTTACTAAACACTTGTATAATCCCTATTTCTAACACTACTAACAAGTTCGTTTAGCATTTTGTCTTCTATGTGTTCAATTGCAGCTCACTATTTCTGTCTTTCCCTTTTGGATTTGCTTGCCGCGCACAGCTGAATATGCCATACCTCAGGTCGTCTCTTTCCTTTCCTTGCTTGTATTTACTTTCGTTGATTTGCATTGAGGACAATGCAAGGTTTGGGTTTGGAGATGGCAGATGTGAGTCAACTTTATTTGTCCTTTAAGCTTAATTTGGCATAAATTAGCTACACTTTTGAAGGCATAATTGAGTATGAGGTTGTTTGTGACCCTTATGGTAGACCAATTCTGAGATGTACTTTGATGATTAGAATATTTATGAGACGAGATTATTGTTAGATCAGACTTTTGAATCCATATTTTTGTCTTTTAATAGTTAGTGAGATTATTACTTTTCACACTTAGTCTTGTGACATATTCTACTATTTGGGTCGAAATAATGGTAATAACTTTAGGGATAGGAATCCACTATTCTACTTCTAACAATGTTGAAATCAATTGTACATTTCTTTATCTTAAGTAACCCCTTAAAAAAAAGTGACTGGTTGGTTCTTGTAGCCTATGTGTCTCAAGCAAGTAAGCCCATAGAGGTATCTTAAAACCTGGTACCTTAAGCCAACTGGGTCGGGAGCTGCCGATCGAAAGCTCACTACATAGGCCACAGGGGAAGCTTAAGAAGAATCAACTTTGTAGTTACTAAAATAAGCACTAATACCTAAAAAAAAAGGTGTGTGCTAATGGATTAGGTTGTGGATTCTAAAGACTCGAGCCATTAAGTCCGTAGGAGTCTCTTAAAACCTGGTACCTTGAGCCAGCTGGATCAGAGTTGCCGGCCGAATACTTGCTAAATGGGCCTGAGGTAGACATGCCTAACCGAATGAAAAAAAAATAAAAAAATAAAAAAAGGGGAAGAGAAGAAAACAAGAGAGAAAAGAGAAGTCTTTTGATTTCAGGGTTAAGATAATTTGTTCCTTTACTTATTACCTTTATGTCTTCTTAAAGTCGAAAGGTTTTTGAAGTACGACGAAGGAGAGAGAAGTTCTAAGATCACTCACTAGTTAAAAGACTTTAATGACGAAGACTTAAGTTAGAACTAGTGCAATAATAATGTCACATAAGGATCCGCTACTCTCAAGTACACTCTCAAATATGATTGAACAATAATTTTCACAAGTGACCTTTGCGGCTAAATGCCTAACTAAACTTTTCATCTTTAGCTAATTTGAGCCGAATCTTGCTTGAGGACAAGCAAGGAGTGGGTTTGGGGATGTTGATGTGCCTTATATTTACATATTTTATTCTTCATTCCCGCAATATATTTGGCTTTTATATGTGTGTTTTGTTGTAATTTAGGTACATTTTTTCTTAGAGTGCAACGGAGCAAACAAAGGTTGAAAAGTGGCAGAATCAAATGTAATCGAGGCATAATTGAAGATTACTTTGAGAAACCCGACCACATGTGGAAAAGAAGAATCAACCAGGATGTAATTCGGTAACCCAAATAGGCTTCGTGGATAGTTAATATTTATACTTTATAATATTATATATTATATAATATTTATATAATATTATGTATTATATTATAATTATTTATTATATTATATATTATGTATATAGTGTTGCCGAAAGAAAGGGGGGCCGTGTCGATCGGGACGGCTTCTGCGCCTCCTATAAATAAACCTAATTTGACATTTTTTTTTCCACGCCTCCTCTCCTCCTCTCCTCCCGAAGCCTCTACGAGACCCAGTGGGTTCTCAAACGCCGAAGCGTAGGTGGTCGGAGTGCCAGAAAGATCAAAGCAAGGATCAACGTCAACGTTAATTGAGAGGGCTTTAAATTCCTAGTTGTTAATTCATTGTTTTCTCTTTTTTTAGATGTTAATGATGTATAAAACTCCCATGTAGGAGCAAACTCTTTTAGTTTAGGGATGAAGGCCGGATAGTCGCCCGTATCCCAGATTTATATTATACTTTTGACGATTGGTTTAGTTGTGTTATATTCGCACCCCTGTGGGAATTCTTCATGATTGTTGGATATTTTTGTATGTGTGCTTGTAGCCATGACTAGATCTCCAACTTTGCAGCGATTAGTCTTGTTCTTGTAGCCTATACCATAACATAATAGGATTTCACGCGTGGTCCGGGTTGAGGTTGTACCCAACCCTGAACCCAATCTTTTATAAAAAGGAAAAGGAACATACCTAGTGCCACAAAGGGCTCCTGCCTACGCAGGGTCGGGGGGGGGGGGGGGGGGGGGGGGGGGCGATGTACACAGCCTTCCCTCTTCACGGTGTTAACCTGAAGAGAGGTTGCTTCCCAGTGCCCCCAACTTGAGGGTGAGGACTTCCCAAGAGGTCACCCATCCTGGTACTACTCTTGCCCAAGCACGCTTAACTTCGGAGTTTTCATGGGATCCGATGACAGCATGTTAGTGCCCTCTTTGGTACTACTCTCGCCCAACCTTTTATATAAATTAATATTGAATTATGAGTAACAAAGGAATTAAATTGTGCTAATGAGATAACCTATGCTACACTTAGGGTGCTAAGATAGGTTATGCCTTTAGACTAATTCATTACCCTAAGCCCTAATTTATATATTAACCCAGGCTTAGAGCTTATAGCCTAAGTCCTTCAAATTATCATCCTAAGTAAAATATAATGATGGGATACGTGTAAAGCTACCCTAAATTCACTCCCTAAACTAACCTCAATTGAATTGACACTTTTAGTTTATTGTCAGTTTTGCTATTTTTGTTAACAAATCATTTACACCTACTCAAAACTCGATTTTAACCGCTCGTTAATAACAAAATCCAAATTAACTCCGATTCCCTGTGGATACGACCCGTATACCCAATTTAGCTATGACGATCTCGTACGCTTGTGAGTAAACGGTTTTAAAACACACATTTAAAACACATCAGATACCATGTTCATGAAACACTCTACATGCCTTCAAGCAACTAAGGTTGAAAGGCTAAGTCGTGGTTCTAGCATGGAAGTTGCTAAAATACTAAGTGATGGTTTAAAGGCATTGTTTACTCTAATGATGCATGGGGTCTGCACTTGACCAAAGTTATGTATTTCTTTTTAAAAAATCGTCTTTTCATTTATATTAAAATAAGTGGGGACTGTTAGATATTTTAATGAAAAATACATATTTTCAGTTATGTTTTTGAAATCCAATATTGTTTAATGATGTTATTCATGTCCTCTACTTTGTTGTAAAAATTTTTATTGAATATGTACAATCATATATTTTTTACGTATTAAAAAATTTAAGTCTAATAGTAATTTAAAAGGAAAGGAACATACTCAATGCCTCAAAGGCTCCCGCCTATATAGGGTCAGGGGGGGGGGCGCTGGCGGATATACGCAGCCTCCCCCCTTCAGGGTGTTAACTTGAAGAGAGGCTGTTTCCCAGTGCCCCCAACCTGAAGGTGAGGACTTCCCAGGAGGTCACCCATCCTGGTACTACTCTCGTCCAATCACACTTAACTTCGGAGTTTTAATGGAATCCGGTGACAGCGGGTTGGTGTCCTTTTTGGGTCTAATAGTAATTTAAGAATGTTTTATATAAAAACTTCTGTTTAAAGAAAAGGGTTGATATACATTAAAATTTAAATATAAGTGTCGGTTACTTGTGGTCATTCACTTGACTCTAAATGCCTCTAATAGTGCATTCACGTCAGCAATGAATATACAACTGATTGAATGACCATTAAAATGCAACGGTAAAGATGAATATTTTGAGCATAAAAGGGGCATTGTTCTTGTCTAAAAAATAATAATGAAATTAAAAATATTTTTTTATGATTTCATATGAAGCCTTATATCAGTACTTCAAACAACGTAAATTAAATAATTCTTTCTTTTAAAAATTGCTATTTTGGCGTTGACTAAGTAAGCTATGGTGAAAGGCCATGGCTTTCAAGGTTGTACAGACCAAGAAAGCTTCAACTCTAGTTGAGCGTTATATCCTGGAGGCGGCGCGCCGGTACCTGCTGCACCAATTTAGATCCGAAAGGGGCTTGAAACCGTCTTAACAAGAGCGTGATCCGCCTCTCGTTCAACTATAACATTATTTTTATCATGTCATTCCACTTGTTTCAGGGAATATCTTTTTATTTATATGTTTTATATTATTCTCTGTATTTGGTTCCAACATATGCACCCTGATGACTGGGTTATATTAGCTTTTCGAGCTCTTTCGGCATTGATAACCTGGTACTCAAGGTAAAACGCCCAAGGGCAGATTATACTCGTCAATATCTCTTTCTTTCTTGCTTCGTCCAAGACAAAGTCTCGAAAGTAGAGTTGACAAAATATGACCCGACCTGATGACCCGATCCATTTGACCCGCTATTCAACCCAACCCTAACATGAAAATTTTTACATTTATTGGGACCTGAACCCGAAAATGAACCCACCCAAATTTAACCAAACCCAAACTTAACCCGATCCGAGCTGTCCTAAAACAAGAAATGAATCGACCCGAATTAGCGTCAACCGAAGTGATAAAATTTTAGAGTATCTAAGTGATAAAATATTAAAATCTCAAGGTACATCATTATACATATTGATATGTTAGGGGTACCTAAGTAATAAATGGTCAAACCTCATAGTATAGTATCTAATGATCATCTATGTTGCAATAGGGATAATACAATATCCTTCTAGTAAGATATTCTTTTTATATTTACTAATGCACTATAACATTTTTAAATATTTTAGATTTATTAAATAACGTGTTTCGGCGAATATTTAATTGTTTATGTTATATAGCCTTTAAAATGTAATCATTTATGCTAAATGATATGTAAAGAAACAACTAGTATTAGATAGCTTTCATAATGATTAAACTATACAACTATGTATAAATAATATGAGCAACTAGCTCGTAGCCTAGTGGTAAGGCGTCCGGTTGCCGTGTGAGAGCGCCGGGGTTCGAGCCCCACTAGTGACCCCCCTCCCCTGCCTTTACCAACATTAAAAAAAAAATGTATAAATAATATAATTTAATATTCAATAAATAACTTAATTCAAATATTTTATTATAAATTATATACATAATTTAACTAAAATACATATTATAAAACTAAACAATAATAATAATAAAATTATAATTAATATATTTAATTTACTTAATAATTTTATTTTTAAAAAAATTACATACAGGGGTGCATGCACTAGCAGGGACTAGTGGTGGCCACAGGTCCAGGCTGGCCAGGGAAACCGGCCCGGACCTGCCCGTTTGTGGCCCGGCCCGGCCCGGCCCGGCCCGCCCCGCCCGGGCCCAACACAGAGCCTAACGGCTCATTATTTATTTTTATTTTGTTTAAATTATAATTTTTTTCTATAAATACTTAAACCCCTCCAACCCATTTCCTCACTAAATCTTCAATCCTCTCTTCTCTCTCTATACATTCATCATCTCCCATCTTCTCTAACTTTGCTAATTGCAAAAATTGTGCTCTAAAGTTCGAAGTTCGTAAAGTATTTGGCTGAAGTTCGAATTTCATTGTTCTCTCGTTTCGGTAATTTTAGTATCGCAATTTTATTTGATTCGCATTTTTAATTATTTAATTTGCGTTACTACTTGCATTTTATAAATACTAATCACTTATACTAATATGGCACACAACTCTTCATCATTCTCTGGAGCCAGTCGTGCTAGTTCTAGCTCTTCTCGGCCACCCAGAATCCCTAAAAGGACTAAAATTGTCTTACTTGAAACTGAAGAACGAGCTTTTATACAACCAGGCCCATCACCCCAATACACTGATGATAGCATAGATTATGACTTTTCACAACAACAAGATTATCATGAGTCGGGTGTTAGTGGGGTCGGAGATTCACAAACTGATGAGGAACCCACGCCCACCACCGAAGCCCAGCCTGAAACTAGTACCGGTGCTAGTAGGCGTACAACTAGTGGGGTATGGAAGCACTTTACCCTTAATAAGACAACTAATAAAACAACTTGTAAATTATATAACCCACCTAAGGATTTTAGTCATCAACCTGGCAGTGGGACGGGCACATTAAACAGACATATACTTAGGTGCCACCCCGAGCAATACTCAGAAAAGAGCCAACAACGTCTAGTACAGCAAGTGACCCGTGCACTTGCTAATTTTAGGTTCTCTCAAGAGGCCAACCGAAAGGGTCTAGCTAAATATATAATTTTGAGTGAAAGGCCTTTTAATACCGGCGAAGACCCAAATTTCGTTAACTACCTCCAACAAAATGTGAACCCCGCCATTGTAAGGATTCCTCGGAACACCGTAAAGCGGGACACTTTTACGTTGTACCACGGGATGAAAGCTGGGGTCTTCACACATTTTGCGACGAACACGAGCATGTTCTCGTTGACGTCGGACGTATGGACGTCGAAACCCGGCCAACCTTATATGTGCGTAACGGCACACTGGACCGATGAATCCTTCATCATCCAAAAGAGGATAATTCATTTTGGACTTTTAGATTGTCCCCACAATGCCGAGGTAATTACGGGTGCGATTATAACGGCAGTCCGCGACTGGGGCATAAAGCGACGTATCTTCAGTATTACGTTCGACAATGCTGCCAATAACACTACAGCCGTTACACATTTAATTAGGCAAATGAGACCCATGTTAGGTGGGAAGTGTTTCCATATTCGTTGCGTTTGTCACATTTTGCATTAAATAGTAATGGATGGTTTAGATCTTATAAAAGCATCCCTTACCACCTTAAGATCCGTAATAATATCTGTTAAATCATCCAACACTAGAAAAAGAAAAATTAAAAATTTATGTAGGTTGCACAACATAGAATATAAATAATTTAAATTAGACTCTCAAACTAGGTGGTCGTCTACGGTAGAAATGTTAGAGCGCATTCTACTATACAAAGACGTTCTAATGGAATACGCCCAGGAAAATCGTACATAATGGAGAGATTACAACGTGGCCGATATAAATTGGGAGACAATAGATCAAATTTGTAACTTTTTAGCATGTTTAAAGAGACAACGACATTTTTTTCGGGTTGCTACTATCCGACCATGCCTCAAGCAATATCAAGATTACTTGATATTGTCAATTGGATGGTGGGTAATTAATCCAACCCCATTTTGTTCGCATCGATTCAGGCAATGAAAGAAAAGTTTGCCAAATATTATTCTGAACTACCTCTTACATACTGCTTGGCAACTATTTTAGACCCTCATTGTAAACGCGTGTCACAACCTCGCTGATGTGACGGCCAAAGTGCAAGACTTGGGCCCTAGTGAAAGAGAGGTTAGGTGAGAAAAGAAAGAGAATTAGAGTTGAGATGAGGGAAAGAATTAGAATAGATGAGAATTGAGAGAATTAGATGAGAAATGAAAGAAATATTTCATTGATTATACTTGATTGATTACAAAATGAATACAAAATGTCTATTTATATAAAATACAAGAAATACTAAATTAATACTTGAAATTACTTAATTACATCAATAAAATCAAATCAAATCAAATAATATTCCTAAGGAATCTTCCAATGGCTAGTTAGGCGGGGGCAAGGGCATCCCAACGGCTAGTAGGAGCGTCCAGGCACTGTTCAGGTGAGGCACAACCTTGGTCAGGGGCGCTGGAGATGCGGAGCTAGACACGGGACTAGACAAGGCAGGGTGCGAGCTTGACAAGGTCTTGACATTGTCATGACAAGGGCTGGGCGCGATCTGGGCAGCGAACCAAGGCACAGCTTGACAATGTCATGACATGGCATGGTGCGCGATTGGCAGCGAACAAGACAAGGTCTGGGCAGCGAACTAGGACACGGTCCGGCAGCGACCTGGGACATCATCTTAACAAGCACGAACACGGCACCTGCTCATATGTAGACATAGTAAAGGAAACCAAACGTGTCATGGCCATGACAGAACCCCCCCCCCCCCCCCCCCCCCCCCCCCCCCCCCCTCTCTCTCAAGCCAATCCTTGTCCTCAAGGATTGAAATGAGGAAATTGGCCTTGGATGAAGGCCCAATCTTCCCAAGTAGCGGCCTCAGGTGGCATGTTCTCCCATTGCACAAGGACTTGAGTTATCCTCATGCCTTTGCGTTTTAGGGAGCGACGCTTGAGGACTTGCTTAGGTTGAACTTCGGGGTGGCCATCATGGTCACAACGAGGCAAAAACACACTAGGCACAATATTATCACCGATTTTCTTTTTTAAACGAGAAACATGAAAAACAGGGTAGATTTTAGATTCTAGAGGGAGTTCCAATTATAAGCAACCTTCCCTATCCTAGCAATTACCTTAAATGGCCCATAATACCGAGCGGCTAGTTTAAGGTTGCGCCTCATTGCAACCGAAGTTTGGCGATAAGGTTGTAACTTTAAGTGCACTAAGTCGCCTATGTTAAACTCACGTTTGGTCCTACGTAGGCCAGCTTGTTGCTTATAACGGTGTTGTGCTTCTAATAGGTTTTCTCTTAGGAGGTTAGCCATATTTTGTCTCTCATTAAGCACGTCCTCAACTCCCGGTGAAGAAGATACACATGGGTAATCAATTGCTAATAGCCTAGGTTCATATCCATAAAGGGCTAAAAATGGGGTAGTTTTAATGGACGAATGGTAATTGGTGTTGTACCAAAACTCGGCAAGAGCTAACCATTGAGCCCAAGCCTTCGGTTTAGTTAAGGCCATAGCTCGCAAATAATTCTCTAAACATTGATTAACGCGTTCGGTTTGGCCATCCGATTGGGGATGGTAAGAGGTACTCATATTGAGTCCTACACCCGCCAACTTAAATAATTCCTTCCAAAAGAGACTTTGGAAGGTGCCATCCCAATTCGAAATAATGTTTTCGGGAAGCCCATGCAAACGGTAAATGTTGTCAAGAAAAATTTGCGCAACTTTAGTGGCCGTAAACAGATGAGATAGTGAAATAAAATGAGCATATTTAGTGAAGCGATCAACCACTACCAATATAGTATCCTTACCAAGGGACTTAGGCAAACCCTCAACAAAGTCAAGACTAATACTTTCCCAAGCTTGGCTTGCAATGGGTAACGGTTGAAGCAAACCGGGATAGGCAACATGCTCGTTTTTAGTTCGTTGACATGTATCACATCTAGCAATATAATCACTAAAGCTGTTTTTCATATTGGGCCAATAAAATAGACGCTTAGCTCGTGTTAAGGATCCTTGGACACCGGAGTGCCCTCCCATAGGCGAATCATGTAATGTATGCATAAACTTAGTTCTCAAATCCGTGTTTTCACCTATGTAAATACAACCCTTGTATCTTAAAATACTGCCATGAAAAGTGAAGGGACCTTGAGCCGAAGGCCCAAGGGTGGCGTGGGAAATGAGATCTAGGGCACGCTCGTCGTTATCATAACTTGCCTCGACTTCGCGTACCCATTGAGGTACCATGCTAGTGAGGACCGAACAAGACCCTAACTCACACTCCTCATCACGTCTCGACAATGCATCCGCGGCTTTATTCTCTATTCCTTTTCGGTACACTATGGAATAACTAAGGTCCATGAGTTTTGATATACCCTTTTGTTGCAATTGGGTTGTCACACGTTGGTCTAATAGAAACCGTAAGCTAGCATGATCCGTTTTAATAACAAAATGATTATTAAGTAAGTAGTGTCGCCATTTTTCAACTGCCATTAGGATTGCCATGAGTTCTTTTTCATAAACCGATAATCCCAAGTGACGAGGACCTAAGGCCTTACTAAGATAAGCTATAGGTCTACCATCTTGACTCAAAACCGCACCTAGGCCTACCCCACAAGCATCGGTTTCAAGTGTAAAAGGTTTAGTAAAATCGGGGAGAGCTAGAACCGGGGCCGACACCATAGCATGCTTAAGGGTTTCAAATGCAAGTTGGGCACTCTCATTCCAAGTAAAATGACCTTTGGATAGAAGGCAATTTAGAGGTTTACTAATAGACCCATATCCCTTAATAAACTTCCGATAGTAACCGGTTAAACCTAAGAAACCCATAAGACTCTTAAGGCTCTTTGGTTGTGGCCAAGCTACCATGGCGTCAATCTTACTAGGGTCCGTAGCTACACCGTGAGGGCTAATGATATGACCTAAGTATTCCACATGATCAATACCGAATGCACATTTACTTCTTTTAGCATACAATTGGTTAGTTCGCAATGACTCAAGGACGGTACCCAAATGACTAATGTGAGTTAACATACATGGGCTATATACCAAAATATCATCAAAGAAGACTAAAACGAATTTACGAAGAAAGGAAGAAAAGACCTCGTTCATTAACACTTGAAATGTGGCCGGTGCATTGGTGAGACCGAAAGGCATCACCTTGAATTCGTAATGGCCTTGATGGGTACGGAAAGCCGTTTTATGGCGATCCTCATCTCGGACAAGAATTTGGTGGTAACCGGCTCTCAAGTCTATCTTTGAAAATACACGGGCGCCATGCAACTCATCCAGTAAGTCGTCAATAACGGGAATGGGGAATTTATCTTTTACCGTGATGTTGTTAAGTTGTCTATAGTCAACACAAAAACGATAAGTACCATCTTTCTTACGCACTAGCAAAACGGGAGAGGCAAATGGACTACGGCTAGGTTGAATTATAGATGAAGATAGCATTTCCTTAACTTGTTTTTCAATTTCGTTCTTTTGACTATGGGGATAGCGGTATGGTCTAATAGTTACGGGTTTAGCATCGGGTTGGGTGGGTATAACATGATCATGGGCTCGGTTAGGTGGTAATGTCTTAGGAATAGCAAACACATCCTCATATTGTTTAAGTATGGGTTCAAGGTCGGAATGAACATAAGTAGCTTTTTCTTCACTACCTATTGCCAAAAATAAATGACCCACTAAGCTATGAACTTTCTTTTTAATAAGTTTTGTTAAGCCTTTTTCAGTCATAGCATGCAAAGTGGCACTATCCGAGGTTCCTTGCAAGTGAATAGGTTGGCCGTCCCTAAGCATGAAAGTTTAAGGTTAGAGAAATCAAAAGTTACCGGTCCATATTTTTGTAACCAATCCACACCTAATACCATATCGCTACCTCGTAAATCAAGAACTCGTAAGTCATTGAAAAAGAGGTTACCTTGCACCTTCCATTTCAAAGATGGGCATTTGTTGTAACTCACCAAGCTCTCGCCATTTGCTACCATCAATGTCATCACTATGGTAGGCACCGTATCAATCTTGAGCTCTTGGACAATGGTCGCATCCAAGAAACTGTTGGTGCTTCCGCTATCTACTAGGATCGTAATAGGCCTCTTTTTGATGAAGCCTTTTAACCGTAGGATGTTGTGGGTTATGCGGCCGGATAATGCATTCAAGGAGATCTCCATTGCACCGTCTCCTTCTTCTTCTTGAGGAAGTTCTTCCTCTATATCTTCGAGTTCATCATTGACTTCCTTTTGGCCTTCCATACTTTGAAGCTTATTTTTGCATACATGGCCTGGGAAATACCGGTCGTGACAGCGGTAGCACTGTCCTGGATCACATCTGGGCGCGTTGGACGCTGTCGTAGGTCCGGGCGCTGGTCTCGGAGGGCCGGACTGGGACGCTCCAGCAGGGCCTGGGTACCGGACTGGACAGGCCCTGCTGGTCTGGACTGGAACGAGGAGCCAGCACGGGATCCGTAGGGCTGTTGCTGTTTGTATGAAGGCCTAGGACCCGTAGCACCCCTAATCTCCGCTATAGTGATCTCTTGAAGTTTTGCTTGGTCAATAGTGGAATTCATATCGGTTGGTCGGTTGGCTTTAACGGCAGCCCGGATTGCGGGCTTTAAACCCCCAATAAAACTCAAGACATAATAAGATTCGCCAAGATTGTGATGATAAATCATCATCCAACTTCGTAATTCCTCAAAACGGACTTCATATTCTTCCACGGTTCCGGTTTGAGCAAGTTTATTAAATTGTTCCACCACATCTTGTAAAGATTTATCCCCAAAACGTTTTCATAATTCGTCGATGAAAAAATTCCAAGTCATAACGGGATTGCTTAATTCTAGAGCGTGGAACCAAATGTCCCCATACTCATGTAAGTGTGAAGAAGCAATGTTAACCCATTCCTCAACCGGAGTATGGTACCAACGGAAATACTTTAACATTTACGTATCCAAACTCTAGGATTCTTACCACTAAAAATTGGGAGATCAATCTTAACGTTGTGATGGGAAGACCACGATCGTGTACTAAAGTCGTTGCGGCTATGATCACCATCCTCGGATCTTGGTTGATGTCTCACGTCTCTAGGTTCAGCCACACGGATAGGAGGTGGCGGGGGAGGTGGTGGTAAAATTCCCGAACCACCCACATGCATATAGTTTCCCGATCCAACTTGTTCACCATGCGTTGCCACTTCGGGTGCGGCCAAAGGGACATTCTCGGGTCGCTTCTCTTGGTTTATCAAGATCCGGTTCATGGTCTTAGCTAAGGACGCCATTGAAGCTTCAAATCCATGTTGGCTACGTCCAATGCCCGTGACCTCAGTGGCCAAGTTTTCCACCGATACTTTCAACCCATCGCTCACCACGTTTTGGTCTCGGACCAACGTGTCAAGCCTATCCAATCTTTTTTCCATAGCCAAAATTCGTTCTTGTGAATCCGAAGTCTCCTCCGATGAAGACATGTTGTTTGAAGCTTGATTGTTTCTTGTAATCGCCAGTTTGAGATCGTCACGTGCTCTGATACCAATTTGTCACAACCTCGCGGATGTGACGACCAAAGTGTAAGACTTGGGCCCTAGTGAAAGAGAGGTTAGGTGAGAAAAGAAAGAGAATTAGAGTTGAGATGAGGGAAAGAATTAGAATAGATGAGAATTGAGAGAATTAGATGAGAAATGAAAGAGATATTTCATTGATTATCCTTGATTGATTACAAAATGAATACAAAATGCCTATTTATAGAAAATACAAGAAATACTAAATTAATACTTGAAATTACTTAATTACATCAATAAAATCAAATAATATTCCTAAGGAATCTTCCAATGGCTAGTTAGGCACGGGCAAGGGCATCCCAACGGCTAGAAGGTGCGTCCAGGCACTGTTCAGGTGAGGCAAAGCCTTGGGCAGCGGCACTGGAGAAGCGAAGCTAGACACGGGACTGGACAAGGCAGGGTGCGAGCTTGACAAGGTCTTGACATTGTCATGACAAGGGCTGGGAGCGATATGGGCAGCGAACCAAGGCACGGCTTGACAATGTCATGACATGGCATGGTGCGCGACTGGCAGCGAACAAGACAAGGTTTGGGCAGCGAACTAGGACACGGTCCAGCAGCGACCTGGGACATCATCTTGACAAGCACGAACACGGCACCTGCTCATATCTAGACATAGTAAAGGAAATCAAAGGTGTCATGGCCATGACAACGCGGGGGTTTCAACTTGTTTGCCAACATTTTTTCAAGTATTTGCATCCTACTCTTAATATCGACACTTTCATTGCAGATGTCGATAACGACTTGCATAGTTTATTTTCTCAATATTCCTATCAATTAGCGTCCAATAATCCTAGTACTGCTGCATTAGGATCTTCCACATCTAGCAGAAGTAGTTCACACACATCATATTCGTGGAAGCTGTTGGAGCAATTTACGGCCACAGTAGCCCCCACGTCATGTGACGAGCTAGATTATTATTTGCGGACACCGATGGTCCATATTTTTGGGCCGCCGGCCAACCCGCATTTTGACCTTTTACAATGGTGGAACACAAACCAAACCCATTATCCCATGCTTTCCACCATGGCACGTGATATACTAAGTTGTCCGGTGTCTTCAGTAGCATCGGAGTGTGCTTTCAATCTTGGTGGCAGGTTGCTTGGAATGAAGAGGGCGAAGCTATCGCCGTCAAGCTTGGAGATGACCATGTGTTTGAAGGATTGGCTGCTAGCAGAGGCAAGAGATCAACAGAGAATGAAGCTGAATTCATAGAGAGATGAAGAAGACGACCGTACAACTGATACCTCAAATGATGGCCTAGATACCCCGGAAGGCGACTGATATCAACACTTTTGTATGTCAATTATTTACTTTTAAATATTGACGTCAAAAGACGACCGCACCCCCCATATGTCAAACTTTGTGTTTTTTGATAAACAAATTTGTACTTTTAAATATTAGGCCTCAACTGCGTTGTATTTGTACTTGTATTTGTTACGTTATTTATGTACCATTATTTTTTTTGATAATATACTTATTATTACTTACTGTATATTTTATTTTATTACATATATTTAACATTATTTTTTTTGAACATGTATATTTAGTATTATTAGTGCTTGGAAAAAAATATATTTGTATCTCATATTATTTATCAATGAATTACAATAATTTTAGTACAAAATGACTTTGTATTATTTTAATTTCTTTTTCTTTAAAAAGGCAGGCCCAGGCCCGGCCCGCCTGCACTGTAGCTGGCCCGGCCCGGCCCGCTACAGTGGCGGGCCGACCGGGCCAGCCCGCTCGATGGCCACCCCTAGTAGGGACTACAAATTGTAGGCCTTGCCACTGGTAGGTGTAATGCGGACATACATAAGTATTTACCTTCCCCTCAGAGAGAGGTATTTTGCTTTTTTTTTTTTAAAAAACAAATTTTAAAAATTTTAAAAATGCCACATGGGAGCTAGTAAAGAGGGCACCAACACGCCGTCACCGAATCCAGTTAGAACCCCGAAATTAAGCGTGCTTGGACGAGAGTAATACCAGGATGGGTGACCTCCTGTAAAGTTCTCACGGTCAGGTTGGGGGCACTGAGAAACAGCCTCTCTTCAGGTTAACACCCTGAAGGGGAAAGGCTGCGTACATCTGCCTTCCCCTCTAGACCCTACGTAGGCGAGGGCCCTTGAGGCACTGGGTATGTTCCTTTTTCCACATGGGAGCTAGTTCGGTAAATAATTTTTAAAATATGCTATTCTAAATAATATATATTTTTATTTTAAGCCATTTTAGGCAAGCTCTCTTTCCTTTTTATGAACTAAACTATTTGCTATTGACTTTATACATATGGTATTGTAAGTAGCTATCCTATTTGAACAAGGGTGGCAGGTTGATCATTGTATATTTACATAATATTAGAGTCAAACTAGCCATCTCATACTTTCTCTCTCAAAAGGCAAACCCTAGGTACTCCAAACCACACACTGTCGAAGTTGACATGGCGACGTCCATGCTTGTTGCATCCTCCACTCCTCCTCTTGAACGTCATTGTTATACTTCGAACCCCTAAGAATGAAGAATTGTAAGCGTTGTTTCACATGATGGGAAAGTAATTAGGGTTTTTTGAAGAGTTGTCCATTGTATCCTCGGGTGCTTGTCCTTTGCGGTCCGAACCAAATCAAGAAAGATCTTTTCTAGGTTCTTAATGTGCTTTCATTATGGACATTACTTCAATAATTGGTTATGGAAATTAGCACTCACATATTGTTTTGGGAAGTAACTATTAAGGTCTGTGGTCCATTGCTCCAATGTTTCATCCTTTGTCACAACCCTGACAATCCTATTTTGGTGCACCTCCCCATGGCGGTATGTTTTATGATCCACAATTTCATCCTACAATTAATACTTATGCTATTAGCTATAGTTTCTATTCAGGATTTGCGTATCTCAGTCTTTTTCTCAATCATTTACTGCCTACTCTACTCCTAAGCTTAATTCCTCTTGGATAATGGATTGGTACCTTAGGTCTTGTCACATCTCTTTCTCCTTATCATGGTGTTAATAAAATTTTGGTCAGTAATAATGTATCGTTACCAATTGCCGGGATTGGTTTAGGTGATTGCACCATCCCATATTGTAGGTGTTCGAATGTAGGTTGTTGTTCCTTGAATAGCCCTGCACCGCACAAACCTAATCATGCGCACATTCAGGGAACTGTGAACATCGCTAGAACGGATGCCACAAGGGTTAGTAGCATTCAACGACTTAGCTGCATTAACCGAACGCACATTAGTAGGATTAGCCTAAGATGCCACATTCTAATTTATTTTCCTATTAAGCGCTTTAAGTTTAAGCGCTATGTCTTGCTTGGTGTCACCTCATAGACACCACGTATACTCCCCCAATCACCATAGCAGAGAAGGCTTGGTCGAGGGAATGTTTGCTTAGGCATTCAAAAAGTGTCCGCGCCTCAACCCCCTTGCATGAAGCATTCATCATTTGTTTGTTCGAAGCCGTGAGATCATCGTAAAAGTTTTGAACTAAAGCCCACTTGGGTGACCTATATCTTTGAACCTGCCTCAGCTTTTATGGAACTCTTCTTGGTCTTTTTGTTTGAAATTGTTAATGGCTCACTTAAGAGCCATAGTCCTGACTTTAGGGAAAAAAATTTGACCAAAAACCGTTGTAGGTCATTCTAAGTTGTGATCCATCCCTCCAGGAACTGAAACCATAGTTCGGCTGCTCTTTTAACTAAAACGGGAAAAGATAGCCTAACTGCGTCGTTCGATACACCTTGTTAAAGACTTGTTTCAACATATTTTGAGAAAGGCAACAAGGTGTTCATACGAACTCTTGTTTAGCTTCCTATAAAATGTGGGAAGCATGTTGATAATCCCGAGCTTAATTTCGATGTTTGCATTACCTATGGTGAGTAATGCAACTCTGGTTAGTGAAACATACTTTTGGGGAGCAAAGTGTTCCCCAATCGTGCGTGGTTCCTCATTAGCAATGACTCGAGTTGACTTATACTAGCTTTGTACTGCCTTAAAGTAAATAACCTCAACTTAATTTTCAGACTATAATAGGAATTAATTTGGGATTGAGTGATGTCTACTGTGATGCACTAAAAAGCAAGCTAAATCAACCTGGATCACAAGCCTAAAACTGTGCGGAAAGAAAATAAAAATAGCAAAAAAGATAAAATAAAATAAAAACCTCATCAATCACTAAATAAAACTTTGACTACCGATTCTCGGGCAACAGCACCAAGATGTGGGTTTAAAATTGTGTTCTTGCAAGTGTATGAGCAAGTCGTAGCTATTGCGGGTATGCATGTGTCATATCCATAGGAAGTTAGTATAAAGTTGGATGTGGTGATTATCAAATGGTTAAAATTCGATTTTTCTTGGAAACATGGGTGGTTGACTAAAGTAACAAAATTAACTGAGGGCTTAGTGTTATGAATAATCTAAGGACATAACTCATCTTATCAATATAGGTGTATCATGGACTATCTGAATAGTACTACTAAATTTCTCTATCACACTTAATTTCATGTTAAATCCTGAATTAATACTTAAGTTAGGTCTTAGGTTAGTAAACTAGTCTAAAGGCAATAACCCATCTAATCACTTTAGGTGTAGCACGAATTATCTCAATAGTACTAACAAATTTCTTTGTTACTTCTAATTTAGTATTAATTTGTGTAAAAATTGTGTTTAGGGTTAGGTACAACCTGATCAACCTCGACCACTCATTAAAAAAAATATTTATTATACTATAGTTTAGACTACATCACAAGAAAACACGTGAATAAATTAGGTCATGATCACAAACGAAATATAAATCCGAGATCTGGACGACTAACCATCCTTCACCCACTAAACTAAAAATTTACTCCTCAATAGGAGTTCTACATATTATAAATTCAAAAGAGAAAAGGAAAATTGACTTGAATCTTGTTTTGATTTCCCCGTATTCCGACCACTTACGTTTTGGCCTTCATGAGTATTCAGATCTCTCTTAGTAGCTTGGGGAGGGAGGATAATTGAATGAAGAATAAAAGGAAGGAAAAATTACGTCCCCTCCTCTTTATATAGGAGCATGTCGTGTAGGTGGCCAATCGATCGGCGACTATTTTCGTAGCTTGTGCAATTAACTTAAAATGCGCTTAAATTTTGATCCGTAAAGAGGTATGGGTCAATTACATGTCAAAACGAAGCTCTCAAAGAGATCTAGGTGATCCTAGTGGTATAATCAATGGAATTTGATATTATTGGCTCATGAACACTCTTCTTTTTTGTGTTTTGTTCGTTTTAAGCTTGATTGATTGCCAAAATGCATCGTTGATTGATCTGCGCATCCAAGGGGAGACTTTTCTTGGCTCAATTTTGACCCAACTGGTCTTTTTCTTACAAGTTGTTGGGTTTTTAAACATAGTCTTCGTATTTGTCCAATGCAACCTATTTTTCACGGCTTTTTAAGTCATCCTTGCTCCAACTGGTATCAAGCCCAAGTATACACTGATTATGTCATAGCACACATGTAATAGCCAAAATTATCATAAAAGATACAAAATATACAACACATCAACCCCTCTTTACCCTATCCCACTTTATCTCTTTTTATCCTATTGCCAAATGAAACATTAGGTGATAAATCATCAAGCAAAACCCCAAGTACCTAATACTTTGTTTGGCAACTGGGTAATAAAAGGATAAAGAAGGGTAAAGATTGGGCTTGTTCGTGATTCTGGTAATTGTACCCAAAAGTATTTCAATTCAGTTAACCGTAACCAGAATACTAAAAAATCTTAAACCGTTATTATAACTGAAAAGATCGGTCAACTGGCTTTCGATTAACCAATAATTTGATTTGATAACGGATAACCTAAAAAATAATACAATGCCTCTTTCATGTTATATAATCTATCTTTTAATGGTTTATAATTGTCCAAAAAATATATTAAGCGTGATAGTATTCAACAAATTATAAGCTTATAATCCAATTCTACAAAATCAAATGCGTTACATCTCATTTTAACCAACATGTGGACACACGAGTAGTACTAGATTGTAGCAAAATAATGCTTAGTTAGTATTTGAGATACAACAATTGGGTCGGGTATTTTATGATAGAAGATGAATTAGGAGAAAAAGATAAAGTTTAATCATACGTTATGAAATAGTCACTTCTATGCTGAAAAACATATTTAGTGACATATAATATTATTAACATGTAAAACATATATAGAAAATATATATTATTTTGGTAAACTGGTTAACCGAAATGGACAAAATCACCCATCGTTATCGTCACAAAATGCCCAAATTAGTTCAGTTCGGATAACCAAACTGAAAATTGGGTATGGTTAACCACATTTTCAGGTCGGATATTTAGAAAACTCGATTTGGTATTTTAGTCATGGATTTTTTTTTTTTTGGAACACCACCATTAAAGATGGTTAACGCGGGGAGGGTAAAGTAGTATCGTACCCTTCTTTGAATAAGTCCAATAAAGAGGAATAAATAAGTTATTTTGTTTGATAATATGATAAAGAAATAAGAATAAAAATAGTTATAGTTAAAATAAAAACAAAATTATTTGAAATTTTTAAAAATTTACCATCTTCCCTTTATCCCAAATTGCGCTTAAGAAAATAGGGATTATTACCCCATGTCTCTATTAAAATTTTGGTGAGGATTTACCCAATTGCTCTTACCCCTATTGCCCTTAACATTACATTACATCCCATCCATTATTCCGTTGCCAAACGAGGTAAACCGATGAATTCCCCCAAAAAACTCAACAATTAGCTGGGAGGTTTACGCATATGATTACATTTGACATTTTCGATCTTCCTTGATGACTGAGAGTTGCAGAGGAGATGTAGAAGCCACCGCATAATCTTCCGTCAAGGTGAACCCCAAAGCCCCTTTATCGTACCATAAGCATTCGATTACGCTTCATTGAGCAATTATTGATTCATTAATGCAATTTGTGATCGTCCTTTTTTGCATAAATTTATTCCGCAGCATTCTTTGATTGTTCAATTGCAGGTTTTTCTGTTTCCTGGCTGGAAATAGCATGTTCTAGGGTTAGGGTTTTTTTTCCCTTATACCGTATACGAGGATTAGGGATTCGAATCTGCAGCTTATGCCTCTTCATTGGCGCACAATTAAGTTGCAATCAATTGTGTAGGTAGTATGTGGTGTGAGTGATACATGCCCAAATAGGTATATGAGCCTATAATAATAGGGCAGGTAGGAAAGTGGGTCTGGCCACATTCTATAAATAGGGGTAAGGCTTTGTATTCGAGGGTATGAATGAAATCAAATGTTATCTATTACATGTTCTTCCTTATTATCTCTTTAATTTTAGTATGTTAAGCTATATTTTAGTTTCCCGTCCTTTTCGGTTCATGTCATGGTGTTGTGTTGTAATCTTAGCACTCAGAACGCTTGCTTTTGCCATTTATCAGTACGACTGGTAAAGTCTCTAATGACATGGTAACATACATTATTGGGAAAATCACACATTGAGTATGAGGAAGCAAAAGATCAACAAAAAGAATACACCACAGATTACATGGAAACCCTCTCTCAACTAGAGAGAAAAACTACGAGATCCCAACGGGTGCCTCATTCACTATAATGTTTAAGCATCACAATCTCTAATTGTAAACTTCAAACCCTATATTACAATCATCATTCCAAATGCTACTATGACATAGTAAGTTACTATCCCTCCCACAATATAGTTTTGCACCGTAAACCACCAACGCTTGTACGAGGTAGCTTTGCATGGTAAACCATCAACTCTCCCATGATGTAGCTTTGGATAGAGAAAGCTACGAAAACTCTCTCATCAATGCACCCGAGCATGGCTCCTTTATGCTTGGTTGAACCTAACTCAATATCAAACAACTAAAACTCACAAATAGAACACTTAAAACAATTTTCTCTCATTATATCCCCCTACCCAGATGGGCACCGCTTTGCAAAACCCAATAAACACTTTACGTTTTTATCTCTTCTCTACACACTTCCACACTCTTTCCATTCACCCAAGAACTCTATGTATAAAAAATCTTCGAACAATTTTGGCAATTGGTCAACTATCTTTCTTTCTCTTTCTTCTCCTCCCCTTTTCCCCTGTAATTTCTTTTTCCTCTTTTCTGATTTTTTTTTTTTCAGATTTTTCTATTTTCTTCGTTTTAAATATTATACAAATTAATTTTAAGATAAAAAATAAACCACAAATGTGATATAAACCTGACAGGAAGTTACTGAGGAAAACTGAACCACGACATGATATGGCTTGATTGGATGCAAAACCAACACGATTCATCTTTTTTAGCAAACTTAAGAAATTAACGTGTTTGATATGTTTCATCACATTTTAAGTCAAACAAATCAACACGATTAACAGGTTGAGGCGAAATGATATGACATGTTCGATACCCCTATAATGTATATTAAGTATTGCATATGCTTGATTAGCCTGATCGAAACCGTTTTATCTCTTGATGAAACAGAAGCATTGAATTGGGCTTTTGAAATATCTAGTCCCAAGGGTTTCTGAAATGCACCAATTGATGTTCCACGAGGATTCTACTTCCGTACTTGCATGGGTCTGGGTTGTTGAGGCCCTAGCAAGATCTTATGAGGTGGATTTAGCTCTGCTATGTGGTAAGTACTAACATGGTTGCACAATTTGTTCTTCAAGTATGATTGGCTTAATTCTCTGACGTCTTTGGCTTCATTTGAAGTACAGGGTATATGTAGTGGTGGATTCAGGAAATTTTCCTGTTGGGGGTTGTAGCAAAAGTAGACGACAAATAGACATACTCAATATTATATACTAATTTTCATGAAGATGACTAAAATATAAAAGATGAAAATTTGAAACAAATTGTATTGAAATATAATGGTGTAGGAAAAAGTCGCAAAACATGAATACATGAAAAATCATTTAGAATACACTTTGTACAAAATCGCACTGTAAAGAACATTCATAAAAATCACCAGGTGCTACCATACTTCTACTAAAACAAGTAATGAAAATCAGTATGATCCTTATTGAATTTCTTAAGTCACTAGGGGCACTTGCCCCAGCATTTTAGTACTGGCCCTGACAGTGGGGTGTATGACATTTCACTTTCTTTTAGAGTTGGTATTGAAGACTCTGCAGTTATCTGGTGACTTGGGAAAAGAAGTCAGAGAAGCGGTTGCTCTACGATGTTTGCAGAGCTTGTTTCCTCCTGGCGATGCTGAGGAAAATGTTATTCTTTCTCAATGCCAGCCGACAATTGGGTTTGATTCAGCAGAAAACTGTGAAAGTGTTGTCCGACGTGTTTTGCACAAGGGATTTCGGGTAAGAACAGTTATCTGGTGATCGTTTAGTATGGGTTCTGTTTTTAGCAGCAATGTGTTCACTAATTTGATTCTCTGTCAGACTTCAGCTTCTGATCTGAGAAAGGCTGATCAGTTAAAGCGGAATGTTCAATCTTTTATTGAGCTTAAAAAGGCAAGCTTGCCTAGATCTACTCTAGAACAGGTAAGTGCAGGCCTTGACCACATTTTTAGCTAGCTTTCGGGTTTGGAAGTGGTAAATATTTGTTTAGTTTCATTAACTCTGTTCGTTTTTTTTCATGTGTGTGCGTTTTGTCTCCGTATATACAGCTGAAGGATACGATTCTGCGAGGTACAGATTCTCTAGCTGCATCCTTGAAGGAAATAAGTGGACTTACAGCTCATAATCAATGCAGCCAGAATGTTTCTTTAGATGGTGGTGATTCAGCAGCCAAAACGTCGAGACTTCTCGAGAATGGCACTGATGGCAAAGCCATACTGGCAGAGGCCAATGCTTCTGGCCCTGGAAATTGGAACCAATTCCAAAAGGGAAACTTGCGAGATAGAAGTTTATTGTCATCAAAGAGAGATGCTACTTGTGTTGATTCAGATAATCATGTACAAGGGTCAAACGACTTGGTTGATGGTGGTCACCTTGGAAAGAAGCGTAAACTGGATACTAATCGTAGGGTACGTCCTAATAGAGTGCTGTCAGTGGCTGTTGATGTAAGTAAAACCTCTAAACTGATACTAGAGAGAAACATGACTCGTGTTGACAGTGAAGCACATGAAATGCCTGATGAAACTCTTGTGGACAGGCCAAACAGAAGTGTTGATAATAATAACGAGTTGTCTGATTGGCCTGGCAAGTTTGGTTGTAACTCTGATGTTGAAACGGTCGACTCCACAAGTCTGCAAGTCGGCAATTTCATGTTTTTTCTGGATAAACTGCATCAAGAAGTATTGAAGGACGGACTTGATGAAGATAACCACAATGATGAACCAAAAAATGACAATGACGTACCAATTTTGAATAGTTCTTCCCCAGCTGCTATCCAGAGCAGAACTCTTGTAAAAGATGAACAGAACCTTCGATTGATAAAAGCAAATGCAACGAGCAGTGACCAATTATATGGGAAAAATGTTTCTGCCGAGGTCAGAAATGATGTGGGGAATCACAACCAACCTGCAACATCATCTGATAATGATGGCTATCATGATGGAGAAGCTGATGTTGCCCTGAAAAAGTGCAGTTTTCTGAGCTCTCAGTATGGAGTTAATGAAGATTGTTTCACAGTTACGGAGACAGAGCCAAACCTTTGCATGAAGTGTAAAAGAAATGACAGTGAGTTACTGGTTTGTGCTGCTACTAACTGCCCGATTGTGGTCCATGAGAGCTGCTTAGGTTGCTCAGCTAAATTTGATGATAGTGGCAATTTCTACTGCCCCTTTTGTGCGTATTCTCGTGCCATTTCTGAGTACGATATGGCCAAGAAAACGGCGTCACAGGCTAAAAAAGAACTGTCCTTGTTTATTTGTACGAGGAGTGACTATGGGCAAGAGAATTGTTCTAAGAGATCATCCTCGGAAGGTAACGATATGGCACAACTTACTACCCAAAAACGGAAGTCAATAATATTTCTCCGAAACTGAAAAATAATCAATTACAAAGTTATGTTTTACAGGCATAAAAGATAGTATTGGATAAGTAAGGAGATAAATGCTAAGGCTGCATTTGGTTCAGCTTTTCAAGTTATGAAAAAGCTCTAGTTGACTACAAGGCTTGCGTTTGGTTGACAAAAATGATCTTTTTACATCTTTTTCACAGCTTAATTGGGCAGATTAAAACCTGTTTTATAACTAAGCAGGTCAATAATATTTCTCCGAAACTGAAAAATAATGAATTACAAAGTTATGTTTATAGGCATAAAAGATAGTATTGGATAAGTAAGGAGATAAATGCTAAGGCTGCGTTTGGTTCAGCTTTTCAAGTTATGAAAAAGCTCTAGTTGACTACAAGGCTTGCGTTTGGTTGACAAAAAAAATCTTTTTACATCTTTTTCACAGCTTAATTGGGAAGATTACCACATGCACCTACTTTTAACTTTTTATTACCACATGCACCTACCACCACCCGCTTTTACCCCCATGTGTGACTAATCACCATCCTCCACTACCGTGTTAGTCACCGTATTTATTCTCTCTTACTTACTATTATTAGTTGATTTATATTATTCACTCAATTTTTTTTATTATAATAGCTAAATTTTTTTTGAAGTTGTAATCAAATACTTGACTAAACAATTCATTGTAAAAAGATACAAATCTTATTGAAACAAAAAGCTGAAAAAAGATAAGTTGAAATAAAATGAACCAAATGCACCCTAAATCAACTAAGAAACTGCTTTCCTAGAATTCATAACCTAATATAAAGATAACTAAATTCTCTTATTAACTAAAATAAAGATTCTTAAAGGATTCTATCTTCTTCCTAACAAACAGCCAATGGAATCTGAAAAAAAATATCTTATCTAAAGTCATTAAATCCTTTCTTACGTGATGCATTAGGTACGCACCAGTCAGAACTAAACAAAGATGTGGACCGAAGGAGTGAAGCAAATGGTGTTGCCAACCACGGGTTTGAAACCAATAATCTTCAACTGAGGAGCCCAAAGGATAAGCTGCATTGCCCTTCAGTTCCATCTGCTATCATCGATACACCCATAGGGGGTAAAAGTACTGGTCTAACCATTGAAGCTCTGCATTGTTCATCTTGTGAAAGACCGGTTAGTGACATGATGGTCCAGGATCAGCTTGTAGAAGGAACTAATGAAGGACTGATTCGTGAACAAATTAGTATAGATTTTGATGCTACTGAGCCATCATGTGGAGATAGAAAGAATACTCATTTGAGTCAGAAGCATGCTGAGGTGAGAAAGAGAAAAGGGTCTCAAAAGCCGCAAAATTCCGAGCTCCAAAAGGCTGATTCTTATGAGTCGATTAGCAACTCCGAAGATGAAAATGAGAAGACTGCTTCTTCCAATTATTCTCTGAGACATCAAGCGCGAGTGAATTGCTAGTAAGTTCCCTGAGTTGAGTTTGTGGTAATTTGCAAACTAACATCTTATATATTAGTAAATATGTGTCATCAACCGCACCCTTCTATAGGTTTTGGATTATAGGCTCTCTTTGGATGTGTTGGCTTCATCATTTGGGCCATCAAACTGGAGCAAACTAAGAAGGATAAGTGAAATATACATATTTAGCTGTCATTTTGTTCAATGGAAAACATTTTCCTTAGAAAAATATATTTTGACAAAATATTTTCACTTAAAAATATTTTTTCTTAAAAGTTCTTATCTTTTTTGCTAATGAAAATAGTTTCATTCTATGAATTTGTATGAGATTCACACTTGGCGAAGTTTGAGGTTGAAATTAAAGCATATGAGGTGAAATTATGATGAAAATGTTTTCCCCTTCATGGAGGAAAATGTATTCCTCTTTTGTTGAGGGGAAGTCAATTTCTCCTCAATGGAGCAAAAACATTTTCTGTATTTGTAGCTATTGGTGTAAGGTTATGAAAGAAACATTAGAATTCAGATGTAAGGTTTTCCTTCTAAATAAATGGAGCCTTAGTGGATCAACATTGAAAATTTCTCCTTGCGGAGGGGTTCTGGCTGGCATGGGTGTATTACTCTACCTTAATTTACTTGCTTTCTGGGAAATGGTTGGTCCCTTAAACTAGGAAGCATATAACCCTGTTTTGATGTAGAAGTTATCGGTGTTCGACACCCGTAGTCCACGTAAGAATTTCCCTAGACATGCCTTAATCGCTTGGATTACTGATGATGGTCAAGGCCCCACGTAATGGAAGCAATTCTTTGGGGCCTTCAATTTGTTAAGGGCCTCTATTGAAAACTAGTTTTACTATCATTTTGTTTTGGCCGCATACTACTATTCATACGTGAACAAATAACAACCTATGTATGGGACATATATGTGCATATGTACATATATAACATAAAGACCCCATATATAGCCTGTATTATGATGTAAATTGCATTATTTTAGATATGCTTAAGTTTCCCTGAGTTACAAGAAAAGCCCACTGGTCAAACTTGCTTGAGGCCCTTAAAATCCCGAGATCGGCACCGACTCATTATAGAGCGTAGTGACATACTTTTGCGCCCCCCCCCCCCCCCCCCCCACCCAAAAAAAAAAAAACAAAACACAAAAAAAAAAAAAAGAAAATTCCCAAACAGAAAAATCCTAACTTTGCCCCTGCATGTAGACAACTCCACTTACTAGGAAAAGGCTCGGATTGTTTTTGTTATTGTACAAGTTAATTTGTATAGAGCAAGTTGAAAAGAATTCTATTCTCACTTCTCGCCACTCAAAACATGGAGTAAAACGTGTGCTACAACTCGCAGCACGTATCCAGTGAACATACAACTGAGGCGAAAGAAGCTTGCTTGGACATCTGAGGAGATTGAAACACTGAAGGTGCTCTTTTACTTTCTTACATGCATTTCTTATTGTAATACCTTATCTTCATGTGTTTGCTGCTAGTTTGCATTGTTCTTTTTCTCATTTGATTGGATGTAAGAATTTTAATGCTTAGTTCGGTTTGGGGGTAGGCCTCTTATGTTCACTTATGTTCAAAATCTATCATTTTCTTACACTAATTATTATTCATAATAACCTATGCAAAAATCTTTTCCTTCATGGAGAGTAATTGTCCTCCTCCCGGATGAAGGGAAAACATCTCTTCTTACAAGAGAGAACCTGTCTAATGTTATCTTATGTCCACTCTTCTCCTTTGATTTCAAATGGACCGGTTGTGAGCCCTATAAAAACTGATATAATGAAATTATTTGGTCAAACCAAACAAAAAAGAATTTTGGGGAAAAAAAAGATACCTATTTAGTTAAAAATCTTCTGGTGAAATATATAGGGAAGGATAATGTCTTCTCTCCGATCAGATGGAGCCTAAATTTGAAAATCACCCCCCTCCTCTACTTGGTCCCACATTTATCTTTTTGGGTCTCCATTAAAGCACATTGTGAGTGAATGCTTCAATTCTGCTGCTTTGCTCTTTTGGCAGGAAGGAATCCAAAAATTTGCAGACGACGATAAGCATGTGCCATGGAAGAGGATTTTGGAATATGGAAGCTTGGTATTCCAAAGAGGACGAACAACAGTGGACCTCAAAGACAAATGGAGGAACATTTTGCGTGGTGAAAGCCCCAGATCTAACTGAGTTCTCCTTGCCCTATTTACCATGTGTTTTTGTATAGATTTTGTCTACGAAGGGCGCTAAGTTTGTGACAAGGACGAACTTCAAAAGGGCATTGATGAACATTGATCTGGACTCTGGAGAGCTTACCACGTTGCATATTCCGATGTCATTTTACCTGGGTAAAACTATTAAAGGATAATATGGCGTGTGTTTAGCAACATGATCAGTTTTTTGGTGTTCCTGTCAGTATTATTTACTGACTAATTGTCATATCAATGCCCTTCTCGTATGTTTATAAAATGTAACCTGTTTTGTTTTCCTCCCAAAATTAGTGCGCTTTCATGGTATGTTGGCCGATTTGGTTTCCTTGAACATGTTTTTGACTCAACTTTCACAGAATCATGTGGTGTGGTGGTGACCCAGTGCGTCACCCTTATGAAAAAATAGCATGTGTTTTGCGGCGATCAGGTGTTTCTGATTAGGTGTCCTGATGTCTTGTTCTTTTAACGGGTTGAGGATTGGAATACATGATTCATTTTTCATTTTATCCGATAAAATTGGATCAATACAGGTAACGAAGGATACACATTTTAGCAAGTACTAACTTAAAGATTACTTTAGCCTAAACTTCAACTGTGTTATTATATCGTCGCAGCCTGTGAGATGACATTTAAAAGGAGTTTTAAAAGTTACTTCTGTTTATTAACGTCATTTGTTCTAAAATCACACATGCCCTAGATGTAACTTAGTATGAGTCACATTGGTTGAATTGAATTTCGTTAATGTGATAGCATTTGACTGCAGTTTTTGCACTCTTTGCATAACCTGAAAATTCGTGGTAAAGCCATGGAAAAAGGAACAAGCCAGCAGTAGAGACGGGCCTCAAATTTCTTCCTGCCAACACTACAGTGTCCGTCAAAGAACTTGGGGGTAAAAAATGTTATCCATAGGACGGCACTCTTTGCATAACTTCGACTATGTACTAGATGCATATCCATAGGATGTTCACGTTAAAATATATATATATATATATATATATATATATATTATAAAATATGAGCATAATATATATATTATAATATGTATTTGTATTTGTTTAAAAAATAAACGATAATTAAAAATAATAAATATCTATTCCTAAATTAAATGTCTACATTTTATATTTGCAAAAATTTGTCTCTTAAACTCTCAAATTATTAATTATTTCGTATCATTTACTATATATTATGCTTCTTTTATCGCTATTGTGGCTACTAATATCTTAGTTTTATAAATCAACAAACTTTTGATTGAAAGTTTCATGTATAAAGCTGAATAATACACATATTAGATCATGTTTAATTCCTATATTATATTTTACTAAGAGGGCTTGGGGCAAGTGGGTGGTAAAAAGCTGAGAGCCCAACAAAAGAGCTTGAGTTTAGCTAGGCTGTTTATGATGTATTTAGCAGTGTGCTTGTTCATCATGTTTTGAGGTGAGATTTGATAGGATGAAAGCCGAACTCAAAATTTGGTTATGTGCCTGATTTGGTATTTTTTTTGGTAAGGGATAATGTAAACAATAAATAAATAAACATAATGAAGTACTTAATTTAAGACACACAAGGAGACCGCTAGAGGAAAAGAAAGAGAGAGAAAGGTCGCGTGAGAGGAACGGTCTAGTGAAGGAGGAAGAATTCTCCATGAAGGTATGTGTATTTGTATATCCAATCAAACCCCGCTTCCCCCCCTTTCCTTATGCTTATCGTTGAAGCATGGGGGGATTCGCCACAAAGTGCCACGTAACACGTGATACTGTTAGTAGTCCCTCTGATTATTTAGTATTTGCGAAGTTTAGTTTTCTAATTTAGGTGTAGTCTATCGTTGCCCGGTTTTTATACCTTAATAACCTGCTCATTTATACTTTTAACATACTCGGCTTTTTATAGTAGCAAACTGCTCAATTATAATCACAACAATATGAATCCCCTTACCAAATCACATAATTTCAAGATTTCCTTGCAAGAACATAACATTGGCTAAAAGACACATACTTGAAGGACATTCTCCTGCTTTTCCAAACTTGAAACCCCTGTGGCAAGATAAGAAAAGAAAGTGCTTATCTAAAAGGGTGTCGGAAGATCAAAGGGATCACAAAATCGAGAAGAAAGAAGGGATGCGCAATCTTTCTTTTCAAAACTATCACCCATGTAAAAAGACGTATTATTGTGATAAATCTTGTTTTTTGGGGAAAATATAATGAAATCATGTTTCCTTTTCTTTCTCCCAACCTTGATAGAAGGGTTCCCACTAGGACAAAGTAGAACACGTAGAATTAAGCAGCCTTAAATAGTGTAATGTTAATGAAGAGCCGGAGTTCCAACCTTCAATTTGGTAATTTTAAAGGGGTTCAACCAACTTCTAGAGTAGTGTTCAAAACTTGACTGTGTTAGGCTTACGTTTGAAGTTTGATTTCAACGTGTCTTGTTAAAATGTAGAGGACCGAGCCAATTAAATTTAGGCTTGTGACCTTCTATAATTTAGTGTGTGGATATACATATGCATTAGGGTTGTATGAGTTTGCCAACCATTGAATATTGTCTCTTGCATTACTCTCAAACTAGTGAAATTGTGGTTTGTCTATGTAGGTGTCAACAAACCATATAAATTCTAATTTTCTATTTTTTCCCTCAATCTCCTTTGTTTCTACTTGCTATTTCAACTTAAGGTTCCGGTGTATGTTAGTGATCCCAACAGAGAGTTCATTTTGTTTCTTCCTTTTTTTTGCCTATGCAAGTAAAATTTAGGAAGTTCGTCAATTGCTATGTTACTGGTAAGGTTGTAATCACAAATCACGGCTATCCAAGAACAAAAGAATTTCATTTTAAAATTACAAAATGGCAAGATTTAAATGAATAGACAATGGGGTATCCAAAGTCATATATGTGTTCATTTTGCTAATCTACAACCTTTACTTTCTGGGGAGGGTGTGTAAAATACAACATTACATATGATTGTCCAGTATACAAGAAAGGATAACGAGAAGAAAAAACATCGCTTGTACACCAGTACGTTTCTTCATTTACAGTTCTTCGGAAAAGGAGAGTTGAATCATCTGATGTTCGCTTTCCTCCTCACGTAAACTTTACCATAGGAGCTTGCCTATGCCTTGATTTCGCATAATAATTTACAAATCTTCAGATAGTAGTTGTTATCAAGCATTCTTGCAGTAGACCGAAGTCCTTTCTCACATGAACGAGTTGTTTCCTCCAAGGGTCATTGTGTAACTTATAATGCAATATCTGAATAGACAGGAAAACAAGGTTAGTTAGCTACGCGCAAATGGCAACTATGAAAACAATCATTTTCTTTTCTTGTTAAGATCCTTTAAATATGATGATTTAGTGCGGGTCATTGTCGAAGTGATCAAACTAAAGAGAAATCAAAACATTATTTATCATCCGCAACTTGGGAAAGCTACCTTAAGCGTTAGATCAAGCAAGGCACTTGGACTTGACATTTCATGAAGCATCAAATCTAAGGGGTTTTTTTTTTTTTTTTTGGATCAACGGCTTAAAATCTAAGGTTCAAATCCTTTATTCAAGCGCTACAATTCCTTAGGGGCTACCCACTAGGTAAGTGGGCCCCGACTTCCAAGTGGATGGTGCGTGCAACTTGGAATTAGTCAAGTGTGCATATGCTGGCCCCAGGCATCCGATTTATAAAAGTGTATACTTGGGAAGGTACTATTCTATTACGACCTATTTTTGTTCCTTTCTACTGCAATTTTTCGTATCTTCAATTGCCTATTTGATTGTAGCAATCTTTCATTTGATTCCATAATTTTTATTTCAATCCTCTTTTCAATATAAAAATTGATGCAGCAAGTAGATGGAAAATAAGGGAAACGAAAGGTTCAACATCCTTCCTTTGAATTCTTATTACGAAAATAATTAAGAACAAAGAGGAATAAAGAGTCTAACTAAATTCTCACTCCGAGAATTAGAAAGAACACATAAACAATGATAAAAATCTCTAAAACAATTGAACCAACTAAATCCTAAACTTCCTCTTGTTTAAATAGAGGACCTAATTCAACTAAACTAAAAGACTTGAAAATTAAAAGATAAATATAGAAACAACTATTAATTATTTAAACATCCAATAATTATCTCTTAATCTAATATAAGCTAAAGTCTCCTAGTTGATGTTAACTTTCTCAATCCGGTTCACCCTTTTGTGTCTCTCCCCTCTACCTGCCTCTCTTCCACCCTGCCAAGTAACCCATCTCGTCAAGAATTCGATCCGCTAAGATACGGGTTGCATCCTCCTCTCCGACCTGGAGAGACTTCGCCATCAAATTCTACTGCTTAGTCTTGAAGGTGGTTGGCGATGGCAACGGAGAACCAGGAGATCTCTTTTGGGTTGTGGTAGAGCACTTCGGTGTGAGCTTATATTAGCTGGTGCTCATGATGGGGGTTGAGTGGATAATTTTTTTGGTGGAGCTAAATGTTGCCGGCTTTGGTTGGGACGGTGGTGTTGTGTGGATGCTAGGCAAGGTTCGTGTTTGTGGGATTATAGGTGGTGGTGAGGATAGGATCTCAATATCCTAAAGTATCTCCTCATCATAGATGGGCTTATCAAAGATTGGTGGATAAGAAAAGTCGTGAATGGGTTCATCATTCATTTCTTCCTTGCCACCTCCTGCTCATAGTTGCAGGAAACTCCTAAAATGCTAACGTTTCCGTGTTTCAAAGTCAGATTCGCGTTTCCAACGCGTTTCAAACTCGACAGAAACACGATTCAAACAATAATGGAATCATTTTGATAAGAAAATACTTATTAAATGATTTCTTGGTTAATTAAATCACTTGATTTTGAATAATGATTGAATTGTATGGACATGTTGGAGTCAATGTTGTAGATTTTATTCATTGGAATACTTAATTTCGTTTGGTATTGCTTAATATTGACTTTGTTTTAATATTTATACTTCAACGACTCCAATGGCAACACTTCATTACTTTTTTCTGTGTATCTAATCTATAGTAGTATAAGTGTTCCCTCAACGCTCCCAACTTAAGAAACTTTTGTGATTGCCCGCTCCCCCACTCCCGCTTCCATTTCTGCTCCAGTTTCTTGCAACTATGCTCCTGCTGGCAGGTTTTGAGGCTGAGCTCCGGGTTTTTGATTGAGATTTGCTCCCAATTGGATCAAACATAGCTCGATTCGCCAGAATTTCTCTTCCAAGTCCTAGAATCTCCTCTCGTTCTGTTGTTGAGCATCACGCTCGTAAACGTCTCCGACGACGGCGTATCTCTGTGCCCACAGGCCATCTCAGAAGTCGTTATGAGCTCTGATACTAACTGATGCAGTGCGTAGATGGAAAATAAGGGAAACGAAAGGTTCAACAACCTTCTTCTAAATTCTTATTACAAAAATAATTAAGAACAAAGGGAATAAAGAGTCTAACTAAATTCTCACTTCGAGAACTAGAAAGAACACATAAACAATGATAAAAATCTCTAAAACAATTAAACTAACTAAGGCTGCGTTTGGTTCAGCTTTTTAACAGCTTAAAGCTATGAAAAAGATCTAGTTGACTACAAGGCTTGTGTTTGGTTGGTAGAAAAGATCTTTTTACATCTTTTTCACAGCCTAAATAGAAAGATGAAGAAGCTATTTTATAACTAAGCAGAAAAAGATGTAAAACTCGATCTTTTTCATAGCTTATTTCAGAAAATGCTTTAAAAAGACTATATTAACATTAAATCTTCACCACTATGACCTACTTTTGCTTGTTATCACCACCCCCACCTACCACCACCCTTTTTACGCCCATGAGTCGTTACACTTCTCACTCTCCATTACTATAACCAACTATTACAATGATTTTTTTGTATCTACCATTATTAATTAATTTATATTATTAAGTCACTTTTGTGATTATAATATATAAGTTATTTTTTAAAACTTATATCCAAACACTTTATTTTGTAAAAAAGATCTTTCTGCACAATACAATCAAACACTTCACTGTAACATAGACACATATCTTAAATGGACAATAAGCTGAAATAAGCTAAACCAAATGCACCATAAGTCATTTTTGGGATAATAGTAGGTAAGTTTTTTTTAACTTGTATTGAAAAGCTTTATTTTGTAAAAAAAATCTTTATGTACTGCACAACCAAACACTTCACTGTAAAAGATATAGATCTTATTAAAACAGATAAGCTGAAATAAGCTTAACCAAACGAACCCTAAATCCTAGATTTCCTCTTGTTTAAATGGAGGAACTAATTTAACTAAACTAAAAGACTTAAAAATTAAAAGATAAATACCAGAACAACTATTAATTATCTAAACAACCAATAATTATCTCTTAATCTAATCTAAGCTAAAGTCTCCTAATTGATGTTAACTTTCTCAATCTGGTTCACCCTTTCGCATCTCTCCCCTCTATTTGCCTCTCTTCCATCCCGCCAAGTAACCCATCTCGCCAAAAGCCCAATTTGCCAAGATACGGGCTGAATCAAAAATTATCAAAAGCAATTTTGTTCAAGAAATTAGATTAGACAAAGAAAAAAGGAATTCAAGAAACATTTTTTTTAATATATTCTCGTAGTTGATTTGAGAAATTGTCATGATTGAGGCTTATTTGGGATTACTCTTGTAAATATCTTAATAATTCCCTCTCTCGTTAAGCCTTGTAGCTCGTTTGTAGTGTTTAGATATTTGGCGCCATTCACTGGTTTGAAAAGGAGTTCGTAGTTAAGTCGGTTGCTCGACTATCCAAGTGCATTGTTCCCTTGCTTACCGCCTTTAGTTTGTTAAGAGTATAAGTAAAGGATTGATTATATTGTAAAGTTGTTCATTGATAATACAATTTCTCTTCCTCTCAATCTCTTCTCTCTCTTCTCTACCTCACTCTCTCTCTCCAAGGGTTTTGATTCGAGCTCCCTAGCTTGAATCATTACAGTGGTATCAGAGCTCGATTACCTAAAGATCAGCTTATTGATTGATTCGATCAAGCTGGCCAGGAATAAGAGATCAGCTGCAACACCTAGCAACACCTTTGCAGGAGCAAATCAGGAAAAGTCAGCTACGATACCCAGCAATACAGCTGCAGTACCTGATCAGGATGATCGTTTTGCTCAATTGCAAGAGATGATTCAATCTCAACAGCAGACGATGGTGTAAAGGTTTGCTGGAATGCAGGAGCAGATTAATAGGCAATCAATGCATGTTAGAGCTGGAGTTCTTCCTGTAGGAGCACAACAAGTCAGGCCTCCTGATCCAGTGCTAAATAAGCCCGATGATGAGCAAAAAGAAGTGGTTCCAGTAAGCAGTGCCAATTATCGCCAGCCTCGAGTGGACGTGGATACCTTTGATGGAACTCATCCTCAATCATGGATTAGGAGGTGTGAGAGGTACTTTCGATTTTATTCTATTTCTGATTCTCAAAATATTGAGCCGGCTGCTATATATCTTCAAGGAGATCAAGAAGAATGGCTCCATAGTTTAATTTTGAGTCATCCTAACATCACTTAGGCTGAGTTTGTGGAGGAAATGTGTGAAAGATATGCTAATGAGGACCTTGGGGAAGTGATTGACAAGTTCAACAAGGTTGTGCAAGTGAGGAGTGTGAAAGAATATATGAATCGATTTGAAAGTCTCAAGGCTAGGATGATGACCATTAATTCAGGGGCCAAGGAGGAATACTATGTGTCCAACTTTATTAGTGGACTTAAACCAAAGATTAAGAATCTGGTTAAGGCCCTAAATCCACCTACATTGTCTAAGGCTTATGCCAAGGCAAGACTATTTGAATCATTTGTTTTGGCCTATTCGGATTCGAGCTAGAACAGTAAGGTCGTTTTGCAACCTTCTCCACTGGCAGCTGCCAAACCATTGAGCATAGAAGAGAAGGCGGCTCAGAGGCTATGTTTTAAATGCAATCAAAAGTACTTCTTTGGGCATAAATGTAATCCAAAGCAGCTCATGACAGTGACTGCCACTGAGGTTGAAGAGGTTGTAGAAGACTCTGAGTTGGAGGATGCAGCAGAATTGGAAGGTCAAGTGGAAGATAGTGGTGCAAAATCTGATGAAGATGAGGTGGAAATCTCAGTTAAAGCTTTGAATGGAAGTGGTGTTCATAATACAATTCGCATTACGGGATTGGATGGGTAGAGATCTATGTTGATTCTGATTGATAGTGGCAGCACACACAGCTTTGTGGGCCCAAAGATTGTGACATCAGTAGGCCATGAGGTTCTTAAAACTAGCCCATTAGCGGTTACAGTTGCTGACGGAAACTCAGGGACATCAATTTGAATATGACTTCAGAATCTTAAATTTGGGAGGTTGTGATATGGTATTAGGAGTGGATTGGATGAAAACCTTTAGTCCACTGGTGTTTGACTTCTCTCAATTGTTTGTTTCATTTGAAAACGATTGCAAGGGATTGTAGACCGGGGGCAAATACAGATGATGAGTGACAAATAACTTGAAGGGGTGCTCAAGAAGGGAGCCTATAAGTGGATAGGCCAGCTGCTTTCTTTACAAGCTGAGAATGTTGCAAAAGAAGTGAATTCGAGTCTTGATATTGCTCAATTGATAAGTGAATACAGTGATATATTTGTAACACCCACTTCTCTGCCACCAAGAAGGTTCCTAGATCATGCTATTCCACTTCAACTAGATTCAGTTCCAGTCAATCTAAGGCCCTACAAGTACCCACATGCTCAGAAGGATTAAATAGAGAGGCCGGTTGAAGAGTTGTTGAAGACAAATTTCATCAGGCACAGCCACAGCCCTTACGCATCTCCAGTCATTTTAGTAAAGAAGAAGGATGGATCCCCAAGAATGTGCATTGATTACAGGCAGCTGAACTCCTTAACAATCAAGGATAAATTCCCTATCCCTGTCATTGATGATCTCTTAGATGAGTTACATGGGTCAAGGTGCTTCTTAAAGTTGGGTGACAGATCAAGATGTTCACAAAACAGGTTTCCGTACACACCATGAGCATTATGAATCTGTTGTAATGCCTTTTGGACTGTCTAATGCTCCAACTACATTCCAGGCTTTGATGAACACAGTCTTTAAGCCATTCCTGAGGAGATTTGTTTTAGTATTCTTTAACGATATTCTCATATATAGCCCATCCACTGAAGCACATTTGAGGTATCTGGAGCAGGTCTTTCAGCTTATGAGGCAGCACAAGCTCTATGCTAAGCTATCAAAGTGCTCATTTGGACAATCTCGGGTGGTTTATTTGGGGCATGTAATCTCTGAAGAGGGTGTATCTACTGAGGGTGCTAAGGTAGAGGTAGTGAAGCAATGGCCTAGTCCTTCCACCATTAAGCAATTGAGGAGATTTCTTGGTCTTACCGGATATTATATAAAGTTTGTGGCAAGATATGGAGCAATTGCAAAACCATTGACAGCATTGCTCAAGAAAGATGCTTTTAAATGGTCTCAGGAGGCGCAAGATGCTTTTGAAAGGTTGAAATCAGCTATGTGTTCAGCACCAGTTTTGGCAATGCCTAATTTTAGTATTCCCTTCATCATTGAGACTGATGCATGTGGAAGGGGAGTGAGAGCTGTTTTGTCACAGAAAGGGAGACCTATTGCTTATTTGAGCCAAGCTCTTAGCCCCAGACATTTGAGCTTATCTATATACGAGAAGGAATACATGGCAATTCTTATGGCTGTGCAGAAGTGGAGATATTATTTAGAAGGTCGTCATTTCATTATTAGGACAGATCATCAAAGCCTCAAGTATTTGTTAGAGCAGCGCATTACCACTAGGGTACAGAGAAAAGGCCTCATGAAGATGCTTGGATTAGATTACTCAATTGAATACTTTAAAGGTCAAGAGAATTTGGCTGCGGATACTCTGTCCAGAAGGCAAGATGAGGGAGAAATGCAGGCAAGAATGTGTCTTGCTATTTCTGTGGTGGTGCCTGCTTGGATGGAATAAGTGCAGAGGACATATGAAGGTGATAAGTTTGCTCAAGACTGCATAATTGCCTCAAGCATCAGGTCAGGATCAGACCTTGAGGTTGGCATCACAGTGGACAATGGTATTCTGAGAAAGAATGGGAAGGTTTATATTGGCACAAACTCTGATCTGAGGAAGGAGATCATCTTGGCATTTCATGAGTCAGCACTAAGGGGGCATTCTGGTATTGAAGGAACCTATCAGCGTCTTAAACAATACTTTCATTGGCAAGGACTCAAGACAGCAGTGATTGAATTGATTCAAAGATGCAGCGTTTGCCAGCAAACCAAGCCAGATCACAATTAGTACCCAGGCCTTCTTCAACCACTACCTATTCTGGATAGAGCTTGGCAGCATATTAGCATGAACTTCATAGAAGGGCTGCCCAAATGTGAGGGGAAGGAGGTTATTTGGGTGCTGGTAGATCGATTCACAAAGTTCAGTCATTTCATTGGTCTCAATCACCCCATTACAGCTGAGAGGTTTGCAAGACAGTTCTTGGACAACATATACAAGCTTCATGGCTTGCCTCAGATTGTTGTATCTGATCGTGATAGGCTATTCACTGGAAACTTCTAGCGTGAGTTGTTCTTATTGCTGGGCTCCACTCTAGCTTTGACTTCATCCTACCATTCACAATCGGATGGGCAAACTAAGAGAGTAAATCAGTGTGTGGAACAGTACTTGCGTAGTATGACTTTCCTTCATCCTAAGCATGGCATCAATGGCTGACTCTGGCAGAGTATTGGTACAACACAAATGCTCATTCTTCATTGGGCACAACACCATTCAAGGCTCTCTATAGTTATGATCCCCCTTTTCCAATTCTTCCCCAAAAGGCAACTTCGAGTGTGGTAGAAGTGAGTGATTTGGTCAATCAAAGGAAGCAACTTACGCAGCAACTCAAGGATAAGTTGCAAGTAGCACAGTCTCGGATGAAGTTCTTTACAGATAAGAAAAGAAATGACGGGTCTTTTGAGGTGGGAGACATGGTATACTTGAAATTGCAACCATATAGGCAATCATCAGTTGCCATACGCAAGAATATCAAGCTGTGTGCCAGGTTCTTTGGTCCATGCCGAGCGTTGCAGAAGCTGAGAAGTGTAGCATACAAGTTGGAGTTGCCTCCGGAAGCTAGTATTCACCCTGTGTTCCATGTTTCACTACTGAAGAAGCACATTGCTGAGGGAACAACAAGTTCATCCGCACCTCTAGCAGCTTCTTCTCATGGTTTGATTTTGCAGGAACCCTTGGCAATTCTGGACACCCGTGTGGAGCAACTCAATGGCAAGCCAATAGAGCAAGTGTTAGTACAATGAGCCAATCTCATAATAGAAGACGTAACTTGGGAAGACAAGAAGTTCCTTCAGAGCCAATTTCCAGACTTCCATTCTTGAGTCAAGAATGTTTCTAGAGAGGGGTATTGTCATGATTGAGGCTTATTTGGGAGTACTCTTGTAAATATCTTAATAATTCCCTGTCTTGTTAAGCCTTGCAGCTCGTTTGTAGTGTTTAGATATTTGGCGCCATTCACTGGTTTGAAAAGGAGTTAGTAGTTAAGTCGGTTGCTAGACTATCCAAGTGCATTGTTCCCTTGCTTACCGCCTTTAGTTTGTTAAGAGTATAAGTAAAGGATTGATTGTATTGTAAAGTTGTTGATTGATAATTCAATTTCTCTTCCTTCTTAATCTCTTCTCTCTCTTCTCTATCTCACTCTCTCTCTCCCCTAGGGTTTTGATTCAAGCTCCCTAGCTTGAATCATTACAGAAATGTAGGACTATTCTAAAGGATGATATATTGATATTTCCTTGGTAATAGCATAAATGCCTTAGTAATAACATTCCTTTGAGAATCAATACATTTTCAAATAAATTATAGAACAATATACTTATCAAAGATCAAGTTTTTGTTATAATCTTTACTCTAAACTGAATTTATTGAACTCTGAGAGTTACTGAAATTCAAAGGGCTCGGAAATACTCAGATACATTTTGCCTAGGAAACTATTCTATGTGAATAATGCAACTACCTACTTGAGTATCCATTACTGAAACTAAAAATATAAAGTGATTCTTATTGTTAAATGAGTTCATTTCAATAAAATACACCTATATGTGTATAAATATAATATAGTTTCAGATTTCAAAGTCAGCCAAGCTCCCTTCAGTGGTTACCCAAATGAGGGAATTAGTCCCTAATTTCTTCTTTTAACTTTCCCACTCTCCTTTCACCTTTCCTTCCACAATTCCACCATCCCGAGTCAATATCAAGACTTTTCTGGAAGAAAGTGCGTTTTCAAGGGGGGGAAAAAAACACACTTTTCAAGATTTAAGGATGATTGACCCAAAATAAAAGTGTTTTTAAATAAAAACAAAAGCTGGTCTTTTGCTTTTAAATTGACGTAGAAAATAAAGTTTCTCTTCTAAAGGAGAAACAAATGTAAAAACTAAAAACTTTTCACACAAATATACCCCTATTGAAACCACATTTTTACAAAAAACCTTTTAACAAAATGTGCTTTTAAAAAAACAGATTTTTTCACGGCTTGCTGCAATTACCCCTTGGTAATCACAGCCCATGTTGTTCATACCGCTAGCATAAGCATAACATAAACTTTTATACAGCAAGAATTCACAATTCAAGTGAACGTATCTGAGTTAGATACCTGTATAAGTGTCGCAAAGACGTCATCTTCAGTCAAACGTGAAAGCTCTTCAGCCCAATCATCAACATGTCCGAAAACAGATTTCTGCCTCTCAGCCTCTAGTAAGATAGAGTCTCTATACAAGAAACGCTGCCATATCTTCTGCACATTCTCCAACTTGAATTCTATTTCTGTTTCATTGAATCCCTACAAGTCACATTCATCATCAGTGAGATTATAGGATTGATACTGTAGAATTTGAAGGATCAGAAATTACGTATAAAGAGCAAATTAGGTGTGGCTCCAATTGAGGACAAGTTGATCGAGCAACGTTTGCAATGGTGTCATGTCAGGAGGAGACCGAGCACCACCCCTGTTACGAGATGTGAACAACTTCATAATACGCATTGGAAGATAGGTAAAGACAGGCCAAAGAAGAGTTAGATGGAGACAATTAGACATGACCATACCCATCTAAAATTTAATGAGGAGATGGCTTTAGATAGAGTTAAGTGACAGTTAAAATACAAGTAGCTGACATAGGTGTTAGGAGAGAGGAGCACAACGATGCTAGTTGACAGCGCCCCCAGGTTCACATCTTTGCTAATGTTGCTGCTTTATTGTTACTTTTATGCTTGCATGTCGGGTACGGCTTTATTTAGCTTCGACTTTATTAATAAATATTGCTCCGTTTTTGCTTTTTTGGATGGGACCCTTCGAAAACAACCTCCCTTCAAGTAGCACCTTATAGGAGTAAGGCTGTGTACATCTCACCCTCTCTAACCCTACCTTGTCGGGAGTCCTTTAAGGCACTGGGTTTATTGTTCTTGTTATTGTACTGTAGAATTTGGAGCATATGAACAGTGGCATATCCGGAAAATATTTTCATTAGGGACCACAAAGATTGACAAACTCAGAGTTACGAATTTGAAATAAAAAGAGGGGGAAAGCATCCATAACAACTAGCAAAAAAACGAGAGTTTTATAGCACACTAATTAGGGAAAATATTCCAAAAATCAAAATAATAGTATCAACATGAAAAAAATCTTGAAAATAGGATAAAATCTAGTTAAGAAAATACATGAAAGTTGAGTTCTTATGTTACAATCATGTAGCCCTTTCATTTCGATTAGCAACACCAAAAACTTGATAAATCAAATGTACTATCAGAATGTATATTTATTTATAAAACGGAGACAGAGGAGGCTATTGATTGGGCGAGAGTAGTACCAAGATGAGTGACCTTCTGGGAACTCCTTGTGTTGCAAATCCTTCAGATTGGGGGGTCCTCGGAAATAGCCTCCCAGTAGGGTTACACCCTAAAAGGGTAAGGCTGCGTACATTCACCCCTCCCAAACCCAGCTTATGCGGGAGCCCTTGAGGCACTGGGGTGGTTGTTGTTGGAGACAGAGGAGGCTACTAATTGGAGTCAATTTTATTTTTATGTAATTAAATATACCAAACATAACATTCAATACATGTCTATATGAAGTTCACCAGGGCGCTTGCCCCCAATGGTCTAAAGCTGGCTCCGCCAGTGCTCATGTATGAACAATAAAAAAGAAACAGAGAGTTGTTATGTTTGGAGTAGTATTTAGACTACCCACTCTCCAAACATAAGGTCTTGAATTTAAAGTTTGTCTCCTTCCTTCCCTGATGTTGGTGGCCCAATCTAGGGCGATGTTGTACCTCCTTACAAATTAATGAATAAATAAATAAATAAAAGGAAAAGGATCTTTTACCCTGAGAATTGTTATCAAGTTGGGAATGTCATCTTCATGAATGCGAACAGCAAAACTTTCATAGTTAAGCACGTTCTCGTATGGCAAGACAATACCATCCTATGCAACAACAGAAATGAAACAAAATTAATAGACAAAATTTACCGATCCAGTGAAGATCCTCTTCATCAAAGAGGTTTTCGAGTGCGTAGGATTTGATTTGTTAAAAGACAAAGAAGATTCGCAAAATATGCGATATGAGATCAACAAGTTTGTACTCATTTTGCCAGTGTGACCTTGTGATGATAGCATCTAACACATTACAGAATAGGAAATCTACAAATCACTGACGAAAATGCTAATCAATCACATTCACATAGACGTGCACTATAGGGCCTGTTTGACCTAGCTTTTTTTTCTTGGAAAAGGTGTTCCTTCCGTTTTTGCATGGACAAAAAGCACTAAAAGCAGAAGTTCTTTTTTTTTACTTTTAAGCAGAAGTAGAAAAATAATGTTTCTCCTTCAAAGCAAAGGCTAAAAGTTTTTCAGGCAAAAAATACATTCACAACACCTTCTAGAAAAGTACTTCTATGCAAAAGCAATTTCTTCACAGCTTAGCTAAATATGCTTTCAGTGATTAAAGAATATGGTCAAGTTAATGAAAAGGATAGTTCTACACTTTAATTGCCACAACTTTGATTAATTTATTTATAGGGGCTCTCTGTGGCACAAGAAACCTTGTCCAATCTCCTACTTCTGTTTGTCTATTCCAATATACAATTCTGGTTGAATCTTCCATATTGTAGACGCAGTTGAATGGAAAATGGTAATTTTTTTTTTTTTAATAGAGGAAAGGATGTTTAAAATTTTAATAACTACAATTTGAGCACATCATTTTCCAGCTGTTGGAATTGATGCCATTAAAAACCCAATTAATTAGTTTTAAATATTAAATAAATGAAATTGTTTTATTTATTTATTGTCAGATTATGTTTGTGAATCAAACATGTGTGTGATTGTTTTCTAAAACGTTCCATGAGATGGATATAGTCCAAAATGACATGTTGGGTTTGATTTAAGTGGTCAATGAGATTGAGCCACAGATAGACTTAGATCAAACTAATGATATATTGTCAAAGTATGCTCATAGTCAGTGATAAGTTTAGACAACTTGTCTGATAAGACTATAATATGATATTCTTGATGACTTGTCTTGGTCATGTGGATAGGGATCTAAGAGTATTATCTTGGTGTTGTCAATAAGGGAGCACTGAGCAGGACTACCTAAATTATTTGTTTCTTAAATTGCTATCAGAAGTAATTAATTCTGTAAGACAATAACTCTAAATCCAGGAAACAGTCTGAACTCGTGCATGGATTGATCGTTGCTTTTATGTGCCAAAAGGATTAGTCAAAGTGCATTAACTTGAATCTTACGTACATTGGGTAACGGCATGAAGTGTGGCGGGAACAGTTGTTTTACGTGGAATCTATAGTCTCTAACGAGATAAAGATGTCTCCTTAGTTGGTTCGCAAATATACAAACAGATTCTAGAATCATTGGCCAAGTATTCCATATGTTTGACATTTGAAATTAATACGGAAATTGTTTCTATATTATTGAATTGTTCGAGAAGGGCGAGTCGGAAACTATGGTGAGATATGTGAGAAAAGTAACAATAGTAGTTAAAGTCACTTTTGTTCACGGATATTTAATAGAGGGTTTAATTGTCGTAATAAAAGTTATTTTGAAAATTCTTGAGTGAATATATTTAATTATAGAGTGCAATAAAATTTATTTAGTTGAATTAAATTTTACTAAACGGTAATCAATTATTATCATGAGATGATAATCAGATTTGACCCATTCGAAGCTAGAGTTAAATTGTCCCTGAGGTCCCTCCGCAAGCTTCAACTTAAGCATCACTTGAAAATATTTTTAAAAAAAATGAATTCATAAAATGAATTATTTATTTATGAGATAAATAAATTTTATGCTAAACAAATATCCATGAGATAAATTTATATATGTGGGAATTTATACAAAACAAAACCAAAAAAAAAAAAGAAACAAAGCAAAGACTCACAACCCCATGCATGCAACTCACAGGCAGGCCTCAGCATTCTCACTCGCCCACCCCCAGAAATTAAAAAAAAGGAAAAGGCAGGGTCGACACAGGCCCCTGTCTTTCGCGTATACGATGCGTATGCTGCTGACGTCATAAGTGACGACAGCAAGCCCAATTTTTATATTTAAACACGGCTGGGTGTGATTTTTTTGTGTTGTTGATTTTAGATTTTGGAATCTGATTTTTTCTCACGACGAAAGCCCTAAAATTGTTTTAAGAATTTTTTAAATTATGGTTTAGCATATTTTTCTGAAAAATCACACTAACTTATCAAAATATATATATATATATATATATTTTTGGAAAATTGTTTTTGGGAAAGATTAAAGGAAAAATTCTATTCTGAAAGTTTTCCTAAGTTAAATTTTTTTGGGAGCCCACACTCCCGGTGCTAGAAAAGGTCATTATGAAGAAGACTTTGAGGTGTCAAGAAACTTTCTTCCAATTTCAGATCTTCAAAGTCGGAGTTGATATTCGCACTTTAGGTATGTCTAAATTAAGTATATGATATTTAATTTATTTTTTCTTTATTTCGTTTATTCGATGTTTATACGTTTTTGATAAGTCTACTTGGGAAAGTAGAGTTTGAATGAAAGAAGTAATGAATTAGAAGAGAAAGAGAGATTGCAGAAAGTAAGAGTAGAGGAAGGAGGGAAGTGATTTGGTTATTTTTCATTGATGGTCTCAATTACAATTGCCAACAAGCTTATATACACATCTTGACTTGTAACTAACACATTATGAGCTTATAACTAACTCATAACAACTCCTTTTCATAAGCACATGTCAATATAGATCCTCTATGCATCATATGTGAACTAAGGATCCTAACAATTCCCCTCCCCTTAAAGAATACCCTTGTCCACAAGGGTGGGAAATCGCATACGTATGTCATCATAGTCTTCCCAAGTAGCATCCTCCGGGAAGGAATTTGCCCAGTGTATGAGGACTTGAGTAGCTGCTGCATTTCCCCTTTTAACCAGCCTCCTACTTAGCACTGCTACCGGCTCCCACTTCCACTGCGCATCGTGAATGGAATCAGGTAAGTGTGGCTGCAAAGTACCCTTCCCTACCCTCTTCTTCAGCAATGAAACATGGAAAGTATTATGGATTTTGACACCAGCAAGCAGGTCCAATGAATAAGCCACCTTCCCAATTCTAGCTAACACTTGAAAAGGCCCAAAATACTTAGCTGCCAATTTCTGATTTCCCCTCCTTGCAACTGATCGTTGCATATATGGTTTGAGTCGCAAGTAAACCCAATCACCTACCTCGAATTCTCTTTCAGAGTGGTGTCTGTCATATTGCACCTTCATCCTCATTTGAGCCTTCTCCAAATGGTGCTTTAGTAAGCATATTGTAGCTTCCCTGTCAGTCAAGATGTTGTCTACTGCAGCAACAACAGAATCTCCTTGGACATAAGGCACATGAGCTGAGGGTTCTATGCCGTATACTGCTTGGAATGGTGTTGTGTTAATGGCCGTGTGGTAATTGGTATTGTACCAATATTCAGCCAGCGGTAACCATCTAGACCATTCTTGGGGTTTATCCCCACACATACACCTCAAATATCCCTCGATGCAACGGTTTACCACCTCGGTCTGACCGTCTGTCTGTGGGTGGTGTGAAGTAGATGGATGCAATTGCACTTTAAGCAGCCCAAACAGCCCCTTCCCAAATGTACTCATGAACACAGTATCTCTATCACATACTATGGATTTAGGAAGGCCATGTAGCTTGTACACACGATCCAAGTAGTGCTGGGCTACAGATGTGGCTGAATAGGGGTGTGACAAGGACATAAAGTGTGCATATTTTGATAATCGATCCACCACCACAAACACAACAGTTTTTCCATTCGAAGGGGGTAAGGCGTCAATGAAGTCCATTGATACCTCTTCCCAAATTCTGTTTGGGATTGGTAAGTGGCTGCAAAAGTCCTGGTGCAGCTACTGTTACATATTTGTACCTTTGACATATGTCACAAGCTCTAATGCAATTTCTCACCAATTTCTTCATCCCTCTCCAATAGAAGGAACTAGACAATCTCTTATGAGTAACTTTGACTCCTGAATGTCCCCCTTCAGCGGAACTATGCAAATTGTTCACCAATTCTTCTCGGAGTTGCTGATTGTGACCCACAACTAGCCTTCCCTTTCTGTACAAATGATTCTGAACCAAAGAGTAGTGATGGTGCTTGGTCGGGTCTTGCTGCAATTCAGTAATCAGATGCTGCAAATTGTACTGGAGGACACTGCCAATTTGGAATCAACTGAGGACTTGATTCACATTTCTGTACATGCTTTGATGGGAATGTAGTCGTATCAAACACTGAGAGTGGTTGGCCTTGCGAAAAAGAGACCTATACACATCTTGGTGGACACAGGGAGTACACACAACTTCCTTGATCCCTCAGTAGCCAAGCAGCTCAGCTGTGAAATCATGAAAACCTTGCCTCTGCCGGTGTCTGTTGCAGATGGGACTCAAGTTGATAGAAGCTCAGCAGTTTACAAGGGGTTCGAATGGAGCCTGCAGGGGGTTGCATTCAGTTCTGATGTGAGGCTACTGCCGCTAGGAGGGTGTGAGATGGTCTTAGGTGTGCATTGGTTGAAGTCCTCGGGTCAGGTTACCTTTGACTTTGAACGGCTTATCATGGAATTCTCCTACAAGGGAATTCTCCTATCAGGTTATGCCTTTTGGTTTAACCAATGCCCCCTCTACTTTCCAAAGCCTTATGAATCACATTTTTAGACCCTTCTTGAGGAAGTACATAATTGTGTTTTTTGATGACATCCTCATAAATAGCCCAACATGGGAAGAGCACCTAATGCACCTGAGAAGTACACTAACTGTCCTTAAGGAAAACAATTTGTATGCTAAAAGAAGTAAATGCAGCTTTGGAGAAAAACAGGTTGAGTATTTGGGACACTTGATCACATGGGAGGGGGTGTGTACTGACCCCAAGAAGGTAGCAGCGATGAAAGAATGGCCACAACCCCAGACAGTGAAGCAATTAAGGAGTTTTTTGGGCTTAACAGGATACTACTGGAGGTTTGTGAAGCACTATAGCCTAATAGCACAGCCCCTATTTGCTTTGTTGAAGAAGGATGCATTTTGGTGGGGCAAGGAAGTGCACTTAGCTTTTGAGAAATTGAAAGAACCCATGGCCTCTGCACCAGTTCTGGTGCTCCCTGATTTCACTGAAGCATTTACAGTGGAGACAGATGCTTCAGGTACTGGGATTGGAGCAGTCCTCACGCAAAGAGGGCACCCTATTGCCTTCATCAGCAAGTGTTTATCTCCAAGACATCAAGCCTTGTCAGTATATGAGAAGGAGCTGTAAGCAGTAGTGTTTGCTGTGGAGAAATGGAGGCCCTATCTGATAGGGACATACTTCACCATCTTAACAAATCATCACAGCTTGAAGTACTTGTTGGAGCAAAGGATTACCACTCCCACGTAGTGCAAATTGGTACCTAGACTATTTGGGTACAATTACAATGTGTGTTACCAAAAAGGGAAGGACAATGCTGCTGTTGATGCCTTATCGCGTGTGACTAGTACACAATTGATGGCCCTCTTCCTATCTACCATATCCAATGATGTTATGGACAGGATGTACAATAGTGTGCTGCAAGATGAAAATTTGCAGCATTTGATTACTGAATTGCAGCGAGACCCGACCAAGCACCCTCACTACTCTTTGGTTCATAATCATTTGTACAGAAAGGGAAGGCTAGTTGTGGGTCACAATCAACAACTCCAAGAAGAATTGGTGAACAATTTGCATAGTTCCGCTGAAGGGGGACATTCAGGAGTCAGAGTTACTCATAAGAGATAGTCTAGTTCCTTCTATTGGAGAGGGATGAAGAAATTGGTGAGAAGTTGCATTAGAGTTTGTGACATATGTCAAAGGTACAAATATGAAACAGTAGCTACACCAGGACTTTTGCAGCCACTACCAATCCCAAACAGAATTTGGGAAGAGGTATCAATGGACTTCATTGACGCCTTTCCCCCTTCGAATGGAAAAACTGTTGTGTTTGTGGTGGTGGATCGATTATCAAAATATGCACACTTCATGTCCTTGTCACACCCCTTTTCAGCCACATCTGTAGCCCAGTACTACTTGGATCATGTGTACAAGCTACATGGCCTTCCTAAATCCATAGTAAGTGATAGAGATGCTGTGTTCATGAGTACATTTTGGAAGGAGCTGTGTGTACTCCCTGTGTCCACCAAGATGTGCATAGGTCTCTTTTTCACAAGGCCAACCACTCTCAGTGTTTGATACGACTGCATTCCCGTCAAAGCATGTACAGAAATGTGAATCGAGTCCTCAGTTGATTCCAAACTGGCAGTGTCCTCCAGTACTTCTGCCTTAATGACATTATCATCTCCTTGTCCTTCTTCTATTATTTCTAAGCTATATGCTTTGGCTCTTCTACAATTATGTCCCAGGGTGTACTTTGCATCACACCAAAAACACAGATTCCTTGCCCTTTTGTCTTCCGTTTCAGCTTGGGTTAAATGCATGTACTTCTGAGAGTAGGTGCTGGGAGCACTTGTTTTGAGGGTGTCCTGTGATTGAGGAAGAGGCTTTTGTGAAGGGTTAAGAGTTGTCATACTGGACTTGGTCAGTGGTATGATCGGAGGCTGTTTTGGGTTAGGAAGAAGTGGCATTTGCTTGCCCGAGAAGATCTGTTTCCCTTTTGACAAACTCATAGCAAACTCCTGTGATTTTGCCAAAGTATACACGTGTCACAGTGGTTGGTGCAAACATCCTAACCTTCACCGCTATTAACAATGCATCAAAGTTTTTCTTGTATTCCCTCAAACCCTCAGCCTGCAGCAATGCCTTTAATTCACTGAGAGGGTCATCGAAGAGGGCTTCATCAAACTGCATAATAGCCTCATGTCTATATTCCTCCCAAGCAGGAAAACTATCTTTAGGTCTGGATTTCATTAAGGATTGATGCCACTGCAGTGCATCACCCTCTAAATGCAATGCTGCTAATTGTACCTTCCTATCGGCCTCAGTTTTGTCCAGATCAAAATACTGATCACACCTATACAGCCAACCCCTGACCCCTTCCCCATTGAACTTAGGGAAGTTCAGTTTCGTGAGTCTAGGAGAGAATTGTTGTTGAGAAGATGCAGCAGTGCCTGATCCATTGGTCATGCTCCCACTGTTTTGCTGCTAAATGTTCTGCATTTGAGCCACCATCTGATTCTGCTGCAGAGCTACTCCTGCAACAAAATCCCTCAATCCGGCCAGCTCCTGATCGTGCTGGGCATTCCTTGCAGTCAGTAATTCAATTGGTGCCTGAATTGAAGCTAGTACTGATTCCTTGATCGAGGATAGGATGGACTCCTTGATTGAGTCCATGGAAGCCGTGACCATCGCCTTTAGGAAACTTTCAATTTGCTGTGTATTCGCCATGGTTGCCTACTTCTTGGCTCTGCCCATACACGTTTGTACTTGGCTGATGAAAGAACCGAACCTGCTCTGATACCAAAATGATAAGTCTACTTGGGAAAGTAGAGTTTGAATGAAAGAAGTAAAGAATTAGAAGAGAAAGAGAGATTGCAGAAAGTAAGAGTAGAGGAAGGAGGGAAGTGATTTGGTTATTTTTCATTGATGGTCTCAATTACAATTGCCAACAAGCTTATATACACATCTTGACTTGTAACTAACACATCTTGAGCTTATAACTAACTCATAACAGCTCCTTTTCATAAGCACATGTCAATATAGATCCTCTATGCATCATATGTGAACTTAGGATCCTAATAGTTTTATTCGATGTTTTTCATTTTGTCATATTATGAACCTATTAGAGAAAAATCTACATCTAATTAAATAGTTTAATTAGGCTAGAGCTTTAAATTTAAAATTAAGAATTTAAAATTAGTTTTCCACTATGCCTGCTCTAGTCAATTCGGGAAAAATTTTTGAAATACGTTCCTAACAATTGGTAACAAAGCCAACTCTATATACGTTCATAATTAACATTAAAAATATCAAGTTTGATGAAATTGGAGTATGTAGAAATTACAAAAATAAGAAATTGGGAATTTCATTAGAGGAAAAAGGTAACCTTGGTTGTTGTTAAAAGAGTCTAATAACAAGATTGAAAGTTCATTAAAATTTTATATAAGTCAGGATTCAATCAAGGAGCGTAATTCTAACTCGGATCTAATAAGATTAGATACTCAAGGAGTTGAATATTTTAGATTATTAATCTAATATGATTAGATTTTGAACCAAGATGTAAAATATTCAATTGTTGAATATTTTATGTTAATCCAAAACAAAGAATATCTAATAGGATTAGATGTTCGATTTATGATCTAATGAGATTAAGATCGTATTTAATTATTTATATATTTATTTATTTGAATAAAAAATAATAATAATTACATTTGTTTCATGTGCCCAACGCACAACGATAAAAAATATTTTTATTTAAAAATAAATAAATAAATAATTAATTAGAATGAGATTCTAATTAAGATTTTACGATAATCTTTTCTAAAAGAGTTTAGAAAAATCTTTAATTGTTACAACTTTTAGGCCCTAAGTAATGCTATTTAAATTGTTTGATAATGGGGTATTTATTAAACTTTTTTCACATATTTGATATTATTTAAATGAGTTAAATATCATGTAAAATGTGAAAAAAGTAAAAAGGTCATGTAAATATATAACTTGGTGAAATATTTGATTTCGTTGAGTTGGAGAATTTTTTTAAATAGATCTAATATGATTAGATAATTCAATAGTTCAATTATTTGAAAGGAAAATTCTCATAATTTGTCTAATAAGATCATATTACATAGGTTAGATAATTAAAAGAACCTAATTGGATTAGGATTTTATTTATCTGTTAGATAAATTTTAGAGTATGATTCTAATATTTATTATGAGATAATCAAATTTAAAAGAAAGATCCGCCATTGAAAATTTGAAGTGGGAGCGGGATCAGGAGTTGATTCCTCACGGTCTCTATTGGCAATCTAATAGTATAGTGGATGGGCGCTACTCCCTGAAGAGGGAGTTTGTTAGCGAAATATAAGGTTAGACTTCTTTATGATAGATAGAGGTATGGGAAAGCAGATGCGGCCACGCTGAGGTGGAGTATCTTGTTTACTTGTACTAATGTCTAGGTAATGGTATACACTTGACTTGGATAGTATATTAGTCTCTTAGGGAGCATTGTGGTACTATCTTAGAGACCAAAGAAGAAACAATAAGTTAATTATGTTTAGGAAACATATTAATTGAGAATAGTTCTCATTTGATTAATTACTTGTTATGCCTGTCTCATAATAACGGGCAGATTGGTTAGCTCATCGTTGTACACACACAGAGAATGGTTAGATGGATTCCATGCTTTGTTTGTTTCTAAAATTATTAAAAGGCTCACCAGACTCAAAATATCAAGTGGAAGCGAGCTTCTAAGTGAATGCTTATGGCCTCCGTTATTGGTCTAGTTGTATAGTAGGTGAGCACGACTCCCCGAGGAGAGCGTTCATTTGCGGAATACAAGGTTAGTCTTCTAAGAGATGAACTGAAGTCCAAGCAATTGAGTACGATCCCGCAGACGTGAAGTATATTGAGACCTTGTATGGATGTTTAGGTAATGGTATACACTTGAATAGGGTCTACATTAGCCTCCCCGAGGAGTTTTATTGTAGGACCTTAGAGGCTAAGGGAAAAGTGGTTTGTTAAATATGTTTAGTAAAGAGTTTACAAGAAAACATATTCATTAAGAAATGTTCTCACTCTTCTAATATCTCTATTCTGCCTCGTCGACGGGGAGTTTTTGGTAGCTCGGTTGGGTCGCCACAGCATACATGTAAGTGTTGGATTGTGAACTCTGAACTTTGATTGCTAAAAGTAAGAAAAGCAAGCATGTATGTTATATGATTAGTTTTACAGTTTTTGAATTCAGACTAGTTGTTATACTTTTGCATTGCGATGAATACTAGTATGTCTTACTTGACTGTTATGTTATGCTCATTATGATATGATATGTTTCAGTATATATAGAGCACTAGGAGATGCTCAGGGTTCTCTAGGTAGTTGCTACTATATCTACTAAGTTGAAAAGAGCTTTCGAAATGTTAAACTAGATTAAAGAGTTAGTCGGATGCAAGATTCGGACATTAGATGTCGACCTTATTTTAGTATTTGATACTTTAATTGTGAACCATAGTAGAGATGATTAGATATTTGAAAGAAGTGTTTGGTTAGAGAACTAGTAGCATAAGAACAACTAATGAGAAAGATAATAAACACAAGATTGTGTTAAGAAAGTTGAATTCAAGAGCGTGTCATATGATGATGGCTCATTTAATTGAACTGGAGTTCTTGATGCAAATATTGATAGCCAATCTCAACAGGATATGATCTTGACTTGCCTATCAAGGTCTTTCAATCATTTTAGGCTAGACACATTAAGTAATAGACGTTGCTCATTGTCTAAATTGATGAAACTACAGTTTGAGAAAAGGTGTCATGAAAACTAAGAGAAGAGTTCACTCAGGCTGTGTTTGGAGCATGGAATTGAAGCCTGAAATTGGGGTTGAGACTGGAATTGGGGCCCAGAATTCCAATTCTGTTGTTTGGTTCACGTGCTGGAATTGGAATTACAATTCCACTGCCCAATTCCATGGAATTGGATTTTAACTGAAAATCATACTTTCCAATCTTTTAGGGTGGGGGTAAGGAATTGCAATTCCTTAGTAACTTCACTGTCCTGAAACCCAAAATGACCCGACTTGATCAACCCAAAGCCAAGATGACTCAAAATCTAAAGAATTAGAGACAACCTAAAATTTGACCCAAACCTCGAAATCCCCTAACTCGAATGACTTGAACTTGAAATAACTAAAATCACCTTAGCTCAAAAGTCCGAAGTGACCCAACCCGATTGACCCGAAACTCAAGATGACTTGAATCTAAAAAGTAAAACTACTCGACTTGAATACGATGCAAGCAAGATAAGCCGAAGTGGAAATGACCCCTCCAAATTGACCCAAAACTTAATACGTAAACCTAAAATGACCCAACCCATCTTAAACTCAGCCTAAGATGACTCGAAATTTGAAATGATACAATTCGTTTGCCTCAACACTAAGATGACTCCAGTTTGAAGTGACCTAAATCAACCAACCCGATTGATTCTAGACTGAATTCTAAAAAACCTAACCTGATTAACTGAAAATCCGGGATAACATGAACGCTAATGACCCGACACGATACTTGACCCGATTTGACTCAAACCTCAAATAATTCAAACTCAAAGTAAATCGCTTCGACCATAGTAACTCGAATGCAATGGGAATTGCTCCAACCAAAATCTTACCGTTGTTGATTTAAAGCTCGAAATTGTCCAACTCGATTGACCGAAAACCCTTGATGATTTGAATCATTATGTAATTATAATTCTGACATCCAATTCCTTTGATGAACCAAATAATGGAATTTCAATTCCATCAGAATTCTAATTCCACCAGAATTGGAATTGGAATTGCAATTCCACAGCCCAATTACAATTCCATGTGCCAAACAGAGCTAGGATAAGCATCTATCTCAGGAATTAGGAACCTCAAGAAGTGAAATAAAACATGAGTCAAAATAGTTTTGTCTCTTTTATAAAAATACTGGACATTAATATTTAAAGGAGATTGCCTAGGTACTTAGATACTATTGTTGCCAAGACCAAAAGCCAACTTGGCAGGGTATTTGACATCCTGTCTCCTATAGTTGTGACTAGTAGGTAGTTCACTAGTGTTCCGGTGAATGGGTTTTCAGCAAGGGCATCAAGACATAGTAGTTTAAGTCAGAGAATGTAGTTTTATATTTGATGTACTTAAAATTTTGATTTCGCCCTCTGTTTGTTTTTAAATAGTTCTTTTAGTTATTTTTTCTGAAAAATAGACTAATGATTATGTAAATAAAGTGTTTATTCAAAAGGTACATTGGTAAATAGTTGACTTATTTCAGTCAAAACTACGTTAACGGCCATTTACAAGCTAGGCTGTGTAACCATATAAAAGAAGAATTTTCGGAAACCACATAGCTTTTAAGTTTCGGAAACCACATAGCTTTTAAGTGGTACTTAATCTTGGGTCACACTAATCTAGTATGATTCAAAACTGGTTTGATTTGTCTTATGCAATCATTAAGCATTAAAATGATAACTAGCATGTGAATCATATTCGAATTAATGGTGATTGAAAGAGCCTTTAAGGGGTAAAGGCAATAGAACCACTAAGCTACTAGGACTTGTTCATAAATTGTTTATGAATGCTAAAAGTTCAAGTGAGCAGAAGCGAATAGTATTTCATAAAATATTTATGAATAACTATTCTATTAGTTGATGTATGGATATATTTATAAGACTGAAGTCTTGAGTCTTTTAAAAAGTTCAAAGAATTAAAGACTAAAGTCGTGGACAATTACATAATTATAATCAAGTCATTTTGATTAGATCAAAGTGGTGGTTTTAGGAGAATTCTTATTTTCCCTTATTACAAAGAGTTGTAGAAAGGATCAATAATATGTTATTGAATACGGTAAGATTCATATGATAAGTCACATATACATATCAAAAGGTTTGTTATGTAAGAGGTTTTAGAAAAATGTTCAAAAAAAAAAAGGTTTTAGAGAGTGTTCTAAAATTACAGCAAATAGCTTGTATTGGATAGATAGACAGTATCAGATACTGTGTCTCTACAACTTGCTACAACTTATAGTGTAGATAATGTATTAGATATATCTTCAACCACGTTCTTGTCACACTAAGTACGTGAAAGCTTTGATGTAGTGGGAGGATTCAGGGTCACCTGACAGATTCATGTCTTTAGTTTTAATGGTTAAGCATGATGGTGAATCTGATCCTTTAAAGTACAATAAAACTCTTAAGTATAAAGATGCAGACCAATAGGTCAGGGCAATAAAAGTTAAGTTAAAGTAATTGTGTTTTAACTAAGTCTAGGAACTTGTACAGGCGTCGAAAGACATTAAGTCCATTAGATTGGATCTAAATGGATCTATAAGAATATAAAGTTGAGTGGACGAGAAGGTAGAGACCTTCAAGGCTAGATTGATGGCAGTGGGTTAATACCTTACAGGAAGGAATTGTCTTTGATGAGACCTTCTAGCCAGATACAATGCTTAAGTCCATAAGGATACTCTCATCCATAACATTTCATATGACAAGATATGAAAATGGAAGTCAAGACGGCATTTTCTAAATGGCCATCTTTAAAAGGCTATGTATAGGATACACCCAGACGAGTTTGATACCAAGAGTGAGGAGCATATAGTATGTATTCTGAGGAAGTCTATTATAAGAAGCATCTTATTCATGGAATAGTAGATTCAATGACGTCTTTCTAGTCATAGAGATTTGAATCAATGGTTAGTGAACCATGAGTACAAGTGTGACATGACTAGAAAGTGGAGACTTTCTAAGTATTGTATATAGATGACATTCTACTCATTAAGAATGATGTAGAATTGTTATGCATTGTTTAGCGTTTGTTGGCCAATTAGTTTAAAAGTAAAGGTCCCTCTGCAAGCCTCAAATTAAGTATCATTTGAAAATATTTTTAAAAAAATGAATTCATGAGATGAATTATTTATTTATAAATAAATAAATTTTACGCTAAACAAATATTCATGAGACAAATTTATACATGTGGGCATTTATAAAAAAAAAAAAAAAAAAGAGGTCTGCATGCGCGGGCCTCAGCATTCAAACGCGTCCATCCCCAGAAATTAAAAAAAGGGGAAGGCAGTGTCGCTTTTCACGCATATAAGATGCGTATGCTACTAATGTCATAAGTGACATCAGCAAGCCCAATTTTTTTTATTTAAACACGGCTGGGCGTATTTTTTTTGCTGTTGATTTTAAATTTTGGAACCTGATTTTTTCCAATGACAAAAACCCTAATATTGTTTTAGGGGTTTTCTAAATTATTATTTAGCATATTTTTCTGAAAAACTATTTTTCAAAAAATTAAAGGAAAAATTTTTTTTAAAAATGTTTCCTAAATTAAATATTTTTTGAAACCCATACTCCCAATGCTAGAAGAGGTCATTGCGAAGAAGACCTTGAGGTGTCAAGAAACTTTCTTCCAATTTCAAATCTTCAAAGTTAGAGTTGGGATTCGCGCTTCAGGTATGTCTAAATTAAATATATCATATTTAATTTATTTTTCTTTTATTTCGTTTATTCTACATACTATGTTTATATGTTTTATTTAATATTTTTCGTTTGTCATATTATGAACCTATTAGAATAAGATCTATATCCAATTAAATAATCTAATAAGGTCAGGACTTTTGATTTAAAATTAAAAATTTTAAACTAATTTTTCGCTGCGCCCGCTCCAGTCAATTTGGGGGAAAATTTTGGAATAATCCCAACACCAGCCACAGCTTCAAGGATGCGGGCCTATAGAATAGATCTTCTTAGAGAAGTACAAATTTAATAGGTCTCACTTACGCTCTATTTGTTTCAATTGAAAACATTTTATGCATGAAAAATCTTCCTTTCACAAAATTTTTTCAATTGAAAATATTTTTTCTTACAAATTTTGTATTTCTAATTCAAGAAAGTAGTTTCGGTCTATAAAGTTGTATACGGCTTATTCTCGGTCAAGTTGAGGACAAAGTGAAGAATTTATTGCAAGTTTACTACGAAAAACGCTTTTCTCTCCATGAAGGAAAAGGGTTTCCTCTTTCGTTGAGGAGAAGTAAATTTCCCTGCAATGGAGGAGATATTTTCCCTATTTGTGATTGTTGTTATAAAGGTATGTAAAGAAACAATAGAATTGAGACTGAAAAAGTTTTCCGTAAAAACAAACAGAGCCTCAATATTTGAAACAAGAAGATACCTGGCCTGATGTGAGATGGCATATATTAGTCATGCATAGCAGGGCGGGCAAAGAATAGATAATAAGGCTCCTTTTATAGAAAAGATTTTCCGTCACATTTTCATAGTTTCATTGTACAAATGAGTAAATATCCTCATTTTAACGGACAATTTTTTCCTCCATAGAGGGGAAGTTGACTTCTCCTCAAGGACAAGGAAGGACATTTTCCTTTACAGAACAAAAAACATTTTCCACCTAATGTCACATGCTAGTCTTACTCCAACTTTAACTTGATCAGGTGCGAATTTCATACAAACATAGATAATAAAATAATTTTCCTTAGCGAAACAAACAAAAGTTTTCAACAAAAGAACATTTATTAGTGAAAATATTTAGAGAATAAAATTTTTCTGAAGGCAAAATGTTTTCCTTCGACCAAACTGACCATAACTATGACCAGTAGTTTCTCTCTCTTTTCACTAGTCCATAAAACCTCGCAAAGATCTTGACAACATTGTTTGTGATGATGCGTTATGACATATCCTAGCGAGGAAGGCATCCTATTGCCTCTTTTTTACCTTCTTAACTAAAAAAAAAACATTTCCAATCCTCAAAATTTTAAATCGGAGCTAGTTGATAAATGTCAACATGTACAAATCATCACGAAAGAGACAAGATTACTCCCAAATTACCACTAAATCCATAGCAGGCCCACCAACTCATCATTGAACATTTTTTTATCATAGAACTATCAGGGAAAGTGATGGAAATCAAGGATAAATAATCAAGATTTAAATTTAGATATTTACAGATAATTAGAATTGTTGGAAATTCTATTTTTTAGGGTATATTTCTAGCTTGGATTACTTTAGGACTACAATTTGACTTTTATTAGCTTTGTTTGTTAGTATCATATTATGAGTTTGTTATTATCTGTTTAAGAGTTTCACGTCAATTAGAATTCTAGCTTCTTCTCTCCAAACACTAAGTATAGTAATACTTAGCTCGTCAAAGGTTGTTCAACCGTCCTCCTAAACATAGAGATGTTTGATCTCCATCAGAAAACAGGGAAGAATGTGATTGAGGCCAATGGGATATGAAATACCTGGATAATGACAGGGATGCATCCTTGAAGAATGCTATCTTCCATTCTACCACTCCATCCATCTCCTGGAAGTACTCCACAGAAAACAGAAGTGGCCAAATCTTCATGATAATTTTCCGATCGCAATGGCGTCACTACCACATCATCCCGGTGTTGCCTACCAAGCTTCCCATCCTTGTTAGGACTTGATCCGAATTCCTCTGCTAGTTTTTGTCTAATACCCATGCTATATCTGAATCAAAGGTCACACTTAACCATCAGATCCACTTGAAGATGCCAAAGGAAAGCAGGCTGTGCCCACTGGCAGACCCAGTGTCATGTAACTGGAGTCAGGTGCGTTGAGTGATGTGAAAAATTCTTAAAGGATAATACCAATTTTCTCCACATGTCTCAGGAAAAAAAAAAGATTGAAACAATAATGTTTACAAATGTTTTCTAACACTGAAAATATTTTATGACATTTTGTACAAATTGTATTATAAATGTTTTTTTATGTATCTAAGATCTGTTATATTTTCTTATACCATCGTATTTGAATACTTTTTCTTACGGTATATTTTTCAAATTCTAGTCATCTTAATATAAATTTGTGTTTAATTTTAAGTCCGTCCCCAATGAAAAAAAATATTTGGATCCACCACTGCCTGAGCCACACAAAAGTATCCAGTTTTTGAGTCCATATAATAAACTTACGTATCTTCTGGCCTTCCATTGTCGTAGGATGGCCCCAGATTTCCATTAAAGTAAAAGAGTTTCTTCCTTTGATCACGGGACCTGCAACATGAAGCAATTAGCCTTTGCTTGAATAGCAAGCACATTCCTACATTGCAGGCAAGACCGGTCCTGGGGTATTTGGGGCTCAAAGCAAGTTTTGATCGGGGAGTCATTTTCTAATAACAGAGGTATCGAGATCCGCTTAACATGTCTCAAATAATCTACTGTAAATTATAATATCAGTTGTATTTAAGTCATTTATATTATATACGGCTATATATATATAATATATTATACATGTTATTTTCTCCAATAATGAATGTTATAATATATTATACATGTTATTTTCTCCAATTATGAATGTGATATGCAGTAGAAGAAGTAAACTGGCAATAAATTTAATTACTAGAAGGGGCCCTCAACAACTCCTTGAATTGTTTGAGATTTTGATCAGCCTTGTTCATACAAGCCAAAAGGCTCAAGGACCAGTATAGGGTCTATTTGGACAAGCTGTGAAAAAATTGTTCTTTTACAAAGCACTTTTGTAAAAAGTACTTTCAATAGAGCTCTTTATCTAAAAAATTTGTAGTTTCTCTTTCTGTTTATACTTTAAAAGATAAGCACTATATTTCTATTTCTACTTAAATTTAGAAAAACAGCTTCTACCTCTATTTCAATGCACTTTTCTTTCCAGACCAAGCACCCTCAAATCATGAGAAAAGCACCCTTTTTTTCCCAAAAAAGAAGCTTGGTCAAATAAGCCCTTAGTAACTATCAATGAGATACCAACCTAGCCCAAAGTTTGGCCCTAAATGAAGCTCCATCTGGCCGTTTCCAAGCAGGAAGAACAAGATCTTTGCTGGGGTCAAAACAAGGATGGTTGCCTCTTTTAGCAGGCGAAATTCGATCCCAGTTGTCTGCCCAGTAAGCTGTAGTTGAATGGTTATGCTTTGAATTCGTATTTCCCCAATGAACCAACATCATGCCGTTCCATATTTCCTTCGGCGCATAGCAAGCACCTTCATCCCATGAGAAGAACTGTCATCAGGTATGAGCAACCAACATTAGTGGACGATTTCATATGGTTACACCTGCTGAAGTATTTTATAAAATAAAGTCATCTGGGCCAAACTTCTTGTGTGTTGACACACACACAAAATCCAGTAAGGCTCACCAAATGGTGTGTGTCAACCCACAAGAAACAATACCTAGAAGTTAGGACTGTGGCTCGACACGCGGAGGCAGTTTTGTCATTAAGTTTGCACTGTTTTTGTGTCTTTTGGTAAGAAGTGTGTCCCTTCTAAGACACTTGGAAAAGCTATATATACATCCCCTTTCCATTATCAAGATGATCATTTTCTTTTCATAGCATTCTCTTTAAGTTCTTAGAAACCCATTCTCTCTGCATTCGCTCTAAGTAAGGTTTCATGATAACCCCATTTCACAAGGACGAAATAAGTTTTAAGAGTAGTGGTTCACTACACATCTTGAAGCCAAATATAATATCTAGTTTTAGTACACTATTTAGAATAAAATTCCCTAACACCACCTCAAATCAGATTGTTAAGGCTGTTTAGTATCGTCATGCGTTTACAAATTTTGATCTTTTAGCAACTAAAATCGAGTTTTGGAAACACTTCTTTCTTGTTTTTGTATTCTGTTTTTCGGTTTTTATTGAAACTAGTATGAAATTGAAAAAACAAAAACAAAAACAAAAACTACAAGAAAATCTCCAAACACCACCACCAAATAAGATTGTTAAGGGTTGTTTGGTATCATTAGTGTATTTGCAATTTTTGATCTTTTAGAAACTAAAATCAGGAAACACTTTTTTCTTGTTTTTGGATTCTGTTTTTCCATTTTTATTCAAACCAGTAAGAAATTGAAAAAAAAAAAAAAAAAAAAACCCAAAAACAAGAAAAATTCATTTTCCAAAAAATCATAAACTACAAACAAAAATGATACCAAATAGGCCATAAACCAGCCAGCAAGCTTCCAGTAGAGGTCAGATAGAAAGATAGTCAACAACATACCCAGATATGGTCTTTGCCAGATGAGATGTTCCAATAAGGGTATTGCTCTACAATGTGTTGATATGCCTTCTTGAAATACTCCAGAGTTAGAGAGCTCCTCAAGCCTGCATGGTCCTGAGAATTACCAAAAGGAATAATGCAGCCAGATGTTAGGACCACCCACACACACCAAAACATTGATTGTAAGCACAAACAAAAGGAAAGGGGAGAAAATTCAAAAACAACGGATTTTCGTGGTTCGGCCGAAAACTAAGTCTACGGAGGACAGCACATCAATTTCATTATATTGAGAATACTACATAAGACAATTTTCACCGTAACTCACACAACCCTAATGTGTATAAATAGCCATAAGCTAAAACCCTGGAGCACCATGGGCGTAAATCAAACCAGTCCAATCCTTTACATCATAGACAAGGCCAATTGAAATCTGACTCCACACATAAGCCTAATACTAGACATGTAGAATTTAGAAATTCTGCAACTATCAGAACAAGTAGTCTAGTAAAACCATAGGATGCTGCCATTCGACATAGTGCCACTAACTACAACAAACAAACTCAGTGCCTCAAGGACTCCTGCATGAGCAGGGTCTAGGAGGAGTGGGATGTACGCATCTTTAAAGGGAGATTGTGTCCGAGGACCTCCAACCTGAAAATCACACAGTATGAAAGCACAATGTGGAAGCATGGAAGCATAGAAGCAAAGAGGCCTAAGAGCAAAAACATTGCACCAGTCAAGCAGCCAAAAGGCAAATAAAGCAAATAATAGGCAAATATTCAAAATTAAAATAATAATAATAATAATAATAGTAATAATAATATAAAAATAAAATAGCTCCCAACTATTTCATGTACACCAAAGAAACAGTCATATAAGCCTACAACAGCAATAACAACAATCCCAGTGCCCCAAAGGGCTCCCGCCTAAGCAGGGTGTTTTTTTTTTTTTGGGGGGGGGGGAAGGATCCTTCCCCTTTTAGGGTGCTAACTTGACGGGAAGCTGTGTCCGAGGACCCCCAACCTGAGAAGCATAGCAGCATGGAAGCATGGCATCCTCAACTTCCTAGTAATGCACGAGAGCACGAGAACCGAGCATCAGTGACCCTTTCTAAGATGCTCATCCTCAACGTCATATAAGCCTAGGGACCCTAATATTAACCAGACTATGCTGCTCTGCTGTAAGCCGCTACCTCGGCTACCCCTATGCTAGCCCTCCACTGAGCTCTATCTAAGGCCGTCTCCTCCCGTAGGTTTAGGTAGGTGAGGTCATGTTTGATCGTCTCCAACAATCTCTTCTTTGGCCTGCCTCTCCCTCTCCTGCCGAGTGTAGTATGGAGCTGTTTGCATCTCCTGACCGAAGCAGTGGTCGGTCTCCTCTTAACATGCCCAAACCACCTCAAACGTTGCTCCCTCAATTTATCCTCGATCGGGGCCACCTGATTTGCCTCTGGTGACTTTGTTCCTGATCCTATCCTTCCTTGTGTGTTCACACAACCACCGCAACATCCTTATCTCCGCCACCTTCATTTTCTGTGTATGATGTTGTTTCATTGGCCAACACTTCCACACCATATGACATAGCCGGTCTTACTCCTGTCGTGTAGTATTTTCCCTTTAACTTTAACGGGAACTTTCTATCGCAAAGTATCGCAGAGGCCATCCTCCATTTATGCCAGTCTCACCTCCGTTGTTTTTATACCATAGTGCCATTGAACTGATACAAAAAATGAGAAACATGAGCACAAGGTGCAAATATGACTGCTCATTATTACCTCATTTTTTTTTTTTTTTTGGGGTAACCGAGGTGTTCTGGTCAGCTAAAGTTCACCTCCATGGCTACTCAATATGCCATTCACTAATTACTACCATAGGGTGTAGGAATCTAAATTGACATGATACTTGGTTCCAGTGTTTATAACATTTGTAACATTACTTGGAGACATTGGTAGGCACAATGATTTAGTACAAAGATAGGTATGATTAGAGCCGATTTAGACCCAAGCAATGGAAGGCAGAAGGATCTCCACATGGTCTTCATTGATTTGGAGAAGGCGTATGATAGAGTGCCGAGAGAGGTCCTATGGAGGGTCTTCAGTAGGAAGGGCATCCCCATGCCATATATTCGGGCCATTAGGGACATGTATGAGGATGCACAAACTAATGTGCGTACAGGGGAAGGGGAGACAGACACATTCCCAATAACAGTTGGCGTATACCAAGATTCTGCCTTGAGCCCCTTTCTGTTCATTGTAGTCATGGATGAGCTCACCAGGAACATCCAAGGAGATGTACCTTGGTGTATGCTGTTTGCAGACGACATAGTATTGGTGGGGGACTCTCGACTCGACATAAGTGAGAAGCTGGAATTGTGGAGAAGGGCTTTGGAACCGAAGGGCCTACGAATCAGTAGATCCAAGACCGAGTACTTGGACCTCAAGTTCGGTCACTCTACCGTGCCTAGTACAGAAAACGTCAAGATAGGGCCTGAGACCATACCGAGGAAGGAGAGTTTCAAATACTTGGGTTCCATAGCACAGCAGAATGGTGAGGTTGACGAGGATGTCAACAACAAGATTAAGGTAGGCTGGCAGAAATGGAGGATGGCTTCCGGGGTACTTTGCAATTGAAAGGTCCCGCTAAAGCTAAAGGGAAAATACTATAGGACAGTAGTGAGACCGGTTATGTTGTATGGGGCAGAGTGTAGCTCAATGAAACAACATCACACCCAGAAGATGAAGGTGGCAAAGATGAGGATGCTGCAATGGATGTGTGGGCACACAAGGAAGGATAGGGTCAGAAACGACGCTATAAGAAGAAAGTTGGGCGTAGCCTCGATCGAGGACAAATTAAGGGTGCAACGCTTGAGATGGTTTGGACTCGTTAGGAGGAGACCGACCACAGCTCCAATCAGGAGATGTGAACAGCTACATACGACGCTAGGAAGAAGAGGGAGAGGTAGGCCTAAGAAGAGTTGGATGGAGACAATCCGACATGACCTAATCCACCTAAACCTAAGTAAGGAGATGGCCTTGGATAGAGCTCGTTGGAGAGCGAGCATAGGGGCAGCCAATGTAGCGGCCTAGAGTAATGCTGCGTATTGCTGCTAGCACAGGGTTTATAACGCGGATTTACCCCATGTGGTGTGCTTATGTGCTTCTGTGCGTATGCGTATGTGTGTATGGATGTGGTCTATTTGCCTTATTATGTGCCGTGGATGTGTCTTTGACATGACCTAACCCTTTTCAGGGTGCCTTGCTTCCAGGAAGGCAAGATCTTCAGGTTGGGGGTCCTCGGAAAAAGCCTCTCTTCCACTCGGAAGGGGTAAGGCTACATACATCCACCCTCCCAGACCCTGCTTTTGTGGGAGCCCGTGAGGCACTGGGAATGTTGTTGTTGTTGTTGTTGTAATGGAAGTAGTTGCTTGAAAGCCCCAATTTGTTTAGGGTTTATTTATGTTATCAGTTTGTTTCTACCGCATATCACCATTTATAATTGGAGAAATAACCTTTGTACAATAAATTAAGTGCATATACATCTCTAATGTACAAGGCTCATATAGTAGCTAGTATTATAATATAAAGTGGATTTGTGGTGTGCTTAAACCAGCCTAGATACCTTGATTACCAAAAAGGACCCACTAATCAAACTTGCTTTGGGCCTGGCTGTGGGTATGATCCTTAGATACACCACAACAATAGAAGAGAGATGGGAACACTACTTTCTCTCACCAGTTCCCATTGTTATATATCGATTGTCCTCTATTCATGGTGTCATAATTTCCTCCTTCACTATTCAACAAGGGGTTTCACTTTCTTGGAATATGCACTTTCATAAGGACTTGACTACAAGGGAACTACATGAATTCACACATCTAAGCCACATTTTGGATCAAGTTCATTTGTCTTCTTTGCCTGACAAGAGGGTTGGGTGTTGGATGGGTCTGACACTTTTACTTTTGAATCTTTCTTTCAACATCTTACATTGAATAATCGATTTCCAATTTTCCTTTGTGCTCTTATGTCTAGAAAGTAAAGGTTCCCTTTAGAATCAATGTCTTTTTATGGTCTTTACTTCTTGTAATGTGCATTTTTTTTTTTTTTTCCCTCTTTGGCCAATTGTCAGTGGCTCCAAGATCAGTTGACAATATCCTTATGATGAAATTCCACATAAGGAAGAGAAAAGATGTCTTAACGCTATTCTCGTTGACCAGGATTGTTATTCTTTGGTGTAGATGGTTAAAAAGGAATGCTAGGATTTTCAAGGATTAATATACACCAGTTCATTTCTTGTGGAAATAGGTGGTATTTTAGGATCGTTGTGGGCCAAGAGCTTCGCGGGCTTTGTTGGTATATGCTTAGCTAATTTGCAGACGGATTGGAGGGCTTTGTGTTATTAGTTGCATCCTCATTTGTTTTTGTTATTTCTTTAGCTCCGTTTTGAGGACATCTTGTCCTTAATTCTTTGTACATTCTTTCTCTCTTAATGATATTTTTTTTTTCGATTAAAAAAAAAAAAAAGGAAGACAGATGGTCCAGAATAGTTATTTTTGTAATCCTCTTCCACGCTGGGGTCCTACAGTGTCTTTTTCTTTCTTTTGGTAAGTGGGCGAGGATGGTGGAGATGGGCAAGGACAGTTGCTTAGGACGTTACATGGATCGTGGGATTTTCTTTTTCTTTCTCTAGCTGCTGAGAAAAGCAAAGGATATATCGATCTCAAACAGATAGATTGATTCCTCATGGAGAGTTATTAATCCATGAGTGGCAAGACTTACCTCCAATGGCAATAACAAAGCTGACCGAGTGATCGAATGATGAGTACAGGCTCTTTATATCTCTAATTGAAAAACGGTTTGCTTGGGATCGTTTCTTGTATGCAACTTTTAGTTTTTGAGAAACTAAAAAACATGTTCCGAGAATAGTTCTTCTAGTGTTTGGTTCTCTCTTTTTCAGTTTTCAATCAAACTAGACAAAACTTAAAACCAGAAACCAAAATTGTTTCCAAAATGTATAATTTCTAAAAACCAAAAAGCTATAAATAAAAAACAATACCGAACAAGCCCTAAACAAAGATATAAATGCATTTAGTCTAATCAAAGTATGGACACTGCAAATGTACCTGCATACTCAGGTGCGGCGCATCATCAGCGCGAGTAATGATGCATGAATCAAGAACAGGAACAAAGAAAAAATCTGCTTCTTCGCCATTTAATGTTCGATGTGGGCTGGCTAATATGCTTTCGTAGATTGCCATCTGCAAACAACTTGGATGAGCATTTTTCACAACAATAACAACAACAGTGTCAGTACCACAAGCGCTCCCGCTGAAGCAGGGTCTGAGGGGGGTGAGATGTACTGTACACAGCCTTACCCCTTCAGGGTGTTACCCTAAAAAGAGGCCGTGTCCGAATGCTTGCATGAGCATTTTTATAACCACAAATTAGAATCAGATCTTAAGACCACAACATACCTGGGCTCCATATAGTTGTTCTGTCCAAACTGTAGCATTCCGGTCATCATAAAGTCTATTTACACACTGATATTTGAAATGTCGTCCCTAGAATAAAGTGCAATGGTTAAAGAAACCATGATACTACAAGTGAACCAGAAGTCACTACAAGACATTACTGACCTCAAGGAGGAGGCTATTGAATTCCGGGGGCAAGTCGTAAACATATATAAGTGGCCTTATCTTTGTGATGGCAGCATTAATATTGACAAGACCATCTGGAAGATATCCATTATCAGGAAAATCAACCTGAGCTGGACGTAGCCACTGAGGCCAGTCTCCTATGGATGAAAACACTGCTGGGATACTACAATCTGCTCCATACCAACCTCCATGACACTGATAAGATAGGAGGCAGAAAATCAAAGTTTGCAAGTGCAAAATGAAAGAAAAAAGGTAGTAAAAGCATAGCAAGCTTGGTACCAACGAATATATTCTGTTTCTGTAGGTAAGTGATGCAGCCAAGTTTATTTGGTTGAGTATTTATCTTAACTTATTTTTAAGGAAGCTGGTTCCTATTTGAGTTAGTATTTATCTTATCTTATCCAATTTTATCTTAGGGATTAGCTTTTTCTATAAATATAGCTTATAATTTGTTTATTTTAGTTTTGAGAGAGATATTATTGAGTTTAATTAGCAAATTGTGGTACATTATTAAGTGGGGTGGGTGGATTCAAACCTAGGGCTGTCCTAGGGCTAATTAGGAGAGAAGATACATTAGTTTCTTTTTCTTTAGATGTCCTAGGGCCATGGCAGTTTTACCCCTTAAATCACCATTAGGAGCCCAATCAAACTTTTGAATTGTGAGAAAGTCCTTAATGAATGAGACATTTCAGTCTCTTGCTGAACTTTTTATGCACCTGGAAAGGAACAAAAGAAGGGAGTGCATTAAGAAAGTTATTCAGAGAGGTTGAGTTAGATCCGTTTCCTCGGTGCAACTGGAGTGTCCAGTTGGTAGTTGATACATTGAAGCAAGTGCAGTGGCATGTGAAGATAGTGCAAGTTGTAGATGGCAAAAGATGGAAGATTCATCAGGGATGAATTTTCTTAATGAACTGTAAAATTCATATTTTGATTCAATGCTCTTGCATTACCTTCATGTATCATAACTTAACACCACTAACCATACTTAACTATATGCCCCAGTTAAACTTGAAATAAACTTAATATGTACCCCTAGTTAGATGCTAAATAAAGGACAATCACATTGTTAGTGTCAACATCTAGGCCTCTATGTTGACATCTTTACAATGTTTTCTTCTTCAATTCTTAGGCCATCTCTTAGGTTATGAAGTGTCAACTCAACAGTATCAGTTGTCCTTACTGGTAAGATTCTGGACAGCAGACTATTAAGGAGTAAGTTAAGACATTATGGAGCAGTTAAGACATCAGATGAATCATATATCCATGTTGTTCCCAAAGCGAAAAGAAAGAAGGAACGGATGGGCATAAGAGCCCTGCTGAGCTACAGGTCCAAGTAACACATTGATTTGATACATGTCGGACTTCCTGTATGGAGCCTAGTTTTATTCTACAATGGGTCACGTCCATAGAGCGAAGGGTGATTTTAGGTGCACCAGGGTTTTGTCTGGTAATATATACTCTTGCCTAGGGCTTGCAAGGTGTTATGTGAGAAAATATGAACTCTCCAGTACTATCCCCAAAAGAGAGTGAAAATCTCTGCAACTCCATAAACATAGGCAGAATTGACAACCACTCAAATCATGTGTCTAGTTTTCTTTTTTCTTTTTTCTTGGTGAAATTTTCATTGTTTTTATGTCTTGTTTCTTTATCCAAGAAGAGAAAAGGAACACAAAATTCTGCAATCCTATCATATCTAGATCTTCTTGCAGTGTTCTCAGCCATAAATTGCCAGTAAAGAGGTCCTTGGTTCAAATATCTTCACCCCGAACCCCACTTAACAACCAAAATGAGTTCTTTAACACTCTTCTTTGGACTATTTGCCAAATTGCCACACTGTTGTATGCTCCCATTAGATTCAGGTGATGGAGGTTTTGAAATTGCATTTTAAGGTGCATATTTGCTAAGGACGAGAACTAGTGTTTCCATGTAACTTGGATATTATCCAAGGCATTTTCACAGTACTCTTACCATGTAACTAGGGTGTATATGAACCAACCGTTTTGATGAGATAGTCATGCTCGAAATCAATTATGGCTCGTATGTGTTTGATAGGGGCTTGATAGTTTACCAAGCGGATTTCAAGCAAGCACGATAATCTTTGCAAGCTGAGTTCAAATAGGAGAATGCTCAGCTCTGTAACGTTCATGAATAGTTTGATCAAATTTTTAAGGGCTCGATAACGGCTCGTTAACAATTAGTATTAGTTTAAAATTAATTCGATAATGCTCAATAGTAACCCTAATAGCTTGTTACGCTCGTGATTGAATCACAAGCGTAAGCTAAGTAAAAATAGGATAGATTGAGAGTATGAGATGAGAAAGAAGTGAAATTGAGATGAGAAAGTAGAGAAATTAGATGAGAAATAGAGAGAGTTAGATGAGAGAGAGAAGGTTGATCTCAAAAGAGATTTGTGTTTGATATTATGCCTCCATGATCAGATTTACACTAGATCACACTTATTTATACACAATACAAAACATTGAATCTAGACCATCTAAGTAACCGACTTCAGCTAGGAATGATCTAGAACAATTAGAAAATATCTCCAACTAACTAACACTAACTACCTCTAAGATATTTTTGGCGCCAAGCTACCCGAACCTGCTGCATAACTACCCCTGCAGCTTATTACACTTAGCAGCTTAGGACAATACAATGCACAATTAAGATCATTACAATGCAGTAAAGAAGGCTAACAACATTATTCAGCAACATAACAGCAACAAAAGCACAGCAGCAGCTCAAACCAGCACCCAAACAGCAGCTACCCCACGCAGCACAGCACTAACAGCAACTCAACCAAATTCAGCTCAAATCTCGAATTCTCGGATCATAACATAGCTTAACTCGGTAACAAGCTGAACTCGATAACGAGGTCAAATTGGGTTGATTAGGCTAACAAGCCGAGTATCCTGTACACTAATATCTTATCGAACTGAGTTCAAACAAAGCTTCAAAAGCTCGATAAGAGCTTACTTCGATTTTCAGCTCAATAAGCCTTGTAGACTCGAGTTGAAATAAGGGGGGCGCTCAACTCCTTTATATCCCACGTGTAACATGCAAAAGAAATTTAATTCAAATAAATTTATAAGGGAGATGAAATCTTCAACCTGACAAAATCCACCACGGCAGCGCCCATGTCCAGAACACTGATTAATGCAGGTAGATAACACGGATATTTCACAAAACTGCCCCAAGAGACCATCATATTTACAGTGACATTCCTCCTTGAACTGCGCCTTTCCATCATATCCTTCATGTGGGTCCACATTACACCACCCTCTTAAGCTACCATTTGTTGTAAATATGTTCGGGTCGGGTTTCCCCCAGTCAGTCATCATCGGAGCACCATCAGTAGGTGGCCTGTATTAGTCAAGAGTCACAGTTTAAATCTCCTCCCTACTTGGATCTAATTTTAAATCTGAATAGAGTAAAATATCAAAAATTAGGCTCCTTTCAGTTCCTCGAATTACGGAAATTTTCCTCACAAAATATTTGAAAAAAAAATTTCTTAATTTTTCGTCTTTTTAGCAAAGAATATGATATCACTCTATAAATTCATATGAGATTCAAGCTTGGTCAAGTTGAGGTTAAAGTGAAGCATATAATGTGAGATTATGACGAAAAATGTTTTTCCCTTTCAGTGGGGGTAAGTCGATTTCCCCTCAAAGGAGGAAAACATTTTCCATATCTATGGTTCTTGCTCTGAAGTTACGCAAAGACACAATAGAATTGAGACAAAAAATGTTCTATGTCAAAACAAATGGAGCCTTAGTAATTTAGGTTCACTTACTTTATCTTGAAACCACATGCCTCGGCTACAGGGCGATTTGGATATTCTGTGCCTTCACCACAAAAGCAAAAAGCTCTTGCAGTATCACAATGAGCTGGGCAGATCGATACAACCCACCGACCATATGGTAGGTCAGGAGAGCTTGGGTAGTTACAACTTAGATCTAGTCTCCCCAAGCATGCTTCACCTACAGCAAGAACAGTCTGACTCAGGATCATTTTTCAAGATTATGTACAAGTCAATCATCTTGCATAATAAAACTGTCGAGGTCAATCATGACCCCAAGCAACCCAAGAAGTCACTTACGAAGTGCCCTTTTAAAAAATAATTATATTTGAGTGTGCGTCTACCACATGCCACCGACCTATATATAATTCACTACAAAAGTATGTGTATATATAAAATGAATTATTTGATATGTACTTGAACTGATCTGGACATAATCACTGAAAATAAAGGGTGCCAACCAATCAAATCTTGCTTTATGCCTTCCAAAATAAGAGACCGGCTCTAAAAACTGCACTCAGTTCGCCATGCTTTGACCATCTATTCTAAGTGATATTGAGCCTGGGTTTATTGCATCTCATAAAAGATCGAATAAAGTACTGAATTTTCTTAAAAAGAGTAGGATTACTGACCACTAAATCCATGAAAACACCGACACTGTCCCAATTCGTGATTGCAAACTCCTTGATTACTGCAATCATTTTTGCAGGCGTTCCCACTGATTTTCTGCCAATAGATGATGAAACACGAAACAGAAAAAGAATGAAACAATCCGATTAAATATCAAGTCCACTGCAAAGGCCTAGAAGTACAAAAAATTCAATGAAACCAGAGGAATCTATAACCAATTTTGACATGTTGAACAATCAAACTAAGTCTCCATATGGTTCACCATATTTCCTTTTAGAAACAAAATATTTTCACTTAAAAATATTTTCCTTAAAAGTTGTCTTTCTAGCTAAAAAATTGGTTACATTCACTAAATTTGTATGAGGTTCATAGTAGGCCAAATTGAGATTGGATTGAACCATATGACATGAGATTACAACTGAAAAAGTTTCGTCTTCATGTAGGAAAATGGTTTCCCCTTTCATTGAAAGGAATTCAACTTCCCCATAGTGAAAGCAAAATATTTTTTGTATTTGTGATTGTTGCTATGAAGTTATGCAACAAAATAAGAAAATCTAGGGAAAATGTTTCTAGTCAAAGCAAACGGAACATAAAATAAAAATAGATTCCAAACGGATATCTCAAATACCTCAGTAATGTTAACTTCTTTGACAATTGAACCACACCCAGAAAGCCACTGCCCAATCTCAGCCCTCCAAGGAGCACCGCGGTAAACCACTGCCTTGTGCAAATCAACCGGGAATCGACTCTTCAGATCAAGAGATGGTGATGGAGACGCTTTAACACCATGCTCAATATCTCCTCCTTTGGTGAATTCGCTTAATTGAGCACATGAAGTTTGAACTTGCCGTATACCGAAATAATCCAATGTCGGTCCAGAAGGGAACAAAATGAGATGAAGTATGGATACTACCACCACCACAGAAGCAACGGCAGCAACTAGTGAGCAAGAGCAAGACCCTTTTTGTAATGACAACATCATCATCTCAAAAGCCTCTTCTGAATTAACCCAGATGAATCCAATAACCGGCAACACCCAATTACTCTATCTCCAGTCAAGTTCTAGTGAAGATTGCAAGACAAATTGTTACAAAATCTATATTACACCAAGCCCGAATCCACGATGAATTTCAGTTAAACTATTAGTGACTCCACATGTAAGTCTAATAAGAAATCTTACGTTAGAGCGGTGTGAGAGAAGAGATCAACATATAAGTCCGGTTGGCTACTCCACCTAATGCCAACTAGTTTTAAGATGGAACCTCATTTGGAAATCAAATCAACGGAGATGTTCTACCAAATCCACCATGAATTTCCATTAAATTATTAAAGACTCCACATGTTAGAAATCACAAATTGGAATTGTGAGAGACAAAAGATCAACATATAAAACCCTTCTGCTACTCCACCCAATTTCAATTGGTTTTAAAATAAATTTTCATCTGGGTTAATACATAAGCCTCATATATGCCAACCCCAGTTAAAATTTTCACATAAACAAACCAAATTGATGACATTAACATTAATTCAAGACCCCAATTACTCTATACCCTAATTATTCTCCCCCAATAAAGAAAATCTGCAAACATTCACCGTAACAGGAAACAAACGCTGCAAAATCAGAAATGTGAATGACACATACCAAACAACAACGACAACCTACCCCCCGTTTGGCAACGGGGTAAAGAGGGGTAAAGGGAGGTAAGGGTAAAGAGGGGTAATTTTCTAACCCTGTTTGGCAAAATTATTCGAAGGGTCAAGGGGGGTAATGGGAGGTAATTTTTTACCCCCCTTGACCCCCCGATACCCCTCTTTACCCCCAATTTCTTTAACCCCCAAATTGGGAGGTAAAGGGGGGTAAGGGTAATTTTTAAAAAAAATTTGACACTTTTACCCTTATTTTAACTATAACTCTCTTTACTCTTACCCCTTTACCCAATTACCAAACAAGGGTAACTCATTTACCCCTCTTTACCCTTACCCCTCTTAATTTGACATATCCAAACAAGGGTAGAATGTTACATTACCTTCTCCTCCTTTACCCCTCTTTACTCTTACCCTCAATTACCCCTCTTTACCCTGTTGCCAAATAAAGCACTAATGGCTCAAAGAGCCTCTCATCTAGGCAGGGTTTAAAGAAGGTAAGATCTACCTAATCTTATCATTAGAGAGTAGTACAAAGGTTGTTTCCGAAGAATGACATATGCCAAAATATTCAAATAAAAAATCAAATAGCAAGTAATTATTATTGAATTAATATAACTAAAATGACGGACCTTGGTCGTATCTGAGATTGTTCGCCACGGAGAATACATACAAGCATAGAACGTGAAGAATTCAACAGAATTTTGAAAACAATGGGAGAAAAAGATAGATGGAACGTGCGCATGAATTGAAAATTCAAACCCTCAGAGTAATATTGAAGAATTAGGTTTTTAATTCAAGCTTTTGATTTATAGATAATAATATAATAATGAATGTGTAGAAATGTATACGTCAAATCCTCAACGAGGAAAAGGAAAGCAGAAGAGAGGGGAAGAGAGGGACTTGGCCTCAAGAAAGAAGCCGCCTTGGAACGCATTGTTGTGGTGTGAAAAGAAAAAGGCTCTGATTTGAAATGCGGTGCAACCTGGAAATTGTACATCCTCTTTCCTGTTAAGAATTGAATTATTTACGCAGTTGGTCCCCGACACTGGGAGAGCTAGCCTTGCTGCAGAGCGTAAATGATTTGAGTCATTCACAAATAGCTTATAAGTAGCTTGAATAATACCCGACTCGAACTCAAATTAATAGAGTTCAAGCTCAAGTTTGAGTATCAAAAGATACGCGATTAATAAACGAGTATGCGTTGAGAAGTGAACTACTCGGCCCTATACTCGATTAAATACTCGACTCAATACTATGATTAATACTCGATTCATATATAGTAGTTCTTGTGTATTATCCTCTTTTGAAATGAATGACTTGTGATATTAATGATAGAATAAAAGAAGGAAGCTTACCAAAGAGGGTACCAACACGCCGTCACTTGATCCCATTAGAACTCCGAAATTAAGCTTGCTTGGGCGAGAACAGTAGCAAGATAGGTGACCTCCTGGGAAGTCTAACCTTCCCTCAGATTGGGGCAATCAGAAACAACTTCTCTCTAGGGATAATACCCTGAAGAGGAAGGCTACGTACATCCGCCCCTCCCCAGAGCCTGCTTAGGCGGGAGCCCTTGAAGCACTGGGTATGTTGTTTTAAAAAAAGGAAGCTTGAATTTCTTGTAAAGAATGACATGTTACATTATGTGGTGCAATGAAAGAACATTGAGTTTCTTATAGCCAGTTGTATTTGGTTTGCTTGTATTTTTTTTAAACTTAGGTTTTGAAGTGTATTTAACATTTATGATTGTTTATGTTAAAGTATAGTTTGAGCAATAATTAAGTAACCAAATTGAGTGTCACTAATGTTGGAATGTATAGAATAATATTCTAATGAAGCTAATTTGTAAACCGTTCATATGCACAATAAACGACTACTCCAGTTGAGTCGAGTACACGAATAGTTAATCAAGTTTGAGTTCGAGCAAAATTAACTACTCGAATCGAGTTCTAGTACGAGTTTGAGTACCCGAGTAGTTAATCGAGTTCAAGTCAAGTATTGAGTTACTCGGCTCGACTCAACTCGATTACACCCCTACTTTATTACACGGGGGCTAAGTACCCCTTTTTTAATAAATATAAATACATATTGATTATTACATAGAGTTTATTTGGGAAGCAATTACTCAGGTATCTTAAAATTTAAACATTTATTATTTAAGTATTATATTTTAATATACACAAAGAGATATCCTAAGATTTTCATATTTTATCACTAATTACCTTATGTTGGAATGATGAATTTTTGTAAGATTCTAACCAATTTTATATAGAAATTATTGATGTAATATATTATTACAATAATATATATAAGCATACCAATTTATTAATCAAAAATTTCAGCAAATTACTATCAAAAATAAAACAAATGTTGATATAAACTATCTAATATTACCGAAATTATATGTCATACTAGCATTTTTTAACAAAAAGATAATCAAATTTCTATGAAGATATTAATATATTATTAGAAACATGTTCCATTTTAGAATTTCTCAATGAAATTTATCAAATTTTTGACAAAAAGTCATTTGATTGAAAAAATTTTAAAACTTCAGGTTCACCTAAAGTGATAAAATGTTTAAACCCCAAGCTACTACATTGCATGTATTGAAATGCCATGGCATCTAGGTGATAATTGGCTAAACCTCAAGATATCTAAGTAATAATTTTTCAGTTTCTTATGTATATGATAATCACTCAGTCACCGGATCCCATTAGAACTCCGAAGTTAAGCATACTTTGAGCGAGAGTAGTACCAAGATGGGTGACCTCTTGGGAAGTCCTCACCCTCAGGTTGGGGGCACTGGGAAACAGCCTCTCTTCAGGTTAACACCCTGAAAGGGAAAGGCTGCATAAATCCGCCCCCTCAGACCCTGCGTAGGCGGGAGCCCTTGAGGCACTGGGTATGTTCCTATTATTTAGATGATAATATACATAGAGACTTCCAAAACTATTTGCCAAAATTATAGTGACCTCCAAACTTTTAATTTCATCAAAGACGCCTCTAAATTATTGGTCAAATTAATCTGATTCCTCAAACCTCTAAGTTCATCAAAGACACTCCCAAACTATTTGTAAAGATCAATGTAATGGCCTCAACTTCTACTTATATCAAAGACATCCCAAACTACTAATGAGATCAACTTGATCCTCTAACTTTAAACTTTATCAAAAGACATTTGAAACTATTAAAATGTTAGAAAAAATAGTTTAGGTACTCTAATATTTGATAATATATTTTATAGATGCTCTACAATTTTAAAATATTTTTGAGTTATACTAAACTTTCATAATTTTTTTTTTCAAGTATTCTCTCGTAATTCCTTTACGATTCCATTAATTATGCCGGTTTGACACACAAAATAAAAAGATAATATCTCAAACATAATTTAACCATCATTTATATTTCACTAATTTTTAATATAAAAATGTTTAAAATATATACATATATTAAATAATTTTAAACATATTAAGAATATAAAACTCCATAAAACTACCAATAAATAATTTTAAAATATAAATAAAATTATTTTAAACATTTTTTTTTATATTTAAATTTTTTTTAAATATAAAGGACATTTTTCTTTAGTTATATTATTTTTTAAATGTAACATTAACTTAATTTATGGGGATGGTAACGGGAAAAAAGACTTACCAAATTTCACGTTATCACAAAAATATTTTAAATGCTTAGTGCACCTAAAAAATTTACTATTATCATCAAATCTCAAGCAAGGTTGTCAGAATCGGGATTCTACGTAGGATCGGTGAGGGGTACTCAGGATCAGGATCGTAGAATCGGATCGAGAATCGTAAGATTCTACTTTATATGTAAAACAATAACTTGTATCCAATAAAATTACATTACAAGCATCAAATATATAATGAAGAACATCAAAAAAGTCCAAAACAAAAATCAAACTGAAAGTAAATAAAATAAAAATCGGAGCAACTATCCAAGTAACTCAATATGCTAGAAGAATAAGAAATTAAACAAAAGTCAATGATTTATCAAAAAGAAAATGAGCTATGTCTGTGTGTGGCCCGTTGGTCAGTGTCAAACCTCGGTGGGTGGCTGGGGCAGTCGGCCGCAATTGGCGGTGGCTAGGGCTGCCGGTGAAGATAAGTGAAGAGTGTGATGTAAGATAATGATTAGGGTTAGGGTATAGGAGGGGGAGGAGAAGGGAATATTGAGGTATAAAATTGGATGAAATTGGAGGTGGAGTTAATTCAAAGGAGAGAGATAAATTGTTACATCATTGAGCAGAGAAGGCTGCGGCTCCCTTTTTTTATTTTTGTGAGTTATTTACAAAAGGCACAGGGAAAGTGGACAAAAACCCTAATTACAAGAAAAGCTAAATAAGGCCTAATAACAGGAAAATATATTATTAACTAAAATACAACAAAAATTAAGAGAAATTATTAACATCTAATACGCCCCCTCAAGTTGGAGTGTATATATTTAATACACCCAACTTGCGAAGGACAGGGAGTAAGAGAGAAGCAGGTAACGGTTTAGTAAGGAGGTCTGCAAGTTGATGACGACTAGGAATGTGCAAAACCTTGACAATCCCCTCTTGAATTTTGTCATGAACAAAATAAAGATCAACTTCAACATGCTTAGTTCGTTCATGATAGACCGGGTTCTGGCAGATGTACGTGGCAGCTTGATTGTCACAAAATAACAAGGCCGGTCGACGGAACGCAACAGGGAAATGAGTAAGAAAGCCAGTGAGCCATATGAGCTCGCATAAAGCGAGGGCAATACTACGATACTCCGCCTCGACGGAGGAACGAGAAACCATGGGTTGTTTCTTGGATTTCCAAGAAATAAGAGAAGAACCCAAAAACACAAGAAAACCAGTGACTGAGCGACGAGAATCTGGGCAACCAGCCCAGTCAGCATCAGCAAAAGCAGTTAGATGCAACTCAGAGGAGGCAGGAAAGAAAAGACCTTGTCCTGGAGCATACTTTATATATCAAAGAACACGATGGGCTGCTTGGAGGTGGGTAGTGCGAGGAGCTGCGAGATACTGACTAAGTTTGTTGACAGCATAAGAAATGTCTGGACGAGTAAGAGTAAGATACAAAAGCTTACCAATGAGCCTACGGTAATGAGTGGGATCAGGAAGGAGATCTCCATCAAAGGGAGAAAGCTTGAGCTTAGGATCCATAGGACAAGCAATTGGTTTGGAACCGAGGTGACCAAAGCTTTCTAGAAGTTGGAGAGCATAGTGACGCTGACATAAGTGGATGCCAGAGGAGGATCGAGCAACCTCAAGACCCAAAAAATATTTGAGTGGACCGAGATCCTTGAGGTGGAAACGATCATGGAGGACTTGTTTAATGTGGGAGGCAACATCAAGGGACGTGCTTGCCATAATGATGTCATCAACATAGACCAGAAGAGCGACAAAGTGAGACCCGGAGCTACGAGTAAAAAGACTATAATCGTGGCGAGACTAATGGAAGCCAAGAGTGATGAGGAAGGACGAGAGTTTAGCAAACCATTGCCTGCTTGCTTGGCGAAGACCATAGAGACTTTTGTGTAACCGACATACCAAAGGGCCATGCGCCCCCTGAACACAAAAACCGGGTGGGGGGCTCATGTATACTTCTTCTTAAAGGTCACCATGAAGAAAGGCGTTATTAACGTCCAGTTGAATTAGGTGCCAATTTTGAGTGGAGGCGAGCGCAAGTAAAAGACGAACAGTGGTTATTTTGGCTACTGGCGAGAAAGTATCAAGAAAATCAACACCCTCTTGTTGGGTGTAGCCCTTGGCTACTAAGCGAGCCTTGTATCGTTCAATGGTACCATCAGAACGATATTTAATCTTATAAACCCATTTACAACCAATAGGACGTTTATCGGGAGGAAGAGGGACAATGGACCAGGTGTGATTAGCCTCAAGGGCATGTAATTCAGCTTGCATAGCTACACACCAGTGTGGCGAACGACATGCCTCACGATAAGAACGAGGCTCCACAGTGGAGGAGAGCGTAGTAACAAATTCACGGTGGGATGAGGAAAGCTGGTCATAAGAAAGAGAAGAAGAAAGGGGATGATTAGTGGAGGGTAAGGGATTTGCGGAAGCAGTGGGTTTAGAATGAGCGAGGAGACCATAATGGTAGGAAGCTAAATATGAGGGGGGACGGTGGGGAGGAGAGGAGCGTCGAGGGGCCAAGGATTGATCTGTTGAGGAGGGAGAGGGGACAAGTTCTATAGTGGTGGATGGAATGTTTGTTGTAGGGGAAGGCATGGTAGATTCTGTAGTGGTGGTTGGGTTAAGGATGGCACGATCAAGTGGGAGAGTTTGATCGGGATAGGTTTCGGTTTGAGGAGAGGGTAGGATGACGGTGCTATCTGCGGACACAGGGTTAACAGAGGTGGGTGAGTGAAAACGGGGAAGTGTAATTTGAGAAAATGGGTCAGGAAAGGATGGTTGATGGATGAATGGTAAGATATGCTCATGAAAGACAACATCACGTGAGATAAAAATTTCATGGGTGTTTAAGTCATACAATTTATACCCCTTAACCCCAGAAGGATACCCAATAAACAAGGCAACACGAGCCCGGGGATCGAATTTGTGACGATTGGAGCGAATTGTGGAAGCAAAACATAGGGATCCAAAAACACGTAAATGCTCATAGGAGGGGCGTGTGCCGTTTAGTACCTGGAGTGGAATACGATTTTTTAAAGAAATAGAGGGGAGGCGATTGATGAGATAGACAGCAGTGAGAATACATTCACTCCAAAGTGGGAGAGGCACATTTGATTGAAATCTAAGAGCTCGAGCAACAGTCAACAAATTACTGAATTCTGTTCTGGGGTATCAACACAGCTATGTTCATGAAGAATTCCATGAGCATCATAAAAATGAGGTAGTTTAAATTCCGTACCGTTATCACTTCGAACACGTTTAATGCGTTTATCATACTGAGTATGGATCATGGTATAAAAACTGGGCAACCACTTTGACACCTCATCCTTACTACGCATCAAGTACACCCAAGTAACACGTGAAAAATCATCCACAATAGTTAAGAAAAAACGATGCCCGTGAGTAGAAGGAACATGAAAAGGACCCCAAATATCAGTATGAATAAGATCAAAAACACCTTTTGATACAGTATGAGAATGGGGAAAAGGTAAACGTTTTTGTTTGGCTAAAGGACAAACCATACAAGGCTCATTATTATCTGTAGGTAAATCAAAACGTAAGACACGTAACTTAGCGTGGGCGGGGTGACCAAGACGAGAATGCCAAATATTATGTGGGAGATGTGCCGCAGATAGCAACCAAGAACCGGGTGAAGAGGCACTTCTTGCGACCATAGCAGCTGGTGGAAGAGAGCAAGAAGGTCGGGTTCCAGGTTGAAGTATGTATAGGTCTCCGGCTTTAGTCCCCATCCCAATCGTCCGCAAGCTTTTGCGGTCCTGAATACAACACAAATTAGTATAAAAAATGCACTAAAATGTGCTGCTATGCAATAACTGAGATACAGAAAGCAAATTAAAGCGAAATGTGGGTACATAAAGGACATCGTGAAGGGTAAGGGAAGGTGAGATGTACACGGTTCCACGGTGAGTGACTGTAGTGGTATCACCGGTAGGTAAAGTCACTAGGGTCTTCGCACATGAACCAAGCGAGGTAAACAAACTCCGATCACCACTGATATGATTAGTGGCCCCTGAATCTATGATCCAGGAACATGAGGGAATGGAAACACACGAAGCAGTGAAAGCATAGACTAAATTTTGTGGAGAATATGATGTACCTGCTAAGGTAAGACTAGCAAGATGGGAGGTGGGATTTGGTTCAGTTGATATAGCAGGCTGGGAACCCATGTTCAAACTCTGTGTAGCAAGTTGACTGCTAAGGTAAGCAAGGAGTTGTTGACACTGATTTGGAGTGAACTGAGCTGGATCACCTCCTTCCATCTTCCCAACCATGGCATCCACAGAGACTTGGTTGGCACTTTGTTGCTTCTTCCCTTTGTTGCCATAGCCCGGAGGATAACCGTATATCTTGAAGCATTTATCCACAGTATGACCGAGCTTGTTACAGTGTGTACAAAATGGGCGTTCCCTCTTTTGATTTCTGAATGCGGTCTTTGATTCGGATTTATTGAACATGGCTGCAGTGTCAATGACTGATGTAGAGCTGTCATGAGGCCGAGTGATAACAATTTGCTTCTCTTGCTGTAGAACTTTGGCCAGAGCAACTTTAATAGTGGCAGGAGGTTCCATTTGCATTATTTGATCCCGAACTAACATGTACTGATCACCAAGACCCATCAAGAATGTCATAACATGGTCTCGTTCCCTACTTTTCTGCCAAGCCTGTATTAATCCACATTTGCATTTCTTCAAAGCACCACACTCACAAATTGGAATGGGATCATATCCTTGAAACTCATCCCAAATTCCTTTTAGCTTAGCATAATAAGTGGTGACATCCATACCTTCTTGCTTCAACTCATGTATGGCACGCTTAAGCTGGAAAAGTGTGGGGCCATTCTTCTGTCGGTATCGATCACAGATATCGGTCCAGAGCTCCTGTGCTGAACTTGCGTACAAGACACTTGAAGCAATTTGTGGTGAAACAGAGTTTATCAACCACGACATTACCAACTTATCGCAGCGGTAACATCGCCGGTAGTTAGCGTCTGTCCGGTTCTTCTACCTCACCATTAACGAAACCTTCCTTGTTCCTTGCACTGAGAGCCATGAGAACAGATTTGAACCAACTATTGAAGGTATCTGCTCCACTAAGAACGTTGCTCACCAGAGAAACGCCAGGTAAATCACTGCTAGTCAGATAGAAGGGAGAGAACGGATCTTTATCATCAATCATAGACGCTACAGCGGGCACTTGCTCTGTTCTTGAGTTTCCTCCTGATTCTACCATGGTGGACAAGTAGAAGTTTCAACGGCACAAAACGAAGTTGAAAGGATGTATTTCGAGCAGATTCGAAGAGGAAACGGAAGGAAAACGAGATAATTTGATAGTTTTTTGGTAGAAAAAAGAAAAAAACGCAGAATTAGGGCTTCGAATTTGAACGAAGAAGAAATTGCAATCAGATCAATTATTGACTCCAAATTGCTTTGATTCTTTAAAGAAATGCAAAAAATCCACGCTCTGATACCATATTGAGGTATAAAATTGGATGAAATTGGAGGTGGAGTTGATTCAAAGGAGAGAGATAAATGGTTACATCATTGAGCAGAGAAGGCTGCGGCTCCCTTTTTTTATTTTTGTGAGTTATTTACAAAAGGCACAGTACAATCCTATTTATAGGGAAAGAGGACAAAAACTCTAATTACAAGAAAAGCTAAATAAGGCCTAATAATAGGAAAATATATTATTAACTAAAATACAATAAAATTTAAGAGAAATTATTAACATCTAATAGGGAAGGGGAAAAAATGAGAAAGGGGAATGGGAAAGTTAAAAAAAAAGCTAAAAAAAATAAATTTAAAAAATAACCTGTAGAATTAGTAGAATCGGAGTAGAATCGGTAGAATCGGAGTAGAATCGGGGTAGAATTGGAGTAGAATCGGTAGAATCGGGGTAGAATCGGAGTAGAATAGGTAGAATCGGTGTCAGACCTCAAATATGTTATTTTTTATTATTGACTCGGTAGAATCGGTGTAGAATCGGCGATCCTACCGATCCCACCCCGATTCTACAGATCCTACAAGATTTTGTTGCGAGTCTACTTTCTTACGATTTTTTACTCGATCCGGGTCGGTAGGGCATTGTGGGATAGTAGGATCGTACAATCCTACGATCTGACTCGCGATTTTTATAACCATGGGTGTATTAAGTTTTAAACTCTCCTATTAGAAAAAGGTTTTATAAGTTATATTATTACTTTAATAATTATTATTTTTACCCTAATAATAATATTTTCCTACACTGAAGATTCTAACATGTAATGTTGGGCTATTCGGCCTTCGAATTTTAAATAAACATGTGCAATCCAGTGCAACATTGAAGTACACTTACCTATGCTTGACATATGGAATTTAATAGAGTATGGGGCCGTGGGCCTTGGTTTGCCACATCTATGGGCTGGGTTGGCCCTCATATTTGACCCTCATTGTTGATCGTCCTAACCATAGCTGCATCTTATGCTTTGTCTCCTCACTTTGAAGGTCTGTGCCTCCTGGTGCTTACCCTCCAATTTTCGGCCAACTCTTTTGCTTTTCACTGATGCCGGTCATCTGAAAGGCTATATAGGACCATCAGAGGTAAACCTTTTACATATCCTGTGTTATGACAGATGTGTAGTGCTTTCTTTGTGTCCTTTGCCATTGTACTTTGTAATGTAAACTGAGGTCTATGTTTTTACTATTGTGAGTTTCTCTTTTGAAGATGAATTGGCCTGTAGAGGGAATTCTTTTTTGCTTTTGTTGGGAAATTGGACTTTCATTGCTCAAGTATTGTTCGTCCAATGAGCACAACATAATTCTATGTTATTGAGGTATTTGGTGAATTTAAAGTCCATTTCACTCAATTTTATTACAAGATGGTTTTGTGTTCTTCACATTAAAAGTAAGTCCTTTGAGTTGCATTTTCATTTGTTTGCAGATCTAAATAAATGCTTTTAGTAAATTCTTACTGTTACATCTATTTGCATGTCTAAATGCATTAAAATGTGTTGAAAGTTGTCATTTAATTTCTCTTTTTCTTTTACTCAAAAATTTAATAGTCACTCCCTTAAATCACACGGTTTTGGATTTGCTTTTCTTTTGTGAAAGTAGGCACTTATACTTAATAGATAATAAAGGTAGATAGATTAATAATTATTTATCAAAACCATATTATTATATGTAATCTATTGATTCAAAGAAGTTGAATACATCTTGAATAAGACAAACTAGTATATACAAGATGTATTCAGTAACAATACAAAGCAACAAATAACATATAATAGCATAATGCTTTTTATAGTTGACCTATATATTCAAAAGTATTACAATATTCTGATAAACAAAAGTATTACTATATTAGTAAAGAAATTTTTTTGATCCGTCACTAATACCCAATGTCTTTTTGTTTGCTTGAGTTAATTTTTTATCTTTTCTTTTTGTTCAAAACGGTCTCGACAACAATAACAACAACAACATACTCAATGTCTTAAGGGCTCCAACGTAAGCGGGGTAGATGTATGCAGCCTTACCCTTTCAGGGTGTAACTGTTGATGTAAACTAAAAGTATCAGGAACCGGGTAACCAAACATTGTTGAATCAAACACTTGCAATTCGCAAGTAGCGAGTATCAAATCGATCTATAGGTTTCGAGGCGTGATGTCACTTTCCTTAAGACTTATTTCAGTGTATGAAATAGTCTCGGGGATATAACGATAACCTAATGTCAATAGAGTGAGCTTATGTAAAGGGAGATAAGGAGAGATGTATGATAATGACATTTTTCAAGAACAATGAACAAGTTCTTTCAAATCAATTGATTCTTCTTTATTATCAAAGACATTAGGGGTAAACATATATAAGACTTTGTGAAAGAAGACGTCCCAAATTATGCCTCAAAGAAAAGGCACGAAAGGCCGGTAGTTAACACGTGAAATTTCGGTGAAAATTGCACCTGTGTGTCGACACACAATTCTGCAGAGATGGTTCTATTGATCTGTGTGTCGACACACGAGCCGTGTGTGCCGACACACACCTCTGTGGCTCTATTCTATAAGAATGTGTGTTGACACACCAGCCCTGTGTGTCGACACACATCCCAACACACATCAAAACACATCGAACAAACTTTGGGACCAACTTTAAACACTTTATTCACAATTCTTATAGCATTATTTTGAAAATACATCAACAGTAACCCTGCCGAGAGGCTTTTTCCGAGGACCCCTAACCTTATAGGGTTGGCAACACGAGGACTTCCCAGAAGATCACCTATTCTGGTACTACTCTCGCCCAAGCACGCTTAACTTCAGAGTTGTAATGGGATTCGGTGCCTTAGTGCCTATTCAAAACGGTTTCTAATGTTTGTAATTTGTTCAAATTGGACCCTTATCTTTTTTTTTTTTTTGCTCACAATAGTCCCTAATATTTTACTTTATAATAAAATTAATGTCACTTATTTTGAATTTTTACCTATTTTTGGTCACTATGTGAGGGACTAATATTCTCATACAATAAAACATTAGGGATCGGTTTGAAAAAGTTACAAACACTATATACCATTTTGAAAAACGAATAATGAATAACCAATTTTAACAAGCTTAAAAATATGAGGGACCAATGGTATAAATAACTTGTTAAGAATTCAAATGACATGCAACAAGAAAAATAATGAGATGCAAAAAAAAAAGATATGATATTAGTGATGCAAATATTAGATATTCTTTAGATACATTATTGCGTAGATTATTGAAGTTTATGTTTCGTGTTTTGTATATACTTATGTTGCTTTTATTTTGCATTCATTCCCCTTTGAATTAATTAAGGTCACTAGTAATGACATTAAACACCTAATTAGGGAATTAGTATAGGGCAATAAATGTATAAAAAGTGAGGTTTTATATTTGTTAAATGCTTTGAATGCTTGCATTGCTTTTATTTTACATTCATTCACCTTTGAATTAAGATCCTTTAGTAATGGCACTAAATGCCAATTAGCATAGCCAATTATCATTGGACATTTTCCATTGTTTGAATTAAAAAGTTAAAGAGATTGCTTTTATATTTTCTCTCTCTCTCTCCTCTCTCCCTCCCTCTCTGCTACCCAATGTATCCTTGCAAACCCCCCTCCCCTGTCACGTCAGTCAGCTCGCCGACAACCACAAAGCACCCCGTCACCCGAACGCCGGCACTACGGCGCCCTCCCCCTCCCCTAACCTCGCTCCCATCACACCCACCCCCCCCCCCCCCCCCCCCCCGAAACCCCTACCCACCCCCACCCCATCTCGCCACCACTCGAACCACCCCACCCCCCCATCTCGCCACCACTCGAACCACCCCACCCCCCCACCTTGAGCCTCGCACCTCTCCCCACCACCCTAACCCAACCACCCATTACACCTCCCCCTCCACTCCATCCACTCCCCACCACCTCGATCACCCCCATCACCACAGCCTGACCCACCAACACCAGGCCAACGCCACCTCCCCCCACGACTACCACCAGCCCAGACCATCAATGCCCGGGATGACAAGTTGGTCAGACCAGGTAAGTAAAAATTAGTCGGCCTTAGGTTCGAATTCTCTTCCTTCTATTTTTATTTTTATCTTGTGTTGTCATTTTATTTTAAGTTTTTTTTTTCTTTACTTTTATTTTGATTCAGATTCTAACTTTGCTACTGTATCTATCAGTGCTTGTTCACAACTAGTGTATGAACTTTGCTAGTTATGGAGCTCAAAACTTAAGGTCATCTTCAAATGGGTTGGGGAAGGGGCAGAATAAACACGGCAAGGGGAGCTTGAGAACAGGGACATTAAATGTTGGCACACTAACGAGGAAGAGCTTTGAGGTGGCTCAAATGATGTTGAGGAGAAGGATCAACATCCCGTGCCTGCAAGAGACTAAGTGGGTGGGTACAAAAGCAAGAGATGTGTTAAGTTATAAATTGTGGTACTTGGGCCAAGCGAGGGGGAGAAATGGAGTGGGTATTATTGTGGATAGTCACCTTAAAGACAAAGTAGTAGGGGTGACTAGAATTAACGATAGGATCATTAGTATCAGGTTGGCCTTAGATGGGAAGATACTGAATGTTATAAGTGCCTATGCACCGCAGGTTGGGCTGACGGCGTTGGAGAAGGCTGGATTTTGGGAAGACCTAGACCTAACAGTACAAGGCATACCCCAAAGCAAACAAGTTGTGATTGGGGGTAACTTTAATGGGCATGTGGGAGCAAACACTGAAGGTTATGCACCCCACCATGGTGGATTTGGTTTTAGAATGATAAATGAGGAGGGTAAGGCATTATTAGACTTTGCCGTCACTTATGAGTTAACAGTGACCAACACCTTCTTCAAAAAGAGAGAGGACCACATCGTCACGTATCGAAAAAGTGCAGCGAAGACCCAAATTGACTCCATACTACTAAGGAAGACAATCCAAAAAGATTGCAAGGACTACAAGGTTATCCCTAGGGAGGACCTCTCAACACTACACAAAGTTGTGTGCGCTTAGATCAAGGTCAAGAGAAGGGGCAAGAAGGCCTTCAAAGCGCCATTGAGGCGCACACGCTGGAGGGACCTAAAAGGGGAAAAGTCAATAGCATTTAAGGAAAGAGTAGAGGCTGAGCTTAGAGGGGACTGCAAGGGAGATTTAAACTTCTTATGGAGCCAAGTTGCCCAAAAGTTGAGACATGTGGCAAGTGAAGTTCTAGGAGTATCAAAGGGAGGAGCTGCAACCAATAGGGAGTCATGGTGGTGGGGCAGGGAGGTCCAAGAAAAGATTAAGGCCAAGCGACCCTGCTTTAAGGAATAGGATCAAAGTGGAAATGAGGACAAGAAACAATAAACTGGCCAAGAAGGAAGCAAAGGTTGCACTAAGGAACGCACAATTTAAAGCCTTTGTTGAGTTCTACAAAAGGTTGGACACGGCTGAGGGGGCTAGGTACATCTTTAGAATTACAAAGGCAAGGGAAAGGAGGACTCGAGACTTGGACCAAGTAAGGTGCATAAAGGGGGCGGATGGGCAAGTGCTCATGGATGAGCAACAAATTAAAGCTAGGTGGAAATCCTACTTCGATGAGCTGTACAACGAAGAGGGAGATACAGTTACACCTATAGGGGAGCTACAAGTAATGACAGAGCCGGAGGCCCATGGCTACTGCACCAGAATTAGACCCGAGGAGGTAAGGTAAAGAAGATGGGCAGGGGTAAAGCAGTCGGCCCAAACGGAATACCCATTGAGGCATGGAAATGCACTGGAGAAGTGGGCATCAGATGGTTGACCAAATTATTTAACCAAATTATCCAAGGGGAAAAAATGCCCAATGAATGGCGGAAGAGTACACTGGTGCCTATATACAAGAACAAGGGCGATATTAAGAGTTGTGTCAACTACAGAGGACTTAAACTGATGAGCCACACTCTGAAGCTTTGGGAGAGAGTAATAGAAAGAAGGCTTCGACAATAAGTAGGGATATCAGAAAACCAATTGGGATTCATGCCAGGCAGGTCTACCATAGAAGCCATTCATCTCCTGAGAAGGGCTATAGAGTACTACAGGGATAGACAAACGGATCTTCATATGGTTTTCATTGACCTAGAGAAGGCATATGATAGAGTACCAAGAGAGGCCCTATGGAGGGTCCTGGAGGGGAAAGGCATTCACGAGCATAATATACGAGCCATCACGGACATGTACAAATACGCCCAGACCATTGTGCACACAACTAAAGGGGAGACAAACGCTTTCCCGATTACAGTGAGAGTCCACCAAGGATCAGCCCTCAGTCCCTTCCTGCTCATTCTGGTTATGGACAAGTTCACAAGGCACATCCAGGAAGACGTGCCTTGGTGCATGCTTTTCGTGGATGATATAGTCCTGGTGGGAGAATCTAGGGAGGAGGTGAATGAGAAACTAGACCTATGGAGGATGACCTTAGAATCAAAGGGTCTAAGACTCAGTACGTTTAAGACAGAGTATATGGAATTCAAGTTCAGCTCCTCCACCTTGCCAAGCATAGAAGGTGTTAAGATTGGATCAGAGTGTATACAACAGAAGGCATGCTTTAAATACTTGGGTTCCATGGTCCAACAAGATGGAGAAGTGGACGCAGATGTCAATAACAGTATTAAGGCTGGATGGCATAAATGGAGGATGGGCTCGGCATTACTGTGCGATAGGAAGTTCCCGTTAAAGTTAAAGGGTAAGTACTACAAGACAGTAGTGAGACCAGCTATGACCTACAGAGCAGAGTGCTGGCCAGTAAAATGTTAGCACACGCAGAAGATGAAAGTGGCGGATATGAGGATGTTAAGATGGATGTGTGGACACGCAAGGTTGGACAGGATTAGAAATGACATCATAAGAAGTAAGTTAGGCGTTGCCCCGATAGAGGATAAGTTGAGGGAGCAACGACTATGGTGGTTTGGACATGTTAGGAGGAGACCCACAAATGCCCCGGTCAGGAGATGCGAGCAACTCCATATTACGAATGGTAAAAGGGGGAGAGGACAGCCAAAGAAGAGCTGGATGGAGTTGATCTGACAAGACCTCGCATATCTCAACCTGAGGGAGAAGATGGCTCTACATAGAACTTAGTGGAGGATTAGTATATGTGTACCAGACGTAACAGTGTAGGAGCATCCCACTATAGCGGGCTCGTTTTTATAACACGAGGATGCCTGGCAATGGTTCCGGCTTGAATTGCTTGGTGCTCCTACGGTTGGATGGAGTCAATTCGATATATGCGCATGGAGGAAGAAGCAGGCAAATCAAGAGTTGACTAGAAACGCAGCCAGGATGCGAATGTCCACCTATAGGGACACCTATTCCTATCCCTTCACCGAAGACAAAGTAATTAGAAAAGAAATTAAAGAAGAATTCCATAAAGACAAGTGGACAGGACCTCGCCTACCCCAATCAAAGTGAAGAGACAACCCTATTTTGAGCTTAGGGATACCTATTATAGCTGTGTAGGAGCATTTACGTATCAGTAGGCTATCTCAGGCTAGTTTGTAGACACGCAGTGGGGGTGCGTGTAGGGCGCTTAGGATTCCTAGGATTTACTCTTTACCCTATTTCACTTCACTCTCTATGGTACTCGCTACACCCTCCCACACACTCTCTCTAATTCTCCCTCTCTCTCTCTATCTTCTCTCTTTAACTATCTCCCTCTCTCATGCTCTCTATATCCCCCTATCTCTCTCCCTCTTTTCCTCTCATGCCTCGTACGCTATGTTCACATGCGCTCACATACATCCATACATGCTACTTACTTACCTACTTACATACATACATGCATGCATACATACTTATCTGTTTATGTGTTTATATGTCTGCTTGCTATTTGTTGTTCTCTCTTTTTCTTTTCTCCTGTTCTTCCTCATTAGGGTTGAGTGATTATACACCTGCGGCATACTATGCACTCGCCCAAATTGGGGCAGATTTTCAGGCTGGGGGTCCTCGGAAACAGTCTCTCGTCAGGGCCTCACCCTGATGGGGTAAGACTGCGTACATCTTACCCCTCCCAGACCCTGCACGAGCGGGAGCCCTTGGGACACTGGGTATGTTGTTGTTGTTGTTGTAGTGTAGGCTAATACTTGGATTACGTTTGGCATAAACTATTATATGTTAGTAGTTGGTTGTTAGTCATTAGTTGATTGATCAGTTGTTAGCTGTTGGTTAATAAATAAATAAACAAATAAATATAATGTTTGATAAAATAAGTTATTGTCTTTAGTGTTTTAATGTAAATTGACATATAAAGATATGATAGATAAAAATATGAATATGAATTTAATAAAATAGCATGAATTAACTTTTTTTTATCAACCCCAACATTTATAAGTTAGGTATCATAGTTGTATAGATTAACATATATCATGTGTACTCTAACAATTAAAACTTTGGGTAAATTATGTATTAGTACCTTAGTCCACAAATTTTACAAAATAATTTTAGTTCACATGTTTGGGTAAAATAATATTTTAGTCTAAAGGCAGTTAAATCTTTCACATAAATTTACAAAATAGCCAAAATACCCTTAATTTTTTGCACTAAAAAAAAAAAAAATTCCTCCTGCTCCATCATCGTTCATGGCGTAGCAAGCTCCTTGACACCATGCGTTGTAATGGCTCCTTCTTCCGCCACCACCGCCATCATAACCGTCGCTCCAATATCCCCCAAAACCTCAAATAATGGAAAATCCAACCAAACCAAACCAAATCCCTAGCCGATCTTGCATATAGAGTTTGCACAAGCTCTCTGATCTTCTTAACTTTTCCGATTCTTCCTCTTCGATGAACGATAAGATCAAAGCGGCATCGAAAATGGAGAGAGAAAGTGAAATTGAGGATGCAGAGGTGAAGAAGAAGGTGGAGAGGTTTAAGAAGATGGCGACAACAACAACAACAACAATCCTAGTGTGTCAAGGGCTCCCGTAAAAGCGGGGTCTGGGGGGGTTGATGTACACAGCCTCTCCCCTTCAGGGTGTCAACCTAAAGAGAGGCTATTTTCGAGGACCCCCAACCTAAGAGATATGTCTTTATCGCATCATGGTGACCTGTGAGCAGTAGGGTATGAAAGCAAAAGAGTAAGCCATAGCATAAAATGAGCAATACAAAGCATAACGCCCTAGAGGAGACTACGAGGCAAAACCTTCCCTTCAAGGTAGCTAGTATAAGCAAATAGGCAGATAGTAAACAGATAGGCATATAGGTAGATAGGTGCAGCCTAATAGGCCTATACGCCTATGAACCCATATATAGCAGAATAAGCAGCGGTGTGAGGCCGTTACATCTGCTACCCCTATGCTAGTCCTCCCTCGAGCTCTAGTTCTATCTAGCTCTATCTAAGGCCATCTCCTTCTGTGGGTTTAGGTGGGTGAGGTCCTGCTGTAGCGATTGCAGTCGTCCCTCCTTTGGCCTGCTTCATTCTCTTCTTCCTAGAGTGGTACGCAGCTGATCGCATTACCTGACTGGAGCAGTGGTTGGTCTCCTCCTAGCATGCTTGAACCACTTCAAACACAGCTTCTTCATTTTATATTCTACCTTCTATCTAGGCCACGCCCCACTATGCCACATACCACATCCCTGATGGCCGCCCCTGGGACCACAAGTCCATATGCACAAATTGTGGAATAGGCGTACCGTAGAGTCGTGGCACTAGATCGAGCTTACGAGTGAAAATGACGGTGATATATTGAGAGAGGAGAGAGAGAGGGGTGAAAATGGTGAGAAGGTTAGCCAAGGAGGATAGTGAAGCAAGGACAACAAGGCGATGCTAAACAATATTTTTAGAAAGGTTATTTTGGTCATTTTGTAAATTTTGTAAAAGAGTTGATGGCTATTCGACTTATATATTATTTCACCCAAACATATGGATTAGAAAAATAGTTCGCAAAGTTTGTGGACTAAAAACTTATTGCATCAAATCTCAGGGTATTATTACCCTAAAAATTTTCTTTGATCAATTTAATAAGTAAAATATTAATAATAGATAAAATGAGTTTAAATTAATTAATTAATTTTAATATTCTTTTTAGATTTTGTTACTGACACAGAGTGTCGTAAATATTAGCCAAAATTTAATTAGTTAGATTTAACTATAATTTAATTAGTTTAGTTTTGTTAGCCAGTTTTAATATTGTTATGATTCATCATTATATTTACAATTAATGGTTTAGATTATCTCTATACTTATCAGTTATGATTTATTTTATATTTATGTTTATCAATTAGAGTTTAATTATTTTTATGTTATTGTATGTTATTTATCAAAGCGATATTATTATATGTAATCTATTAATTCAAAGAAGTTGAACACATCTTGAATAAGACAAACTTGCATATACAAGATGTATTTAGCAATTATATTAAGCTCTCCTGTGCTCTCCCTTGGGAGCTGTGGAGCTTCGCTGCACCATGCGCTTTGAACCCTAAAAGTTCTTACCGTCGTCACATTCTCCTTTCCTTGCCTTTTCCCTTTCTTTCTTACTGGTTTTTCGTTCATCAACTCCTGCTCTTTTTCTGTCTTTCTTTTGTTTCCCCTTCCTCTCTCGCTTTTCCTTTTTCCTGTCCCCTTATTTCTTTGTTTTCCTTTTTCATCCAAATATGGATCATCATAGAGTAAAAATATTGCTAACGATGTATTGAAGGAGATTGGAATTGATTTTGATTGCATTAAGCTTGAAGAAGATGGAGGGTTCATTGATGACCTCAAAAGCCTAACTTTGGTTGGGAAAATTCTTACTAAGAGGATTGTCAAAGTGGGGCTGGTGAGAGCAGTTTTAGGGAAGGCATGGAAAATTAGAGGAAAGATGGAAATACATGATATTACAGAGAATATGTTCTTGTTCGTTTTTGAGCTTCAGAAGGACATGAAGAGGATTATGGAAGGTACCCCCTTGACAATAAATGACTCTCGTATGATTGTTAAGGAATGGCTAGGTATTGTTCCCTTTATGGATATTAATCTCTCAGTCACTGATTGTTGGATTCAAGTTCATGGTCTACCCCTTAATATGATGTCTTGGGATAGTGCTTTTGAAATTAGTAAAATTTTTCCAAAACTGATTAAGATTGATGCAATAGAAGGGGAGATAACTCTTTGGTGTAAGTTCATGTAGATGTCTCAAAGCCGTTGAAAGCCGGTTTCTACCTTAGCAGGGTAGGTTCAGGGCAGCCTTGGGTCAGATTTAAGTATGAAAGTTTGGGGGATTTTTGCTATACTTGTGGAATGCTAGGCCATGCTATGAAAGATTTCCCGAATGAGGAAGCTCCGAGAGATGAGCCGTTTTTTGGGTCATATCTCCTTGCTGAGGAATTCGTAGTAGAAAATTTTAATGCCTTTTTTTTTGTAGGCCAAAATTTTCTGAGAATAGGAATAGGGTCGAGGAGGATTCTATCGCTGTCTCTTAGGATGATCTGGTTAGGAGATCAACAAGCTCTTTTGCATATAGAAGCAGCAGCAAATTTGAATAAGAAGGTATTGGCAGAGAATAGTGAGAGGCAAAGTGGGTCTAGTATATATCATAAGTGGAAATCAGAAGCAGATGGGGAGAATTGTTAGGAATAGTGTCCTACAAATCCAAGTTGTACCCTCTAAATGTTATTTTATTAAAGAATAAAATTGAAGTTTCAGTCATTTCGTTGATTAAATTTGTATAAGCGAGCATTTATACTACATGTGATTTTCTTTTTGGTAACATCCATGAAGTGGATGTAGTTCTCGTACTACGATTTATATGTTTGTTCTAAGTGGTTTATGAGATTAACCCACAGATAAACTTGGAACATATGGTATGGATTGTTGTGTTTGAAAGACTCTTAGTCAAAAACAAGTTTGGACTACTTGTATGCTAAGGCTATAACATCAGACTTTCAATGACTTGTCTTGGTCATATGGATGGTGATCCAAAAGTATTATGTTAGTGTGTTTAATAAGATTGACACACTGAGTTGGACCATATGAGTTGCCTGTTTCTAGACTACTATAAGAGGTGAGTGATTCATGTTGTATTGTTTCAACGACGACTTTAAATCCTGAGAGTATTCTGGACTTGTGCATGGAACATTAGTTACTTTGGTATACTATAAGTAAGGTCTAAACGAATGACTGAATTCCAACGTACACTAGGCAGCGGCGTGAAATGTGACAAGGATCAGGTATTCAATATGGAATCTATAATCTCTTATGAGGTTCAGATGTCCCCTTAATTGGTTCGCAAGTATTTGAATAATTCGGAATCTTTGCCCAAAGTATTCCAAGTGTTTGACATTTAGAATTTATACTATGAATATATTCAAGTATAAAAGAATTATTCAGTGAATGGGGAGTTGGTAACTAATGGAGAAGCTCTGAGAAGAATAATGATAGTAGTTATATTTATTCTTTATCATGAACATCTAGTGGAGGGGTTGTTGTCATCAATACAGTCTCCTTGGGAGATATCGAACAAATGGTTTAAGTCTGGAGTCCAGTGAAATTTATTTAGTGGAGCTAAGCCCCATTAAATGGTAATTAAATTATATCATGAGATGGTTAATTTAACCCATTTGGAGCCAGATCTAAATTGTCCTTGACATCCCTGTGCAAGCCTCTATATTTATTGCCATCGAAAAAATATTAAAGAATTCATGAGATGAGTAAATATAATTTTGCCAAATATTGTGTTATGTTTCTCATAGTAGGGGGCATATGAAATAAAATATAAATGTAATAAGGCGTGGAATCGAGCCTATTGAGTTATAATAGCTAGTTGATATTGTAATAGCTAGTTGATATTGTAATTAGTAGCTTAAGCTTTGGTGAAGTCATGTAATAAGTGAGGTCTAGAGCTTAGGTGGTCAATGCCGGTCAATAGCGGCGGCTTAGTGGGTGGTTGGTGGTTATAGTATGAGTAGATGCAATGTAATAGATCATATCACGTAATTAGTATAAATAGGAAGGCTTAGGCTTGTAATCTCATAATTTTGATGAATGAATTGATATCTTTGATATCCTCTCTACTTCCTCATCTCCTTTCCCTGCTTTCTCTCATCTAAACTCTATATTCTTTCTCATCTCATACTCTCTTATCCCAACTTTCGTTTGTGAATTAACCACAGCCTTGATTTGGCTTCCGAATCAAGCTCATATCCGGAAAGAAATTACAAAATACAATTAATTGTATTTCAATTAATCAATAAAAACAATTGTGTCACTGATTTAATTCTTATTTTGTGATCATAATTCAAATCTGAATTTTGAAGTGGATTTGGCGGTTATTGCACTAGTTTTCAGCAAGTGCCTAAGAGGTGTTTCGGTTGGGAATTAAAGTGATCGAATTGCATTGGAGTAAGTTCAATTGATCAGTATTGGTGGAGTACAATCAACATTTAAGCTGATTCATAGTGAATTCAGTAGAATCAATCCGGCATTAGCAGCTGAGTGTTAGTGTAGAAGTTGAGAGCAAGTAAAATCAGCTGTTGAAGTTTGGTGCTGAGCTAGCTATCCTTGATCGATCCTTCACCTGAACCGGCTTAGAAGAAGTTACAAGCGAGCTAATTGATCCATATTGCACTTGATCATCATCAGAAGATCAAAAAAACAAGTTGAATAGAGGTTTAATCAGATTCTACAACTCAGAAATTGAAGTTGAGGTAACTGTTCTGAACAGCAAGTTCAAACTCGATTCAAATATGTTCTTCTTGCTGGATTGTGATGAAATTGTGTTGATAAGCTTAGAAGAGGTAAGGATCCATCAGAATTTGCGTTGATTCTTAAGAATTTTAGGTTATCGAGTCGCGATTTGCTTAGGCGAAACTTTGACAACATAGGCGAAAATCTGACAGTGGAAAAGAGAAACGAAAAAAATTGTTGAAATCTGATTTCATTCGTGAAGTTCGCTTTAGGTATTGAGTTGAGGACTTGATTGCGAGCTTAAGTCAGAAGTATAGGTCGAATTACTCAACTAACATTGCGGTTAGGGTTTGTTCGAGTTCCTCTGTTCGAATCGCGTCAGTTAGGGTTGGAATTTGAGGTGATTCTTAAACCTGATCTTGAAATCCAGATAATTGTCGATATTAACAATACTTGGTGCTGCGGTTAACTCGAAAATCATTCAGTGTGAAGTTTAATGAGCGATTATGGATGGTGGTGATGCAACAATTCCGGATTGGTTGAAGACAATGTTTGATCAACTCCAGAAATCTAATGCTGACTGGATACATCAAATGAACCAGCAAAACAATGTGAAGATTGAACAGCAAGCTCAGCCGATTGTAATGGAGAGATCTGATCAGGTCATTTGTCAATCACAAGAATTGGTGGATAGGATTAACAAGTGCTGGGATCAGCAAAAGGAGCGATTGGAAGTGAAATTAGCTGAGATTCATGAATAATGTCGAAGGCCAAACTCTTCCACAGTAGCTGAAGTGCACATTGTGGAGCCACTTAATGTAGTTGAAGAAGAATTGGATCAAGGTAATGCCGTAGTTGATGAAAACGAGTTGGATGAACCTGAGGTTGAACGTGATGATCTTTATGAAGACTCTTTGCTAGAGCTAGAGTATTTTGAAGAGGATGAGCCATAGTATGACTTGCTTCAGGAATGGGAATACGATTTTCATGTCATGGGAATGATAAAGAGTGCAAAGAGTAAAGTAAAGTGGAATCATCTTAACGACGCATTGAAAGAATTTTGGGAAACAAAGAAGAAATTGAAGCATAAAGTTGTGTTGCAACCTATGAGGTTTGATGATCAACAAAAGTTAACTCAAGATGCTGCTTCTACTGATGTATATGCTGAAGCTATGTATGCTAGTGTACAAGGGTTAGTTGCAGATTTTGTGATTCCAACCAAAATAATTGATGCCACGGCTGAGATTTCATTGCAAACATCTCCAAACCTGTTAAGTATTATCCCATGGCAAGCTTATATGCAGAATGGAGGCACTTTCTCTGTTAAGCAATGTCATTCTGTTAAAAAGACAGTTATTATTGCGGCAGTATCATCAAATGCAGAGCAGGGCGTGTCTAAGTTCACTTTTGGATATGATGGAGTGTTAACTTGGGTCCAGAACAACATCATCTTGGAGGTTGAGCAAGGTCTCTTGTGTTGGGTGAGAGATTACGAGTGTATAGTGGCTGAAATGTACTATCGGCATGCCGATCGGCAAGTTCGGCATGATCTATTCCTTCTTTTGAGTAGAATTGTGACTTATCCAAGTGACAAATCTTATGACGACTTGCCTCCTGATCCGGGAGAAGATTTTAGAAATAATCAAGCTGCTCGAGTACGTTTCAAGGTTCAACAAAGGCAAAGTAATGTGGTTGAACAAGTAATGGAGTTGTTAGTTGTGTATAAATGTGGTAATGTACTGAAACAGAAATCTGTGCAGCCAAAAGTCTATACAATTGGTGCTTTAACTGATATGTTTGGTGTTAGAAGTCCTTGCCATGTCAGCACACGCATTGGTGGGAAAATGATAAAGGTGATAGCACTTGAAGATTGGGATAAACTGCAACAAATTGGTCCTGTTCTAGTGCAGAATTCGAGTGTGTTTTGGGTGATCTGTTGTGGCAGTTCAAAATGGAAAAATCATATGCATAAGCTCCAATATTTCCTTAATGTTTGGATGGAGAAGATCAATGCAAGGTTGAGGAAAACTCCAGCTAAAATCAGAGTTGAAATCAGCGATATAGCCTTGGATGTCAAAGAAGTAGTTGGAGATCCAATTCCATAAGCTGTTATGCACTGTCGGCATGTCGATCGGCAAGATCGGGATGATTTATTTCCTTTTTCAAGGGGAGTTTTGATTTATCTAAGTGCAAACATGATTGTCAAAGCTCCTCCTAAACCGGGTGAAGAAGTTCAAGGCTTTAACTGCAAGAGAGAGCTTGGGTTGAGTAAAGAGAAGTTTAGGTATTACAAATTCTGGATGGAAGCTGTGATTGGTGCCAAGCTGATGTGTTTTGATTTGGGTAGAGCTCCGGATGAGCGATCCTCTTCAGATGCAAGCAATGACAACGGGACCTTGAGCTCGAAATACATCAAAATCTACTTCAACAAGTGTGCTGGAAAATTTCAGTTTGGGCTGTGTAATGTTGCTAATGCTGAGTTGCTGCTGCGGTGCTGATTCTGTTGCTGATTTGCTACAGCTGGGTGTTCTGTTGCATTAGTTACCGTTGCTACTGTTAGATTGATGATTTAAGGCTGTTATGTGTTGATTAGTTTTTAGAGTAATGCGTGGTGTATGAGCTCAGATACAAGACATCGTGGCAATGATCAGGTGCAGCTCATTTCTAGTTTTACTTCACATTATGCATCAACATGGAATTCTTCATATGCAATTTCAGAAGTTCTTTCAGTTGCAATTCCAGCTTGAAGTTCATCACCATCAACTTCAATTTTGTACCTTTACATCAAGAAGGGATCTTAAGGTTCAGAAATGCAAACCACAGTTGCTAGTGTTCAAGTAAACCATCAACTTCTATTACTGATCTGCAGGATGCTGCTGCATTGCTGTTGCTGCAGCTCCACATCCAATTTTGCTTCATGTTTTGCTTGTGTTTCCTATTGTGGCATTGGTTCTTCAAGCTTCAACTTCCTTCTTGATTCTTGGGGACAAGAATCTTTTAAAGGGGGGAGTATTGTTATGATTCTCATATTAGGGGGCATATGAAATAAAGTATAAATGTAATAAGGCGTGGAATCGAGCCTATTGAGTTGTAATAGCTAGTTGATTTTGTAATAGCTAGTTGATATTATAATTAGTAGCTTAAGCTTTGGTGAAGTCATGTAATAAGTGAGGTCTCGAGCTTAGGTGGTCAATGCCGGTCAATAGTGGCGGCTTAGTGGGTGGTTGGTGGTTATAGTATGAGTAGATGCAATGTAATAGATCATATCACGTAATTAGTATAAATAGGAAGACTTAGGCTTGTAATCTCATAATTTTGATGAATGAATTGATATCTTTGATATCCTTTCTACTTCCTCATCTCCTTTCCCTTCTTTCTCTCATCTAAACTCTATATTCTTTCTCATCTCATACTCTTATCCCAACTTTCGTTTGTGAATTAACCACAGCCTTGATTTGGCTTCCGAATCAAGCTCATATCCGGAAAGAAATTACAAAATACAATTAATTGTATTTCAATTAATCAATAAAAACAATTGTGTCACTGATTTAATTCATATTTTGTGATCATAATTCAAATCTGAATTTTGAAGTGGATTTGGCGGTTATTGCACTAGTTTTCAGCAAGTGCCTAAGAGGTGTTTCGGTTGGGAATTAAAGTGATCGAATTGCATTGGAGTAAGTTCAATTGATCAGTATTGGTGGAGTACAATCAACATTTAAGCTGATTCATAGTGAATTCAGTAGAATCAATCCAGCATTAGCAGCTGAGTGTTAGTGTAGAAGTTGAGAGCAAGCAAAATCAGCTGTTGAAGTTTGGTGCTGAGCTAGCTATCCTTGATCGATCCTTCACCTGAACCGGCTTAGAAGAAGTTACAAGCGAGCTAATTGATCCACATTGCACTTGATCGTCATCAAAAGATCAAAAAAACAAGTTGAATAGAGGTTTAATCAGATTCTACAACTCAGAAATTGAAGTTGAGGTAACTGTTCTGAACAGCAAGTTCAAACTCGATTCAAATATGTTCTTCTTGCTGGATTGTGATGAAATTGTGTTGATAAGCTTAGAAGTGGTAAGGATCCATCAGAATTTGTGTTGATTCTTAAGAATTTTAGGTTATCGAGTCGCAATTTGCTTAGGCGAAACTCTGACAACATAGGCGAAAATTTGACAGTGGAAACGAGAAACGAAAAAAATTGTTGAAATCTGATTTCATTCGTGAAGTTCGCTTTAGGTGTTGAGTTGAGGACTTGATTGCGAGCTTAAGTCAGAAGTATAGGTCGAATTACTCAACTAACATTGCGGTTAGGGTTTGTTCGAGTTCCTCTGTTCGAATCGCGTCAGTTAGGGTTGGAATTTGAGGTGATTCTTAAACCTGATCTTGAAATCCAGATAATTGTCGATCTTAACAATACTTGGTGCTGCGGTTAACTAGAAAATCATTCAGTGTGAAGTTTAATGAGCGATTATGGATGGTGGTGATGCAACAATTCCGGATTGGTTGAAGACAATGTTTGATCAACTCCAGAAATCTAATGCTGACTGGATACATCAAATGAACCAGCAAAACAATGTGAAGATTGAACAGCAAGCTCAGCCGATTGTAATGGAGAGATCTGATCAGGTCATTTGTCAATCACAAGAATTGGTGGATAGGATTAACAAGTGCTGGGATCAGCAAAAGGAGCGACTGGAAGTGAATTCCTGTATTCTTTATTTTGGAGCATTTCTAGGTATACTCTTCTTTCCTTCACTTTTAAGTTTTTGCTTTTCTATTTATTTATAGTATTCTTATTATATAGTTATAGTTCATATTATTATTATGAACGTATTAGACTAGAGGTCTGTAGATTTAAATTATGAATTTAAATACGTAGATTTAAAACTAGGAAATTTAAATCTATCTTTGGTTTAAAGTTAAGAATTTTAAATCCTTCCACTACGTTAATTTAATTAAATTAGAAAAAATTTTTGAAATTCATCCCAATAAGAATGTCTTGGAAGGAGATGCAAAATGTGTGTTGCAAGGTCTTGTGCACCAACTCATTAGAAAGGATCAGCTAGGTAATTGGAGGATTACACCATCTTTTCTTTAGGATAATACTGAACCGGTGGATACTTTTTTCGATGAAGAGGTTCTTAGCTGTGAGCAAGTTTCTATTCCAACCTTCTCTTCAGAGGAAGGTGTGATTGCCAGAAATTCGAGACAGCTATTGAATATTAAGAAGCAGGTAAGGCAAAAGGCAGCTTTTAAAAGGTAGAGGGAGAGATTAGTTCGTCCTTTTACTTCGGAGTTGGTTTGTCCTTTTATCTTACGTGATGTTCATGCTATGGAAGTTGGTGAAACCACCTCTTGAGCCATGAGTTTCATTTGTTGGAATTAGGGGTTGGGCCAACTCTGGACAGTTCAAGCTCAGTGGGATTTGTCCTGTAAATGGCCCAGAGGTATCTTCTTATGTGAGATTAAGCATAAGTGTCTTATTCTCCAATTGGCTTTCCGTCCATCTTTCTTATTGATTTAATTGGCCAGGCTACTGGCTTGGCTCTTATATGGATGGCTGATCGCGTAGTGATCGTCGAAGAGTCAACCTACAGATTTATTTTGGCTTAAATCCAGCTTCTATCTCCTTCTGCTTGTTGGATGCACCTTTTTGTGTATGGGGAACTGCGTAGAGCTCTTACACCGCATTTTTGGGACGACAATACTATCTGATGTTCTGTGATCTAGGGCTCTTATGTGGTATTGGGTGACTTCAATGCTATCTGTTCTCCTAGTGACAAATTATGGGGTGCTCCCTTTTCCTTATCTTAGCCTGCTATGTTGCTTGACTTCTTTGAGAACACTAATATGTCCGAGCTTCATGCTTTTGGTTGTGTTTTTTCATGGTCCTATAAGACCGAATGGGGACTTAATCCGCCAGAGAATTGATAAAGTTGCTTATAACTCCCAATGGTCTTATCTCTTTCCATTTTCAAAATGTTCTCTCTTGGCCACGGTTGGCTTTGATCATTCTCCTATGCTTATGTGTCTTGATGAGTCCAGAACAGGTGGCCCTAAGGATTTTAAGCTTGAAAGCAAGTGGTTATTGAACAACGAATGTAAAGATAAGGTGAATGGAAGTTGGGTTGCTGCGTCCAAGGGGTGGTGAATGTTTGTATTGTGGGATAAGTTGATCAAATGTAGGGCACAATCTTAGAAGCTGGAGTAGCGCTTCGAAAAGAAGGGAAATAGCTGAAGTCGATGATGCTCTGTCCAAGCTCCTATCCATATAGAGTAGAGCTCTTGCTGGTAATGATGTGTCTGTGGAGGCCCGCTTGAATAACATTATTAGGGATTTTTGGGATCATAAAGAGAGGTACTGGCATAAGAGGTCTAGAGTGAATTAGTTAAAGTACATGTTTGCTTTATTTTGTTTGCAATTAAGAGTGATGTCATCGCTGTAAAATGATAAACAAAACAAACATGCAAAAGGGACTCACTGCGGCTAAGAAGTGAGTCCAAATACAAACCGCACGTCTTTGACCTCAATCACTCACCATTTTCAGAGAAAAGGTTGTGGGATGTTGATGTATTTAACTTCGGTAATATCGTGAGTTTAGCTTACGCTTCAATTAAGAAGACTTTTATTAAGTATTTTTGTGGATTATATATATATACACGTTGATAGAAAATAAACCGAACTCAAGTAGCAGTTACAGTGACGGAGTAGGGCCCCTAGACACCTTTCCTCATAAACTTAAAAGTTAGAAACTGGGGTGGAGACAAATCCAAGGGCTCAGCAGTACAGGCCTGAGTTAATTAGGTTTTTAAGCCTGGCACCATTGATTTATAATAACTTAAATGAGTTAAGGTTTGACATGATTAAGGTGGAGCAAATCGTATTCAGGTCACTGAATTAGGACCAACGCAATCAAGGTCAAGACTTGGCCATCAAAGCCCTAAGCAATGGCGTGAACCGAAGTTCATCTAACTTATTAAGCAGTGATAGTAGTGTTAAAACCAATGCAATCAAGGTCAAGCCGTGACCGTCAAATCCTTAAACTAAAGCTTCAGTTCTCAACGCGCTGAAATTTAGGAACATATTAAAACTGGACGTTCATACCTGAAGCCCAAGAAATTGGACTACTGATGAAGCAAGTACAACAAGTTCTATGTTAAGCTAAACTATGCTAAGTTATGCTATTCTTAAGAAAAGAGCACAAGTGTGCTGTAAAGAAAACCTGATGAAATTGTATTGTGTTGCTGTTTTTTGGACTGACGCAGAGTCCTTTATTTATGGAAAACGGAAAATAACTGCTACTCTTGGCAACTCTTCCCACGTCAGGCCACTAAGCTTCTTCTTACGCGCATAAAATATCAATGAATGCGTCCTTAGTTTAGTATTGGAGGGAATTCCTTGGTGCCCAAGTCTGTAATCTTAGCAGAAGTCAATTCTTGAAGCCCCATTTACTCTTGGATTAAGCTTAGTGCCCAAGTATCTGAGATTGCACTTTAAGTAACCATATCAAGCTTGGAAACCACTTGTCTTGTAGCCTTCTTGGCAGCCCTCGAACTCGAGCTCCTTTTATCATTCAAGCATCTTGAGTCCTCGAGTGGTTGATACCCTTGTTAGGGTGATCATCTCTTCATGATGCTGGGGCTCGAGACGCCGTTATTTAGCACCTAAAGACCAGACTTGCCTCGAGGTAGACCTCACGTGTTGAGCACATGGCACTTTGCCCAAAACGGCATTGTCCCAGCCCATTTCGAAATTAGGGTGTAAACAAATGCCCCCTTTTAGCCGTTAGTAAATTCAAATTAACAGCGGGTAAAAAATCTGCCTAATTTGACTCTTAATGGCTACAGGGAGCTCGAGAGAACACTATGCTTTGCTTTCTCTTCCTTCCCACGTGTCTCTAAGTATGACAGTTAGGGCTCGAAATTTTTACTTTTCTGCTCTGTTCTTTCTTTCAAGCGTTCTTACAAAACTCTTGCTCTCGTTCTTGAACCTCTGAATCTTGATCCAGTCTACTTTCCGTCCTTCGCTTCCTCAAATTTGAGGATGGCCCAAATTAAGCAATTGACATGTCTGCTTCAATCAGACATCTCGATAGCTTCTGATGTGCTTCAGAGCCCAATCGATCTTAACACCATTGATGAGGACCTTTCTTGGTTACCAGAGAATGATCGTTCGTCTTCCTTCTCGTCTTATGCCCTAGGGCCTATCTTTGACCCATCCCAAGATGTTCCCAGTATTCAGGGACTTTTTCCAAACACTGACGAATCTCCTCCGCTTCATATAATTTCTGCAGGTTATTCTTGGGGACGAAGATGCGTCTTAAAGGAAGCGACACCTTTTAAAGGATGGACTTTCTTGACAAAACGATACGCTGAGTGGGTGGACAATTTAATGGTGAATCACGAAGATAAATGGAAGAATCTTTGTATTTTTGAAGCAATCAAGCTCTTCATATAGAAGGGTTCTCATGCATCCCCAGAAGTCGGAGTCTTCAAACTCGAGATTTGCTTGACCAACCTCAGCTTCAGTTAGTGGGCTGTTAAGGACGGCTATTGTGTCTTGCTGTTGGGCAGATTGTGAAGTTGTCCTTTTGACGTCTAGAGGTCCCACGGCATCCTTGTAGAATTTTGCCTCAACACAGTTGGAGCAAGCCATGAATGGCTTGTCATTTGCCATAACAACCTCATACTTGTCATGGTTCCAGATGAGCAATCGGTGAAGTGAAGATGGAATGCAAATAATTGGCATGCAGCCAATCTCTACCAAGTAAAGCATTATAGCTCAAGATAGTTTCCCCTACAAAGAAAGTTGTCAGCTTGCTCAAGCCTCCAATAGTTAGGTCAATTGGGATGGCTCCTTCAGATTTGGTAGTAGCTCCAAAAATGCCAAAGATTGCCACATCTAAAGTAATTAAGTTTTTGTGAGACTTACCAAAGACCCCTGTTGGCCCTAAAGCCAATATTATTGTAATTTTGATGATAACAACCATTTCGTGAGTCATAAGATTTAAATTATTCTAATCTTGTTTCTAAGTGACTTATAAGAAAGCTAGGAACATCAAGGTCAATCATGGATACGAAGCTTTCCAAAAGATGATAAATCAAGAGGAAAAGAGATGAAAGCTGAAGAGAAAATTCATTCAAATTGAAGAGAACGTGATCCGAGTTCGAGCATCCTATTGTTATTTATTTTTATTGTCTAGGATTTAGGATCAGGATATATCAATTGAGTCCAAGTCTCAATATTGATATGTGATGCTCTTATAAAAATGTTTTTGAAAAATATTTTAAAAAGTTGATTTATCAAATTTTATTTGAAAAATATTCAAGTCAATATTAAAATAATCTAACTTATCAATTAAAATATTTTTTTAAGATTGGTACTTGAAAAAGTATGATCAAATCAAATAAAGATAAAATTTTAATGGGTGATGATTTAGCTTGATTTATGGAACCAATCATTTTTATGATCAAAGTTAAGTGGGAAATAAATTCAAAAAAATTAAATAAATATAGCAATCAGTGAATCAGTTTTTTAACTTAGGGAATGTGATAAAAGTATCCTACCAATCAAGCAAATTTATTAAAACGTGTAAATGCACCTGGGTAGGTTGAGTGTCGACACACAGATGGTATGTGTCGACACACAGGTTTACAGTAGCCACCAAGAGCTGCTGTGCGACGACACACATATTGAAAAAGCTCAAAACGGCTACTTTTGACTTGATTTCTTTCCAAAACCTTTTCCTAACTTTTTAAACGTCATATTGGCCCTCATTTTCCTATAAATAGGGCCTGAATGCTTTGGTTGAAATAAATCCAATACTCTTTAAGCATTCTTTGATAAAAAGTTCTCTTCAACGCTTTGGTTGAAATAAATCTAATACTCTCTAAGTATTCTTTGATAAAAAGTTCTCTTACATACTTGCGCTTTGAAGGTTTGTTTTTAAGTTTTGTTTAAAACTTTTATTAGAGCATCACTTGTTCTCTTATTGTTGATCTTTGAGCTTTATTGGCAAATCCTTAGCTTTGGCTAAGCTTGATCAAGTATCAATTCACTCTTGGAAGAGTGAAGAAATTGAGTGCTTTAATTCTTTCATTGCTTTATTCAAATTTGTTGCTTGTAAAGGTTGGATCCTGAGCCTATGGTTACAAAAGGATCAGTTGTAAAAGGTTGGCCTTGAACTTATGTACCAAAAAATCGGTTGTAAAGGTTGTATCCTGAGCCTGTTTTTAAAAAGAATCATTGAGCTTAGTTAAAGGCTCAAGTGACTATGAGTAGTCACTTGAGAAGTGGACTAGCTTCCGGTTTGAAAGTAAACCACTATAAAAATCTTTGTGCATCCCTTTTATTTTTGTCTTTATCTTTTTCATTTGGCATTTATTGTTTAGCTTTTAATTAAATTTTGGTTCATAAATTTAAATTTTCATTTATCACTAAAGAACCTATTTCACCCTCCCTCTTAGGTTGCTATTTGGACCTTCAATTGGTATCAGAGCCTGTGCTCTATTCTTTTTGGGTCTAACAACCTTAGAGTGATCCTATCGCAACTTTCACTCCAATCTTAGCCAAGGGTCAATTGACCAACAAGCCTTCTCTTTTTGATGGGGAAAATTTTTCCTATTGGAAGCTAAGAATGAAACTTTATATTACATCCATTGATTTTGACTTATGGCTTATTACAAAAAATGGTGATTACGTACCCTCAAAGAACCAAGGTGAGAAAACCATTGAAAAAGAAGAAAATGAGCTTATGCAAGATGACAAAGAAAAACTTGCAAAAAATGCAAAAGCTTATTATCAACTCTTATGTGCTATTGCCCCAAATATCTTTAACCATGTGTCCGGTTGTCAATAGGCAAAAGAAATTTGGGACAAGCTAGAGGTCACCTAGGAAGGTACGGATCAAGTTAAATCTTCTAAAATAAATATGTTGGTAAGAGCTTACGAACTTTTCAAAATGAAACCGAAGGAATCAATAAAAGAGATGTACACTGGATTTTCGGATATTAGTAACAAACTCCAAGCTCTTGGAAAAATGTATTCAAATGAGGAGCAAGTTAGTAAAATTCTTCGATGTCTCCCTATTTCATGGCAAGGCAAGGTTACTGCTATTCGGGAAGCCTATAAACTCTCTACTTATAAACTTGATCAACTAATTGAAAATCTCATGACCCATAAGATTGACATGGAAGAGTTTAAAGAAGAGGAAAAACAAAAGAAAAACAAAGACATAGCATTTAAATCATCTCTAAGTGACGAAAGTGACGAAAGTGGTGATGAAGTTGTTATGTTAGCAAAAAAATTTACAAACGTCTTGAAAAGAAAAGATTTAAGAAAATCTTCAAAAAGGGTTCATCTTCCTCCAAAGATGAACCAACTTGCTATGAGTGTGGAGAAGTCGGACATCTTAAAAGAGATTGTCCCAAGCCAAAAAATAAGAAGTTCTTCAAAAAAATCAAAAAGAAAGACAAAAAGGAAGAACGGAAGAAAGCTTTTGCAGCTTGGGGAGATAGCGACGATGACTCTAATGAAGAAAGTGAAGAGGAAGTAGCTAACTTTTGTCTCATGGCTATTGACGACGATAGCATTGAAGAGGATGAGGTAAACGATCTACCTTATAATGAACTTGTGGTTGGTTTTCAAGAGTTATATAAGAAATATAAAAAATTGAAAAAACAACACAATACTTTTGTAAAAGGTTTTGAAAAGATGGGATTGGAAAATGATTCAAAACAACGTTTAGTGCTTGAACTTGAAAAAGAATCCCTAAAGAAAAAGAACGAGTCTTTAAATAATGAGATCATTAAATTAACAAATAAAAAGAAATCCTTGAAAAAAACACTTCATACTTTAAAGGAAAATGAGAAAGGAAAATCCAAGGAAAACGAATCACTTTTAAAAGAAAATAAGTCTTTGAAAGGGAAAATGGAAGAAATTTCAAAAATATCAAGCAAATTTTTTAAAGGTCAAGAAACACTTGATAAAATTCTTGCATATCAAGAGCCAATTTATAACAAAGAAGGAATAGGTTATAATGAAAATGTCCAAAAGAAAAATTTGAATGTTCTTTTTGTTAAAGCCTCGTCACTTTCTACAAACTCTGTAAGGTGCAACTATTGTAGTGACCATGGGCACATAATTTACCAATGTTCTTTCAAAAGAAATTTGAAAAAGACAAAGATGGTTTGGGTCCCAAAAGGATCTCGACCACCAAATGTAAAGGCTAACAACAAAGGACCCAATAAAATTTGGGTACCTAAAATTGTCTGAATTATGATAGGTGTGTATGAAAATCCAAAGCAAAAAACAAAAGTGGTACTTAGATGGTGGTTGCTCAAGACACATGACCGGAGATAAATCCAAGTTCACTTCACTAATGCCAAGAAAAGGAAATGTCACCTTGTGCAGCAATAAGAAAGGAAAATAATCAGTATCGGTAATGTTGCTTCTAACTCTTCTCCTTGCATTGAAGATATCTTACTTGTGGAAGGTCTTAAGCACAACTTGCTAAGCATTAGTCAATTATGTGATAAAGGCTATTGTGTGAACTTTAAATCATCTAGATGCATAGTTAAACATGTTAAAACAAATAAAATTTTGCTTGTTGGTCCACGATGTGAAAATGTCTATATGATTGATCTTGATTGTGTAGACTCATTAAAATGTTTTAGCGTCTTGGATGAAAATGATCCTTGGATTTGGTATAGAAGATTTGGACATGCTAGTATGGATTTAATTTCAAAACTTTCAAAAAATGATCTTGTTAGAGGTTTACCAAAGCTAAAATTTGAAAAAGATCATATTTGTGATGCATGTCAATATAGCAAACAAACTAGATCGTCATTCAAACCCAAGAACGTAGTTTCAACATCAAGGCATCTTGAACTCTTACATATAGACTTGTTTGGTCCTATTCGTCATTTGAGCCTTGGTGGAAAGCGATATGGATTTGTAATTGTTGATGATTACTCCCGCTTTACTTGAGTCCTATTCCTTTCTCATAAGAGTGAAGCATTTGATAAATTTGAAAAATTTTGTAAGAAGGTACAAAATGAAAATGATTTGAAAATTATTTCGGTTAGAAGCGATCGTGGAAGGGAATTTGAAAATGGTGATTTTGAAATTTATTGTGATTACTTTGGAATTGATCATAATTTTTTGGCACCTTGAACTCCTCAACAAAATGGAGTGGTTGAAAGAAAAAATAGAACTCTTGAAGAAATGACAAGAATAATGATTTGTGAAAATAACTTGCCTAAATCTTTTTGGGCCGAAGCCGTTAACACCGCTTGCTATATTTTAAATCGAGCTTTAATAAGGCCAATTTTAAAGAAAACACCATATGAACTTTATAAAGGTAGAAAGCCAAACATTGCATATTTTAAACCTTTTGGGTGCAAATGCTTCATTCACAACAATGGCAAAACAAATCTTGGAAAATTTGATTCACGAGTTGATGAAGGTATTTTCATTGGATGCTTTTTAACAAGCAAAACATATAGAGTCTATAATAAAAAGACAAAGGTTGTGGAAGAGTCTATACATATAGTTTTTGATTAAACTAATGTCTTGTCCTCTAGAACTCCTTGTGATGACGATGATATAGTAATCAACCAATAAACATCACACACTCATCCAATGAGCAAGAAAATGTTGTATCTAATGCTCAAATGAATGAATCAAAAGGAGATAATCAAAATGTAGAATCCAAAGAGGAAAACTTACCACGAGATTGGAAATACTTGAAGGATCACCCAACAAGTAAAATCATTGGTGATCCCTCTCAAGGTGTAAAACTAGGCATGCATTAATAGAATATTGTCATTTAGCCGCATTCATCTCTCTTGAAGAACCCAAGAACATAAAAGAAGCTCTTAATGATGCAAATTGGATAATGGCAATAGAGGAAGAGCTCAACCAATTAAAGAGAAGTGATGTATGGGAACTTGTAGATAGACCCCAAGATCATCAAGTCATAGGTACTAAGTGGGTCTACCGCAACAAGAAGGATGAGGAAGGTAATGTGATAAGAAATAAGGCAAGGTTGTTAGTTAAAGGCTATAACCAAGAAGAAGGTATAGATTATGAGGAAACCTTTGCTCTCGTTGCTAGGCTAGAAGCTATTAGACTCTTATGTACATTTACTTCATTTAAAGATTTCAAACTTTTTCAAATGGATGTTAAAATTGCATTTTTAAATGGTCTTATTGAAGAAGATGTTTATGTTGAACAATCACCTGGATTTGAGGATGACAAATTTCCTAATCATGTGTTTCAAATTCAAAAAGGCACTCTATGGATTGAAACAAGCTCCTAGAGCTTGGTATGAGAGATTGAGTTCCTTTTTAATGCAAAATGGATTTTCAAGAGGAAAAGTTGACACCGCACTTTTTATCAAACACTCTAAACATGACATTCTTATCGTACAAATTTATATTGATGATATAGTGTTTGGTGCTACTAATCCATCTCTTTGTGAATAATTTGCAAATCTTATGAGTAGAGAATTTGAAATAAGTATGATGGAAGAACTCGACTACTGTCTTGGATTACAAATCAAGCAAGGCAATGAAGGAATTTTCATCAACTAAGACAAGTACATAAAGGAAATGCTCAAGAATTTGGCATGAAAAATTCCAAGGCAATAGCAACACCAATGAGCTCAACTCTTAAGTTAGATATGGATGAAAAAGGTAAAAAGGTGGACCAAAAGCTATATCGAGGTATGATCGAATCCCTTCTTTATCTTACCACTAGTAGACCTAATATATTATTCAGTGTGTGTTTATGTGCTAGATTTCAAGCATGTCCCAAGGAATCTCATCTATGTGCCCTGAAAAGAATATTTCGATACCTAGTTGGTACTCCTACTTTAGGCATATTTTACCCTAAATGTGATTTCTTTGATATAGATGGATATAGTAATGCAGATTTTGCGGGATACAAAGTGTACCGAAAATCGACTAGTGGTACTTGTCAATTCCTTGGTCACGCTTTGGTATCATGGTTTAGCAATATTCCTTTGCTTTATCCACTACCGAGGCTGAATGTGTTGCATGTGGTAGTTGTTGTGCTCAAATGTTATGGTTAATGCATCAATTAATTGACTATGTCATTCATATTGACCATGCTCCCATGATGTGTGATAACACTGGTGCCATATGCCTAACTAAAAACCCGGCTCAACATTAAAGAACAAAGCATATTGAGGTTCGACATCATTTCATTCGTGATCATGTGCTCAAAGGAGATGTCATTGTAAAATTTGTTCCCACCAATGACCAATTAGTGGACATTTTTACTAAACCTCTAGGTGAAGAAATCTTTTGCAACATTAGAAGTAAAATTGGCATGTGTAATCTATCATCTTGACCTTGATTGCATACATGAGTCATTTGCATTTAATATTGAGTTTTAATACTCATCATAAAAGAGCTTTAATGGACCAAATATTCTTATTCAATTCATGGATATAGGAACTTGGACCAATTTTTAAAAATATTAAATAAAAAAAAACACACACAGAGCAGCAGTACTGCTGCTCTGCATCTGTGTTGACACACAGAAAAAAAAAAAACAGAACCTTTTTTTTTTTCTTTCTTTCATTTCCCAATCTTAACCCCTCTTCATTCATCTTCAACACACACTCTCTCTCTCTCTCTCAAACCCTAACACTTTTCCTTCAATTTTTCTCCAAAACCCGTCATTTTTCTTCAAATTTCTTCCAGAAATCAAGTTTTTAACTACATTTCAACATCAAAACCTTCAATTTTTTTTATCAAAAACTCATCTTTTCCACAAAACCTTACCTAAACCCAAACCCACACAACTTTTGCTCATATTTGTTGGTTTTTCTTCCCTTTTCTTCATTTTTCAAGTTTAAAGCACTCTACTTTCACTACCATTTCATTTTCTTTCACAAACTCATTTCTTTTTCAAAAAACCCTAACCAACCTCCGATTTTTTTTTAATTTTATTTTCCCTTCATTTTTTCCTCTTTTCTTCCAAATCTCCTCAAAGTTATTCATCGATGGGTCACAAAACCACTGCCAAGAAGAGATCTGGGCACACTGAAGGGGCTTCTTCTTCTCGGGGTCCTAGCTCGGTAAATTCTTCTAACCCCTTCCTCAAAAAGGAGGTATCATTTGGTAGATTTGTTAACTGGACTTGGATTAGGACTCATAACTTGGGAGAATTATTTTTCTCTGTTTGAAGGAGTAGGTTGGACTAAAATTTGCTCTATAAAGGAACCGGTATCTCTGGAATTAGTAAGAGAATTTTATTTCAACTTAAACATTTTTAAAACTACTCCTTTAGAACTATCCTCTGTTATTTCAGGTCAAGAAATCAAACTTACTGCTGCTTATATAAATGATTTGCTTGGTTTTAATTTTAATATAGAGCATGATTTTAATTTTTCCAAAGACCTCCGCCAATTCCTGCTCCCCAAACCTGTCCGCACTCCCTACTTAGACAAGTTTGGGGTGACATACCAATTTCCAAACCAATGAGGCCTTACTCAAATGATCTAGGAGTGGTTCTTAAGTTAGCACACAAATTAATTTGTATGAACATCACTCCAAGATCGGGTGGCTACAACTCGGTCTCAAACCTACACCTATTCCTACGATCTTGACTCCTAAATGACAACAAGATCAATATAGGGGACTTAGTCTTAAAATTTATGTTCCATATTCACTCTAGAAAGACTAATCCCGCATATGGCATGCTTCTTACCCGTATTTTTCAATGCACCTTAACTCGCTCATATTTAAAAAGCCCATTTCCTATCAAGATGACTCTATTGAGACATCTTTGAGAAGGATGGGTTTCGAATTCAAAAATCATGAATGGGTAATGAAGCAAAAGGAGTTAGGAGGATAGAAGAAATAGATGAAATTCAAGACGAGGAAGAGGAAGAGGAAAATTTTGATAGGGGAGATGAAGTTAACGAGGAAGAACCTCAACCGAGATCTCCGAAAAGAAGGAGTGTAGATGACCGACTTACTTGTTTAGAAGAACAAATGTCTTCCATTCAAGCACAACAGTCCACCTTACAATCCACTATTGAAGAGTTTTGGCAAGAAACCTTTCAAAAGCTTTTCGACTTTCTTGCATGCTGACAAAGACCCCCTGCTCCTTAGATTTATTTTCTTTTCCTCTTTAAAAAAAAAAAAATTGGAGCTACATTATCATTACTGTGCAAACACTATACTTTAAGTGTTGCAATGTTATGATTCATTCTTGTGTTTATTTATGCTCATGCTGACATTTTCTATCCCTCATCTTGTGCTTTTTGTTGATGACAAAGGGGTAGAAAAATTGGCGTGTAATATTCATACATAGTTATGTGCATGATTGAGAAATGTTAAAAATAATCCCTAAAATGCATCAACTTAGGGGGAGTAATTGAGTTTGGACCTTAATCATGATGTACATTACTCCATAAGTTCATAGTCATGTGTATGCTTCAATAAGTGAATACTTTTATGGTAAAATCTATACTTCAACTTTCACATTTCCAAGAGAAAACACCAAATGTTTGTCATCATAAAAAAGGGGGAGATTGTTGGCCCTAAAGCCAATATTATTACAATTTTGATGGTAACAACCATTTAGTGAGTCATGAGATTTAAATTGTATTAATCTTATTATAAGAAAGCTAGGAACATCAAGATTAATCATGGATATGAAGCTTTCCAAAAGATGATAAATCAAGAGGAAAAGAGATAAAAGCTGAAGAGAAGGTTCATCCAAATTGAAGAGAACATGATCTGAGTCCGAGCATCCTAAAGTTATTTAATTTATTGTCTAGGACTTAAGATCGGGATATATCAATTGAGTCCAAGTCTCAATATTGATATGTGATGCTCTTACAAAAATATTTTTGAAAGTTGATTTATCAAATTTTATTTGAAAAATATTCAAGTTAAAATTAAACCAATCTATCTTATCAATTAAAATATTTTTTAAAATTGATACTTTGAAAAGTACGATCAAATCAAATAAAGATAAAATTTTAATAGGTGATGATTTAGCTTGATTTATGGAACCAATTATTTTTATGATCAAAGTTAAGTGGGAAATAAATTCAAAAAAATTGAATAAATATGGCAATCAATTAATTAGTTTTTTAACTTAGGGAATGTGATAAAAGTGTCCCACCAATCAAGCAAATTGATCAAAACGTGTAACTGCACCCGGGTAGGCTGAGTGTTGACACATAGATGGTATATTTCGACACACAGGCTTACAGTAGCCACCAAGAGCTGCTGTGTGTCGAAACATAGACTGAAAAAGCTCAAAACGGCTACTTTTGACTTGATTTCTTTCCAAAACTTTTTCCCAACTTTTTGAAAGTCTTATTGGCCCTCATTTACCTATAAATAGGGCTTGAATGCTTTGGTTGAAATAGATCCAATACTCTTTAAGCATTCTTTGTTAAAAAGTTCTCTTACATACTTACGCTTTAAAGGTTTGTTTTTAAGTTTTTTTTAAAACTTTTGTTAGAGCATCACTTGTTCTCTTATTGTTGATCGTTGAGCTTTATTGGCATATCCTTAGCCTTGGCTAAGCTTGATCAAGTGTCAATTCACACTTGAAAGAGTGAAGAATTTGAGTGCTTTAATTCTTTCACTGCTTTATTCAAATTTGTTGCATTGTAAATGTTGGATCCTAAGCCTACGGTTACAAAAGGATCGATTGTAAAAGGTTGGTCGTAAGCCTACGTACAAAAGGACCAGGTATAAATGTTGGATCTTGAGCCTGTTTTTAAAAAGGATTATCGAGCTTATTTAAAGGCTCAAGTGACTAAGAGTAGTAACTTGAGAAGTGGACTAGTTTCCGGTTTGGAAGTGAACCACTATTAAAAATCTTTGTGCATCCCTTTTATAGTCTTTATCTTTTTCATTTGACATTTATTGTTTAGCTTTTAATTAAATTTTTGGTTCATAAATTTAAATTTTCATTTATCACTAAAGAACCTAATTCACCCCCTCTCTTAGGTTACTATTTGGACCTTCAACCCCCAACATATATGAAGGCAATAAGTTGATACCTGCACCATTATCCACCAAAACCCTGTTCACCAGAATGCCATCAAATTTAGCCTTGATGTATAGGGGCTTGATGTGTTTATTGGTGGCATTAGGCCCATCAAACATCATCTTCATTATGTCAGGTGTGTCATTACGCAATTTGGATGTTGTAGCATTAACCTTAAAAGACAAAGGGTTGAATGCACCTTTAGTGGCCGCTGCTTCAGCCACGAGCTCCACTTAAGGCTCCTCGTCTGATGCTATTGTTAATACTCACACCCCCCATAGACTGGCGCCCAGAAAAACCTAGAAAAACTGCAAGCTAGAAAAATGGCGACCTAGGCAGCGGCATCCAAAAAAATGACGACCTAGCAGCGGCGTCCTAAGAAAATGGCGACCTAGGCAGCGACATCCTAGAAAATGATGACCTGGTAGCGGCGTCCTAAGAAAATGGGGACCTAGGCCGCGGCGTCCTAGAAAATGGCGACCTAGGGAGCGAAGTCCTAGAAAATGGAGACCTAGGGAGTGTCGTCCTAGAAAATGGCGACCTAGCAGAGGCGCCCTAGAAAATGGCGACCTAGGCAGTGGCATCTTGGAAAATGGCAACCTAGGCAGCGGTGTCCTAGAATATGGCGACCTAGAAGCGATGCCCTATAAAACATTGACCTAGCAGCAGCGTCCAAGAAATGGCGACCTAGGCAATGGCGACCTAGAAGCAAGCAGCTAGGAATCTATATAAAGGGAGGACGAGAAAGAGTTAAAAGGTAAGTAACTTCCATGGGAAAAAGGGATCTTGGTGGTTTCTTTACCTTCGAGAGCTTGAGTTCGGCTCATCCTTATGACTCCCACCCCACATTGAGCTTCACTATGACAAGTAAACACACTGGTCAAATTTGTCATAAACATAATTGGTGCTGTTTATGGGAAGGATCGAGGCCATGACGGAACCACCAGGCTCCCCCGATCCCACTAAATCAAGCGAAGGGGCTGAACGTGTGTCAAAGCAACAGCTAAGGGATGTTCACGGCTTACTTGACTACTTGTTGCATAAGTTGGAAGAACATCCAATACAAGCACCCAATTTGTCCAAGAATAAAAGTCATGAAGTTATGAGCCAAGGACATGATGGGCTACCAGGTCGGGAAGAGGAGTGGGGAACCTAGGAATTGGACTTAGGGCCAAAACGCCGAGAGAAGAAAGCCTACCAATCCCACCCCACAAGATGAAGCAAATCAGAAAATGAGTCTGTTGGAGACACTGGTAGCCAACCATGGGCGGCTTACCTCCTTTCAAGAGAAGGTAAAACAGGCGAAGCACCAAAAGTTCCAGGCACGCATTCTCCATTCTCCAAGAGAATCCAGTCTTTTCTAGTAAGGAAGGTAAAGATTCTAAATATAGACCTCTTCAATGGAACCTAAGATTCCAAGGATCATCTTTCCGACTCTAAGTCTTAGATGTATATAGATGTTACGGAAGAAGTATGGCGTAAGTGTTTCCCTGCCACCTTGAAAGGGGTTGTGCAATCATGTTTTCGTTCTTGATGGCCAGCACAATCGATTACTTTGCACAAATTACAGAGAATTTTTCTCACCACTTTGTATGTAATAAGAGAAGGACAAAGACGACAGCTCAATTGATGCAACTACAACAAAGGAAGCCAGAATCCTTAAGGGACTTTGTTAGAAGATTCACCAGAGAAATGATTGACATACTTGGTTTAGTTGACGAGACGACAATAAGTGCCTTCGTTAACGGACGACAAAATTCCAATTTTAAATTTGCATTGGCCAAAAAAAATAAAAAACCCTGACAATGGAATAATTATGGGATAAGGCCAGACGATAGGGAAGTTTTGGTTGGGAGTTACCAGGAAATTCAAAGAAAAGCATGAAGCATCGCATTCGGCAAGGGAAACCCCCCCACCCTACACTGGCATTTCGTCCGAAAATTTAGGTACATCAACCTTTAAGACGAATGGCATATGAGATAGATAGGAGACATATACAGCAACCACCCTCTTTTGAAAGGACGTTCAATCCACCTAAACAACCCCTCAATTCCAGAGATAGAGCTAGATGGTGTGAATTTCATACATTTTACGGCCACACCACAGACCTAGCAGGGAGCTTCCGGCCCAGGGAAACTCACAGGAAATAGTGGACAGCAAAGCACTGGTACCGGTGCCACCAAGGCAATGGTAGAGATGCCAAAAGAGATGATTGCCATGGTTTCAAAAGTCCAACCCGGGGGGCTGACCCACTTGCCGGAGAGACCGGCCAAGAGGAGAAGGTCCATTTTCGGAACCACCTTTACAAATGAGGAACTAGGAAACGTTCAGGTGCCCCATGATGGTCCTCTTATAATATCAATCGATGTAGAGCAATGTCGAGTACACCGGGTTTTGATTGATCAAGGAAGTTCTTTCAGTGTTATTTTCTATCGATGCTTTGAACAAATGGAAATACCCACCAATCGAATTACACCAGTAGGATTCCCCGTGGTTAGTTTTACTGGGGAAACGGTCCAACCTATGGAAATGGTTGTTATGTACACCATGTTTTATGGGCACGAGGCAGCGAGAAAGGTGAAAATGGAATTCTTAATTTTGGACACTCCCTCCCCATACAATGTACTATTGGGACGGCATGCTCTAAATAGTATAAAGGCCATAATTTCAACATATCATCTTTTGACGAAATTTGAGGCCGATGAAGATGGCATAATTGCTCTTCGGGAAAATCAAGGAGTGGCTCGAGAATGTTATCATGCATCCTTACCACGGGTTAACTGTGAGCTTTCACCTGAGTCAGGAGTTGAAAAACTTGATCCTAAGGGTAAGGGAGCAGTAGAAGGGCGAAATTCAGATTTGGGCTGCCTTGAGGAAGTAGAGATTGATGAAGGGTAAAATAGGGCATTGGCTACCCAGGAATATAAAGAGTGAACTGATATCCCTGTTAAGACATCGCATATAACATGGAGGAAATGTCCGGGATCAATCAAGAAGTAATGATACATTGATTGAACGTGCTCCCTAGCGCTATACCGGTTAAGTAGAAAAGGAGAAGTTTTTGTATGGAGAGGAATGAAGCAATAAAGGCATAAATTCTTAAACTACTTAAGACGGGATTCGTACGTGAGGTAAAATACCCCGAACGGTTGTCCAATGTGGTTCTAGAAAAAAGTCAAACGGGACCTAGCGAATGTGCATGGACTTTACTGATTTAAATAGACAGTGTCTGAAGGACTTCTTATCCTCTGCTGAAAATCGACCATAGTAGATTCAGCAGTCGAAAATGAGTTTTTTAGCTTCATGGATGCCTTCTTGGGGTATCACCAGATCAAGATGGATCCTGAGGATGAGGGGAAAACCTCGTTTGTAACAAGCAAAGGTGTGTATTGTTACAAGGTAATGCCGTTTGGATTAAAAAATGCGGGAGCCACATGCCAGCTTTTTGTCAACAAGGTATTTACCTGATAGATTGGGTGCAATATGGAGGTATATGTTGATGACATGATCGTCAAGTCACGTGCCAAGAAGGATCACACCTCTGACTTGAAAGAAGCCTTTCAAACCTTGAGGCAATATCGTATGAAGTTAAATCCCAACAAGTGTTCTTTTGAAATACCAGAGGGCAGATTCCTAGGATTCATCTTTAGTGCACGGGGAATTGAGGCCAATCCAGCAAAGGTAAATGCCTTATTGGAAATGGGTACCCCTAGGACGATCATCGAGGTGCAACATCTTCCGGCCTATTAGCAGCACTCAACAGGTTCATTGGCAAATCCGTAAAAAAAGCACTGCCCTTCTTTCAAGCTCTTCGAAAGAAAAAGGATGGCTTGTGGGACGAGGAATGTGATTGAGCCTTCAGACAAATAAAGGAGCATCAGGCGTGTCTCCCCTCTATGGCCAAGCTTGTCCTAGGAGAGACCTTCAACTTGTACGTGGCAGCCACAGATAGGACTGTCAGCGCTATGTTTGCTGCTAATCGTTCTAAGGAGCAAGTTCCCATTTATTTCATTCGTCAGGTTCTAAAGGATGCTGAGTACTGATATCCACCTGTTGAAAAACTAATATTCGCCATTATTGTAGCTTCTCGAAAGCTTCGACCGTACTTCCAAGCTCACACTCTAAACGTGCTGACTAATCAAACTGTGAAAAAGTTACTATCGAAGTTGGAATGCTCGGGACGAATGTTAGCCTGGCCGGTAGAGCTGTCCGAATATGACCTTCACTACTTGCCCTGAACAACCATTAAAGCATAGGAACTACCTGACTTTCTTGCCGAATGCACCTTCGGAAAGGAGGGCAATGACCCCGGAGAAAAAAAAAGGATGGAAGGAGACTCCAAAGACGCAAAATCCTGGAAGAACTCGGTTTGGGATATCCCATCTAACGAGAATGCGCAGACATGGAGAGTATTTGTAGACAGCTCTTTGTGCATTGATAGGCTCGGAGCAACAATTTATCTACAAGATCCAGAGGGGGTTACCCACCGTTATGCGTTGCGTTTTCAATTTCCTTTAACCAACAACGAAGCTGAGAATGAGGCTGTGATCCATGGCGTAAGACTCGCACAAGCAGCGAGGGTCGTTGGCATGGCCGTCTTTAGTGATTAGAAAATTGTGGCAAGCCAGATTAACAGAGAATACGATTTAGAGATCCAAGCATGATAAGTTATTTACAAGCCTTCCAAAAACTCATGAAAGATTCCAGGAAAATAAGTGTGCAATACATCGAACGGGGCGAAAATCGAGTGGCTGATGAATTAGGAAAGTTGGCTAGCTCGTGTCAGGAGCTCCATACAGGGATGGAGGTAGAGCTCAAACAAGTATACAAGAGCATGTGCTATGAACTCGTCCTTCAAGGGATATGCAACATTACCGAATCTTCTAGCTGGTTGAAAGGGATAATAGACTACCTAAAAAATGAGGTGCTGCCTGAGAACTCTGGTGAAGCCAAAAAGATAAGGTGCCAGGCAGCTTGATTTGTAATTTTGGACAACTAGCTGTACAAGAGGTCATTTTCACACCCTCTGCTAAAGTGCGTAGAAAAAAGTGAAGGACACGGGATCTTAGAAGAAATCCATAAAGGGGAATGCAGGGGACATACTGGGGGATACGCTTTGGCCAATAAGACTCTCCAAGCAGGATACTTCTGGCCCACTGTAAAGGGCAATGCGAAGGATTTGGTGCGCTGATGTGACGCCTGTCAAAAGTTCGCACCCATACACCATGCAACCCCCAAGCTCCTGCAACCTCTAATTAGCCTGATACCCTTCCCGCAATGGGGAATAAATATACTAGGAGCCTTTGCCATGGCGTCCGGATAAAGAAAATTTGTAATAGCCGCCATCGATTATTTTAGCAAGTGGGTGGAGGCTGAACCAGTGGCCAAGATAACCGACCAAGCCACACAAAATTTTTTATGGAAAAACGTGGTCGCTCGCTTTGGAATTCCTCAAATATTAATAGTAGACAATGGATCGCAGTTTACCTCATCATGATTCCAAGCTTATTGTGAGGAAATAGGCATTGGTCTGTATTTCGATGCTATCGCACATCCCCAAAGCAACGGTGAAGTTGAGGCCGTCAATAAAGATATCTTATGGGGCTTGAAAAAGTGATTGGACAATGCCAAAGGAAGATGGATAGAAGAGTTAACCAGCGTCCTCTGGTCAATCAGAACGACGGTCAAAACGGCCACAGGAGAAACCCCTTTTACGCTAGTATATAGGGTTGAAGCCATGCTGCTAGTTGAGGTATGTAACCCACCCTTTAACATTAAGCATTACCTCCAGGAGATCAATGAAAACATCCTATGAGGAGCACTACACCTGGTAGAAGAGGTCCGGACGAATGCCTTAATTAAAATAGTTGCTCAAAAACAAAGGATGTTTGCTTGTTTTAATCCAGGGTTAAACCGCATAGCTTAGGTAGGAGACCTAGTTTTGCGACTCATAGAACCCAGGGGAAAGAGTTCAGGCATAGGAAAGCTTGCACCCAATTAGGAAGGTCCTTATAGAGTGACTCAGACATTGCGAGAAAGCATACAACAGATGGACAGGACAAACCTATCTCGCAGTTGGAACACAAATAACCTCCAGAGGTATTATCCTTAAAATAATGTAAGAAGCAAGAAAAAAGCTATACACACTAATATAAATATAATATGTAATATCAATAATGAAGGGATAGAGGACGCTGAGCTTCTGTAGTCCATTTCGTTTAATGCTAGTGGCTCTTTGCATACCTACTTTATAATCTTAGAGAATTGTTACTTGTGCCACTCTCAGGAACAAGCTTTTCGAGAAAGACACACGGAAATGTTTTAAGGTTTGGAAACAACTCCTTTTAAAGCAATAAACAAAGATTAACATGCGTACACTCCCTCAAAGCGAAAATTAGAAACCTACCACATCCCAAGAACTTGGATGGCGTCAGGACAAACCCAGGTCTTATTTAGCTCTGACCGTCATTGGGACATAAAGTCCATGCTTTGTCGCCCATTTATAATGTATTGACTCTGTAAAAATCATTGACATGTCGTTCAAAGTTAGCCACCTACTGTGCATTGCAGGGCCAAATGTCGAGGATGGGCTTTCAAACCCCCATTTAAAATACAACAACCTCACCTCATTGAAGGTGCAACAACAACACACCTCATTAAAGGTGCAACACCATCACCTCATTAAAGGTGAAACACCATCACCTTGTTGAAGGTGCAACACCACCCCCTCGATTAAAGGTACGACAATAACACACAGCTCATCGAAGGTGCACCAACACCACCTCGAGTGGAGGTGCAACAATAACACACACCTCGCGGAAAATATAACAATAACACCACCTCGCTAGAAATACAACAAACGACAACACCTTGTTGGAAAAACAACCACAACATTCATGCACCTGCTCTTCAAACAAGTATTACATTAGCTCTAGAGAGGTCAAACGAGCATTTCTTTAAGTCTTGGGACTAATAAGACTTCCTAGCTTTAATATCCTTCTTGACCAAAGGATTACAAACCAAAGGAGGCCCTTTGATGCATTCAGCAACATCAATCTCATATGGAAGATCTTCTTCCGCTTCTATTAAGTTGAGTATGTAAGTTCCATACATACTATTTTTTGTTAAGGCTATCTTATTTTAAGATATTTAGGTATCTAGCGCCACATTTTGCTAGCTGAAGAAGCGTTGAAAAGTTAGAGCCTTCGAATTTCTTCCTGAATTCAATATCCAAGCCATTTAAGGCTAACTTGGTGTACTCAAGTCCAGGAAGGGCTATGGTGCATTTAACCTGGCTCTCTTTGATCGATTAATAGACTCTTCCACTGACTCGACAGGCTTTTGTATCATTCGGGCCAAGTTTGACATGGAAGTTCCTAATTCCATTCTCGAGAATTGGGCCTGGAATTGCCAGGCCATATCGTCCCAATAGTAAATAGAATTAGGGGGAAGGTTGATATACCATTGAAAAGTAATCCCAGTTAATGAGCTAGGGAAGAACCTTAATTTGAGATATTGATTATCTGCCGCTTCTCTAAATTGGCAACTAAATGTTGCCAAATGCTCAAGGGTAGAAACAACCCCTTCTCCTGAAAAGAGGGTAAATTCGGGGATCTTGTATCCTCGAGAAAAAGGTAATCCCTATCTATGTAGGCATGGTAAGGATTACTATACAAGGGTCTATTGATCCTTGCGAGACCCGACCCATATATTTGCCTAATGAGGGCGGCCAATTAGTACTGGAGGTGTAGGTTAGCCACATGATTATGTACCTGCCATTGCCCCCCAAGTGGGTGAGGATCTCTAGGGGGACTTGGAGGATTCCGTTGAGTGCCCATCACAATCGGGTGTGGGAATGGTTGTTGCCCCTTAAACCCTGGGTAAACCCCTTGGTCATATTGGCCATGCATTTGATTGGCCATAAAGCATGTCTCAGCAGGACTTGGATTATATGGCATGCTTGGAAGCACACTAGTGTTAGCAAGTTGTTGGTTCACCCTTACTTGATCAATCCCCAAGTCATGATCTTGAGGAAGCGGGTTTATAATTTTCCCCCTAGTATATAGGCATGAAGAGGTCTAGGATGAGAAATCTGGTTCCCGAAAGTGGGACCTGAGCTTGCACTCCTACTGCAAGGCCTTGAGTGGGCCTGGAGGCAACCTCTACTGCTTGAGGAGGATATGAACGGTTATGCCTTCTTGTCCCGAAGATGGGTAACATCGGCACATTGATGTTGAGGTCTCTCGTTGTGGGAGAGAGCTCTGAGTCAAAAGCTGAATAGCCCCAAGGGACACGTTGTCACTTCTACTGCTGGATTCCAAGTGCGTAACATCTGGGTCACCCGTAGTTGGGTTCTCTGTACTCTCCAAGACCGTGTAGTCAACCTACGCAACTGGCAATCGTGAACTCGAGGGTACCTCATGAGGGCAGCCAGCTGGTATTAATGGAAGAGGCATATGCCTAAGTTGCCAAATATTTTCCCTAACGGCTTGGAGCAAGCCATTATGAGTCTCATCTTGTCTAACCAAGATTGGTTCAACTTCAACCACGGTCTACCTAGCCATGTCCTTAGCAATAAGGATAGTAGTAGAAGACAAGATTGAGTTCATTTCTACTAAGACTCTGTCAATTTCTCTATGAAGCCTTTCATTCATAAAGGTTCTGACGTCGTTAATTACGGCTCTCACGGCAGCTGAGTTTTCATGATGAGCCGCTAGATTGCGCTTTATTTCAGCACGTTGTCTCTCAAAGGTTTACCTCATTATTTGTTGACTCTTTGGTCCACAATCTATAAACGACGTTTGAGCATAGCCATGAAATGTTTGCGAGAATGGCCATCAAGCCCAATACATTCATCTTCTAGGATGTCATCATCACCACCCCTTTCACTGCCGTGGCTGTGACTTGGTTCATCCCTTCGAGAGATGGGACTTTGCTTCAGAGGACGCTTAAGCTGGGATCCATCCAAGGCTAAGCCTTTCGGTTTCTCATGTTCAAGGGCACTAGACCTCCTAGTCTTGACCATTAGCAAGTGGCCGGCAATTACACTCTGGTAATCCATGATGGGCTAAAGACAATGAAGTCTTGTTTCAAGCCTCCCACTGTGGTCACCAAAAAGGCGTGTTTGCTCTATTTTTTTCAAGCTTTGTGTGTGTGGTCGCCATAAATGTGAAAACAAAACAAACGTGCAAAAGGGACTCCCCACGACAAGGGAGCAAGCCTTATTTTGAACCACACATTTTTTACCTCAACCACTCACCGTTTTCAGAGAAAAGGTTGTGATATGTTGGTGTATCTGACTTCTGTTATGCCTTGAGTTCTGCTTACGCTTCAGTTAAGAAGACTTTGCTCAATGTTTTTGTGGATTTTTATGACAGAAAATTAAAAGGATATGGACCTAACTTATGTGGCAATTATAGCGATGGAACAGGGCCCACAGACTCCTTTTCTCGTACACTTAAAAGTCAAGAACTGGGGTGGAAACAAACCCAAGAGTTTAGCAGTCCACTTACAAGCCTGAGTCAATTAGGTTTCCAAGCCTGGCACCCTTGATTTAAAATAACTCGAATGAGTTTAGGTCTGACAAGATTAAGATGCATCAAACCGTATTTAGGTCAATGGGTTAGGGCCAACGCAATCAAGGGACAAGCCTTGGCCGTCAAAGCCTTAATCAATGGCGTGAACATAAATTCACCTGACTTATCAAGTAGTGACAGTAGTATTACGACCAACGCAATCAAGGCGCAAACCTTGGCGTCAAAGTCTTAAATTAAAGCCTCAAATCTCAACTTGTCAATTTGTGGGAACAGATTAAAACTGAAAAGTCATACTTGAAGCCCGTAAACTATATTACTATGAAGGTAAGTATAGGACAGATCTATATTACGTTACGCATAACTAAGTTATGCTACTCCTAAGGAAAAAGCACAAGTGTGTTGTGAAATAAAACTTAAAGAAGTTTTGTAATGAGTGTATATACTACTCTGGACTGATGCAGAGTCCTTTATTTATAGAAAATTAGAAATAATGGCTGCTCCTTCTTTCACGGCAACTCCACCCATGTCTGGACACTAAGCTTTCTTTTGTGCACGCAAATCTTCAATGAACGTGGCCTAAATTCAGTATTAGAGGGAAATCCTTGGTGTCCACGTCCGAATTCTTAGTGAAGGTCCCTTCAAGAAGCCCTGCGTTCTCTTGGATTAAGCTTAATGCCTAAGTAATTGAAATTGCGTTCTAAGTAACTGCCTCGAGTTTGGGAACCACCTGTCTTGTAGCATCTAGATAGCTCCTTGAGCTCGAGCTCCTCAACCATCTCGAGCTCCAAGTGGCTGATCCCTTTGTCAAGGGTAATTACCTTCTCAGGATGCTGCACTCGAGATGCCGTTAGCTTTGTACTTAAAGGCCTGACTCCCCTCGAGAAGACCTTCACGTGCTGACCATGTGGCACTTTATCCAAAATGGTGTTGTACCAACTCCCTCGAAATTAGGGTGTAGACAACGCCTCCTCCTTTTTAGGCAACAAGATGATTTCTGTTCCCACAAAGAGAAAACTATACGTATTCTTCCGCCCATCGTGTATGGTGTCTCTATCAAGCTGCAATGGACGCCCCAACAATAGGTGGTATGCATCCATGGTGACTATGTCACACCACACACCATTGATACTTTGACCCAATCGAGAAATAATAAGACATCGCTTCGAGACAATTACCTAGTTTCCTTTCTTGAGCTAAGATAACTTGTAAGGGCTTGGGTGCACTTCCATCTTTAATCCCATTTTCTGGACAGCCTCCTTGGAAATAACGTTCTCACAGCTTCCCAAATCAATACCAGGTGGTACACCCTCCCACCAGTGGTACATGTCATCTAAAAGATGTTATTCCGAAGCCAACGATCTCCCTTTACATCCTTAGGGGCAAAGCAGACTCGCCTAATCACAAGTAAGTGACCCTTGTCACTTGTAATGGCGTCTTCCTCTACTGGGGCCAATTCGTCCTTGACCTCCTCATCAATGACTGCGCCATCTTCGTCATGGAGCCTTTTAATGAACAGCCCCTCACCAAGCCTGTCACCTTTCCGACACTCGGCAACATTATGTTCCATTTCTCCACACTTGAAACAATGGATCTTTGAGCTAGCCACCAAGTTCGGATTACAAAGCTTAGCAGTGTTGGCGACAGCTGGTTTAGCCTGAACTAGTTGGTTCATATTTGATCACACCCATTGTTCTAGGTGTTCTAAGTTCTTCCAGCTTGACGCCGCCTTTGCTACTTCTCAAAGTTCAAAGTTCTCTGATGTGCTTCTGAGACCTTAAAGATGTTAAACATGTTTTCCACCTCTTGTACAGACTCCTTCAGCCCGCTAATATACTTGTCCGCTAGCTGCTCCTTTGATTCCGCATGGTCATTCATGGCTATTAGAGAATAGAATTCCATGGTGTATTCCTCCATATATCAAGAACCTTGACGCAAGCTCTAAAGGCATTGGTATATTATCTTGCGTTATTGTAGGGAAGGAAGGCGCTCCTCTTGTGCTTCTTCATCTTTTCCCATGTCTTAATCTTCAATTTTCCTTGTTGGAGCAGGGAATGCTTTAACTGTTTCTACCAGGTGGCGACCCTACCCCGTAACTAGGGAGCGACCAAGGGTGCCTGTTTTGCTTTGTCACCTCCTCGAACTCGAGCACTTCCTCCACCGGACCAAGGCAATCCCAGAACCTCCTCAATTCGTCGGAATTTCTCTTCTTTCTCCTAGAATCTGCTCTCGTTCTGTCATTGAATATCATGCTCGTATATGTCTCTGACAGTGGTTTACTTCTGTCTCCCATAGGCCATCTCAGAATCCGTTCTGAGCTCTGATACGAACTGAAGCAACTTGAATAGGAAAATTGGGAAATGGAAGGTCCGCAGCCTTCCTTTAGTTTCTTATTGCTAAAAAAATTAAGAGAAAAAAGGAAAAAAAATTCTACTCTTATTTCTCACAACCCAAGAATAAGAAAGAAACTAATAAAAGAGTTGAAAATAATCTAAAGTAAATGAATAAAACCCTAAGTTTCCTCTTCCTTAAATGGAGGACCTAATTAAATTATAATAAAAGACTAAAAGCTAAAGAGATAATGTAATAGATAATTCAATAAGCTTCCTAATTACGATAAAACACTATCTCGTCTCATCCTCCAGCTGCGCGCCTAGTCGTGTAGCCTCCTAGCCCACCACGCCAACCCATACCCACCAAGAATCCCGCCAACTGCGAAGGCGGGGGTTCATCAGTATGGTAGTAATTTACTCTGTCAAAAGCGAAGCTCCAAACTCTAAAAGAAGCCTTAAATTGGTTTCAAAAAGCTAGATTCTAAATGTTAAAAACTATTCAAAACGCTAATTTAAACTTTTTTATCAAACACAAAGTTCGACCAATGGATTAGTTAAATAGCTAAAACCTATTCAAAATTCTATGAAGAGTTGCTGTTGATAACAGCCTTGGTGTTCTTCCTTTTTTATGACATTTAGTAGTATCCAAGATGACTCCTTGGTTGTTACTAATATAATATAAATTGCTCGTATTGTATTGTGAGTAATCATGTTGGGTTTTCTTTTTATATGGTATCAGAGTCTAAACTTATCATCTAGACATTTTTGTTTTCCATTCGCTTTCTCATTTTCTTCGGCCAATAGGAAAAAAATCACTAGTTCATCTATGTCACATGGCTCGATTTCATGGGGCAATGGATGTACGGTCTCCTTACTATCTTCCCTTGGATCATCCAAGGATGGCTTTTATCACCAACATTCTCACATGAATTAATGACTAATCTTGGAAATAGTCTATTCAAAAGGATTTTAAAGCCAAATGAAGCGCGATGACATGATAAAAAGACTGACCTAAGATTTAACTGATTAAGGAAAAGATGTGACTCGATGGTTCTCATGTGACTCCTCAATTTGGTCTCTTTGGAGATTTATGAGAGTGTGGCTTATATCAAGATGGTGCAAGAGATATGCCTTGATCTCGAGAAGTGAATCTCACAAGAGATCGTTCCTCATGTTTATGAATTAAAACATGAAATTTCCCAACTTTAACAAAAAAATTTTACCCATTTCTACTTATTTCACAAAGTTTAAATCTTTATGGAACAAGTTTTATACTCACATCAAAATTTCGGTTTGCACTTGCGGGATTGAAAAAGTCTTTAGTCATATTAGGGTAATGGGAAAATTGTTAAACCTACTTATGGGTCTTGATGGGACATTTTCCATGGTTTGGTCCCAACTCATGAATACAAAACCACTTTCCACTATAGGGAAGGCTTATTCAGCTTATCGTACATGGAGAAACAACAAAGTGTTATTATAGGTAGGGCCATCATGTTTGGGGATGGCCTTAGTAGCACAAAAGGAGGACATCGGTTTTTGGGGTCCTGTTTTGTAGGTACACGAGTAGCAACAAATAATTGAATAAATAAAAGAAACTTTTCTATATGTCATTCGACAATTCAAAATGATAAAAATTATCTTGCTAAAATAATGACAAAGTAACATTTAGACTCTATATGGTTGTAGAGAAGTCATCTTTTAATAGAATTGATATTGTAAAATTAATTCTCCAGTCTTCGTTTTGGTCTGATTAGGTTTGGACCAATGAGCACTTGAGCTACTTGAAAATTGTGACTTACAAGCCAGATTAGAAAATTGGAATTTCACATAGTGGACCACTACTTACAGTGGCTTTCAAATAGTAGTCTAAACTGTAAGCCCAGGTCAAACCTGGCTATTTAGTCTATGAGTTAATGGAATTCGTTGTTATTCTGTTTGATCCTCGATCCTTAATTTGAATCCTTATTGATCTTCCACCTACCTCATATTTACGTGTGAAATAATGAAGATCTTTAAAATATAAAAATAGTCACGAATAAGAATCTGATTGAGCCAGACACTTTGGTCTAAGATTGGACTTGACTTGTCATTCGTTAGTGTAATCCTCGTCTGACCTCAACACCTTTAACGATCTATTATCTTGTCTATTTCATTTATACGGACTGATGCATGATTTGAAGCTTTTTAGGCTGCTTAAAATTATGACTTCCCCTCTTTTAAGATGGAAACGTTTTTCCTTCTCAAAATAATTGTGCACAAAATAACTTAGGCTCTATTTGGCACATGAAATTGGAATTGGACTTTGGAATTATAATCCCATTCTAAATTTTGGTAGAATTGGAATTCTAATAGAATTAAAATTCCATTGTTTGGTTTATCAAAGGAAGGTTGGAATTATAATTCCATAATGATTTGAGTTCACGGGTGTTTACGCCCTAATTTCAAAAGAGCAGGGACAACGCCATTTTGAGCAAAGTGTCATGTGCTTAACACATGAGGCCTCCCTCGAGGAGAATGAAGCCTTTAGGTGCTGAAATAATGGTGTCTCGAGCCCAGCTTCCCAAAGAAATCATCACCCTAAGAAGGGTATCAACCACTTGAGGACTCGAGATGGTTGAAGGGTAAAAGGAGCTCAAGTTCAAGGGACTGCTAGGAAGGCAGCAAGACAGGTGGTTTTCAGGCTTGAGATGGTTACTTGGAGTGTAATCTTAGATATTTGGGCACTAAGCTTAATCCAAGAGGACGTGGGGTTTCTAGAAGGGACTTCTGCTAAGATTACGGTGCCTACTTGTTTGCCTTTACCTTTTGCCATGAATGCATTGTCAGGTTGGGGGTCCTCCGAAACAGTCTCTCGTCAGGGTCTCACCCTGAGGAGGTAAGGTTGCGTACATCCTGCCCCTCCCAGACCCTGCGCAAGCGGGAGCCATTGAGGCACTGGGTATGTTGATAATGACTTCTGCTAAGATTACAGGTGCAGGCACCAAGGATTTCGGTCCAATAATAAATTCAGGACACATTCAATGAAGCTTTACACGCGTAAAGAAGAAGCTTAGTGGCCAAATGTAAGTGAAGTTGCCACAGAACTAGGAGCAGCCGTTATTTTCTATTTTTTATAAATAAAGGACTCTGAGTTAGTCCAAAGAAGTACACACACTCAATACAAAAATTCTTCAAATTTTCTTTACGGCACACTTGTGCTTTTTCTTAGGAGTAGTCGTTATTTACTGTCAAAGACATGCGGTTCGTATTTAGACTCACTCCCTAGTCGCGGTGAGTCCCTTTTGTACGTTTGTTTTGTTTAATATTTTACGGTGACCACATCACACTTAATTGCAAACAAAATAAAGCAAACACGCTTTTTGGCCCCCACTGCGAGAGGCTTGAAACAAAACTTCATCGTCTTTAGCTCATCGTGGATTAGCAGAATGTAGTTTTAGACTATTCACCAATGGTCAGAGCCTAGAGGTCCAGTGCTCTCGTTCATTAGGAGCTAGAGGGCTTAGCCTTGATTGGATCCTCACTTAAGCATCCTCTTGCACAGAGCCCTATAACACGAAGGGATGAACCGAGTCATAGCCACAATGGTGAGAACAGTGGTGATGGTGACATCCCAGAGGATGAATGAAATAGATGTATATGGCTATTCTTGAGAGAGTTTCATGGCTATGCTTAAACGATGTTTAGAAATTGTGGACCAACTGGTCCAACAAACGATGAGTGAAGCCCTTGAGAGACAATGTGCTGAAACAGAGCATAATCTAGCGGCCCAGCATGAAAGCTTTGCCACCATGAGAGCCATAATAAACATTATTTGAACCTCGATGCATGATAAGCTTCACAAAGAGATTGATAGAGTCTTAGGTTAAATGAACTCAATCTTGTCTTTTACTGCTACCGTTATTGCTGAGGAAGTGGCAAGACAGACAGCGGTTGAGGTTGGGCCTATCTTGTTCAAACAGGCTGAGGCTCATAATGGCTTGGTTCAAGCTGTTATAGAAGATATCATGCAACATAGGCCTGCACCTCCTCTATCAGCACTATTTGGATATTCTCGTGAGGCGACCTCGAGCTCACGTTTACCAATGACCCAGGTTGACTAGGGCATTCTTGAGGCTTTATGCTGAAGACTCAAATTTTTATGAGAATAGGAAATCCTAAGAGAAACCCGAAGTACACCTTATTGGATGTGGATAATAGCCAGGCACCACGTCAGTCAGGTTATCAGCCATCAAGCATCAGGTTCGGCAATCTATGGACGAGGAATCACCTCGATCAAGAGGCAGCTAGTTCCTCCATCTTAACTTGAACTCAGAAAAGAAGACAGTTGTGTAAGAGGGCAGCTCAGTGGAGAATCACACCTGATTCCCACCTAACTAGGCTTTCTCAAAACGAAGACAGGGTCCTCAAGGGCAAAACGGCCGAGCATGCAGATCTCAAGGATCCAGTGATTGGGTCCAAGCCTCCTACTATTAGTAAGGGGTCAAATCATAAGAAACACAAAAGATGGTCTAGTCTCTCATCTTCGGAAGGGTGAGAATCTTGATGGGATCACTTTACCAAGGACCCCCTAGTTTGAAAATCTGTTGAGGATGAGGAGGAGTATGCCTCTCAGCATTAACTTAGTGGAACCATTGGATCGCAACAACCCAACATTGTTTGGCAATGAAAATGACTTCCATGAAGAAGACTTCCCCCAGCCTATGGAGGAGTCTCGAACTTTAGAGGTTGATCACAACAAACAACGTCAAGAACTGGACATGCCAATTAATGGTGTTCTGCAACAACAAAGAGAGGACACACCCATGGTCAATAGCCCTGAGAAGGAGGTAGAACAAGAGATCCAAATTCAATTCGGGATGTTGCCTGGAAAGGTGGACATCAAAACTGCCCTACTTCTTCCCCTGGAATTCATGGAAGTCGATACCCAAGAAGGTCTCGAGGGTGATCTGATAGCATCAGATAAGGAGCCTCAAGTTGAGCTCGTGGCTTAAGTAGCAGCTGCTAAAGGTACACTTGACCATTTATCTTTTTCAGTTAATGCTTCAACATCAAAATTGCCTGATAATCTACTTGACATAATGAAGCTGATGTTTGATGGACTTAATACCGCCAATAAGCACATCAAGTCCCTATATATCAAGGCCAAACTCTATGGCATTTTGATAAATAGGGTCTTGGTAGACAATGGCGAAGCTATCAACGTCTTACCTTCATATATGATGTGGATCATTAGTAAATCTCGAGAGGACTTAATCACCTTGGATGTGGTGATCCATGGCTTTTTTGGAGCTACCACCAAATCCGAAGGAGTCATCCCCATCCACTTAACTGTTGGCGGCTTAAGCAAGCCAATAGCTTTCTTCATGGTGGAAACTACCTCGAGCTACAATACTTTGCTTGGTAGGGATTGGCTGCATGCCAATTACTGTATTCCATCCTAAATTCACCAGTTGATAATCTTCTAAAACCATGGCAAGTATGAGATTGTTTTGGCACATAGCAGGCCATTCATGGCTTGTTCCAACTATGTTGAGGCAAAATTCTATGAAGATGATGTGGGACCCCTAGATGCCAAGAGGGCCACTTCACAATTAGCCCAATGAGGTTGGTCATGTGGATGTCGAGTCTGAAAATTTTGACTTCTAGGGATACATGAGGGCCCTTCTTGATGAAGAGGACTCCCAAGGCACTCTAGAATCTCAATGCGGAGCACCAAGATCTCCCAATGCTGGCCCAAGAGGCCATTTCCTCAGCAATTGAGGTTCGTGGCCTGGCGTGTTAAGGATCAGCTATGGGCTGAGCAACCATTTCACTGTTTTCAAGTCCATACAGTGCAAGAAAAGGAACTGGAGCTCTTTTCAAGGTTAATTTGGGCTCGACAAAGGACCTAAGACCTACCTATCTGAGTGCTCTACTCTCTGAGGGGCAAAAAGATTAGTACTTAACTTTTCTTTGTGAATTCAAGAATTACTTTACTTGGGACCATCATGAGATGTCTGTCCTAGACAGAAAAGTGGTAGAGCATAGGCTTCCTATCAAGTCAGGCTCGAAGCCCATCATTCAGGTCTAGAGAAGGATATCTCAGGAAGTCATGGATTTGGTCAAGGAAGAAATTAAAAGGCTCCTGAAGGCCAAATTCATCAGAACTACCCAGTATGTTGAGTGGCTGGCTAATGTCATCCCTGTCATTAAAAAGAATGGAAAAATCAAGGTTTGTATTGATTTCAGAGATCTGAATGTAGCCACCCCAATGGACGAATACCTTATGTCTATTACTGATGTACTCATTGACTCGGCCTCGAGGCATGAGGTTTTATCCTTCATGGATGGCAACTGTGGGTACTATCAGGTCATGATTTCTACGAAGGACACTCACAAGACAACATTCAGATGTCCTGGGCCAATAGGGATGTTTGAGTGAGTGGCTATGCTCTTTGGTTTGAAGAATGCTGGTGCCACCTACCAAAGAGCCATGAACATGATTTTTCATGACCTCATTGGCAAAACCATGGAAGTCTATATAGATGATATCATGGTCAAATCGAAATCCCAAGTTAAACACTTGGAGGACTTGAGGAGTGTGCTCCTTAGAATGAGGGCACACAACCTTAAAATGAATCCATTGAAATGTGCTTTTGGCATTCGAGCTAGAAACTTTCTAGGTTTTCTGGTACACTAGAGGGGCATCGAGGTGGATATTAATAAGATTAAGGCTATCCAAATGGTCAAGCCGCCTTCAATCAAAAAGAAGCTTCAAAGCTTCTTCGGAAAAGCTACTTCCTCTGGTCTTGATGTGGGGGCAGCCCTAGAAGGAGTAATCTGGAAAAGGATCAACCAAATTAGTGAAGGCTTTGACTTTGGAAAGATAGCCAATGTTAAAAAAGAAGTTCCTTTACCTCTGGGGCATCACTCTGGGGTATAGAAGGTGCTGATGTTGGAAGGGCTTCTAGTGGCATTGTTGGTGAGGTTCCTACCATTGGAGTTTCTGCAACCAATGTAGTTGATGCTGGCATTATGCCTTCCCTAAGGGAAGTTCCTGAATATTGATACTTGCATGTTAGGACCAAATCTTAAGATGGAGAATCTGGAATCTCCACAATGTAAGGAGCAGGATCTTCCTATGGCTGGTAATGGCCTTGTTAGAAGTCGCTTTAATAAAAGATAAGTGAGGGTGTTGATTGGAGAAGACTAATACCTCTGCTGTAGAGAGTCTGGTTCTTTTTTTTTCTCACCAGTTGAGTTCTTCTTCTTCTTCTATTATGAAAGGAAGTGCTGGAGGAGCATCATCCTTCCTCCTCTTTCTAGAGCTATCAACTCTAGAGGTTAATGAGGAAGCACCTGAGGGCGATTCCTCAAGAAGTATTTGAGTGAAGCTTCTTGTCCTGGCATCTCTGGGAGTCACTTGGACAACTGTTTTGGAAAAACAAATACAAGGGTCAGGCCTTATGACAACCACTAGCAAATTGAAGCATACTTCAAGAGTGGTGAAACTACCTGATTGTGCTTTTTGCGAGGTAGGCCTGGGAAGAGCTAGCTAGCTTCTCTTGGAACTAGGACTTGTTATCTCAAAAGGAAGCGTAAAATGCTGCCTGGCGTAGGGGCTTCGTGGGAACAATAGAGTCCATTGTGTCCCTTGATGGCTTTAAGAGGACAACAGAGTCTCAAGGCATCGGTCAAATGACCATCCTAGAGGGAACTAAACTTCAAAGCGAGCAAAACGCTTACCAAACAAGAAACCCCCTCTTCTGTGGGAGCGTAGGGGCCTCTGGGGCATAACTCAAGAAAATAGGCTTAGGCCCATAACTGGACCAACCATAAGGGACCATCTACATAAGCACCATAGTTTTTGGCTATAATATCTCTAAGATAGCCATACACTTGAGCCAAAAACAATGGACCCAAGGATAGAGAGCCACAACTGAAAGCAAGATTGATGGCCATGGTCTTAAGGAGCTTGAGAACTGAGTTAGAAGAGTTTGTAATGAAAAACTTGTTCAACCAAAACAAGTAGAAGCATACCTCCTCTTCTCTAGAACCTTGCCCCAAGTCATGAGTTTCTGTTACAAACTTTTGACAAAAGACTCATAACCTTCAGGCACGTCAGTAATGGAGAAAGAGGAGGAAAAGGCTTCAGCCTCTGCAGAAATGAAAGAATCAAAGGGACACTCTTCTCCCCTCGGCGAAAGACCCATTAGAGCTGCTATGTCGTTTAAGGTGATTCCTAAGAACCTATCGGGGAGGACAAAAGAGTTATAACAGGTATTCCAACAGCAGGTTAGTGTTGTTACAATGGGAAAATCATACTTAAGGGCAATGGTTGAGAGCTTAATGGCTTTGTGGATGCGAAGTTGCTTTCATTTTTTTGCCATAAGTCACCATCAACCCATCTACCCATTGTTTGGACGAATTTATAAAATTTTTCCTAGTTTATTAGACTAAGGCATTGGAACAGTTTAAAATTTCTAATTTTAAACCTACAAATGATTTAAAATTCCTAATTTTAAATCTATAGGCCTCTACTCTAATACATTCGTAATAATAACATGAATATAAAACTAGCATAATAAGAATACTTTTAATTAAGCAGAAAACCAAAAAACTAAAAGGAAAGGGAAAGAAGAATAACTGGAAAAGCTCCAAATAAAGAATACTAGAAGAATCGAGACCCAGAAGCCTTTTTGCGCAATCTCCTCAAAAACCTCGGAGTGTGGACTCCGAAAAATATTAAACCTAGGGGGAAAATTTTCAAAGGAAAGTTTCTCTTTTATTAGTTCTCCGAAAGTCAATACTTTCAGAAAAATTTTAATTTAAAGTTCGATGCTAAACTCTAACTCCAAAACCCTTATTTATAGTAGGTTACTGGAGCAAAAAAAGCCAAAAAAAAAATGATGTAGGATTCAGATTAAAAAAACAAAACGATGTCGTATCAAATACAACACAAACTACATTTATTTGTGAAGTCAACAACGCCACGTGGTACCCGCTGATTGGCTCATGCCCGTTGGAGCTGCCCAGGAGCGTGCCACATGGCACACTCCTATTGGTCCATGGCTGAAAACACGGATCGCCCCAGTGGTATACCCAGCCCGCGACAGATCTGCATGACGTGGATCGCTATATTGGCTTTCGATTTTTTTATATATATATTTTTTGTTCATCTCATGAATTTTTTTTTAATTTTTAAAATTATTTTATTTTATAATTTTTAACTTTTATTTATCTCATGAATAATGTTTAGCAAAATTAAATTTACTCATCTCATGAATTCTTTAATATTTTTCTAATGGCAAAAAAAAGGAGGCTCGCACAGGAACCTAAGGGACAATTTAAACCTAGCTTCAAATGGGGTTAAATTAATTACATTCTCATGATAAAATTTAAATACCATTTAATAGGACTTAATTCTACTAAATAAATTTCACTGCACTCTAGACTTATTTATTCGTTAATTCCCAAATAGACTGTATTGACAACAATAGCCCCTCTATTAGATATACATGATGAAAAATAATTAGAACTACTACCATTATTTTTCTTACAACTTCTCCATTAGTTTTTGACTCGCCCTTTTTGAATAATTCATTTATACTTGAACAAATTCAAGGTATAAATTCCAAATGTCAAACACTTGGAACACTTTGACAAAGTTTTTGAATTAATTCAAACACTTGGGAATCAATTAAGGGGACATCTGTATCTCATAAGAGACTATAGATTCTTTATTGAATGTCTGATCCCTGTCAAACTTCATGCAGTTACCTAATGCACGTGGGATTTCGGCCATATATCAAGACCTTACTTAAGTAACTAACATTATAAGCACAGGTCCATAATACTCTCAGGATTTAGAGTCATCGGTCAAATAGTACATCATAAATCACTCACTTTCGATAGTAGTCTAGAAACAAATAACTCACATGATCCAACTCAGTGTAATAATCTTATTGAACACACCAACATAATACTTTTGGATCACCATCCTCATGACCAAGACAAATCATTTAAAGTGTCACATTATAGCCTTAGCAGACAAGTAATCCAAACTTATCACCAAACATGAGTTTTTCAAATAACATTTCATTCCATTTGCTCCAAGTCTATCTGTGGTTTAATCTCACAAATCACTTAGAATAAGCATGTAAAAAGCAATTTGAGGACTACATCCATCTCATGGATATTACTAAAAGAAAATCACATGCAACATATATGCTCACTTATACAAATTTAATGAGGAAATGACTGGAACTTCAATATCATTCTTTAATATAGTAACATTTATAGGACAAATTTGGATTTTCAGAACACTATTCCTAACACCCATTCAAGGTATCATTTGGTCAAAAATGTCCATCTTTCAAAAGGGTGCCGCTTCCCTGCAGATGCTTTTGCCTCCCTAGGAATAGCTTGGAGATGCTGCTCCAAAAAAAATAGATTTGTCAGTATCAGGGAATAGTCCATCCAAACTTGGTACATCGTGGGATGGGCCAAAGATTGGCCCTAGGGCACAAGAAGGCAATGAAGAATCTTCTACAGATAGCCAGGAAAGGTCCTTCATGATTGTGTTGAGATTAACTAAATTCTAAAGCACATCAGTGATAACTAAGTGATCAGATTGAAGAAATCAAGTCAGTTGCTCAATAGACCTGTTCGCCTGAGGAGGACGAGGAACAATCGCGGCATATGAGAGTTGTGCCATTATCAGATTGAACAGAAGTAGAAGATTGAAGAGCGGATTGAGTTGAGGAATTCTTTGATTCAAGAACAAAGAGAAGATATTGCAAGTGTGCCCGAAGGCAACGAAGAGAGAATAGAGCAGAAAGCGAAGAATTCAAACCCTAACTATCATACTTATAGAAACGTGGGAAGGAAGAGCAAGCGACATATGTATTCTTTTGAGAGGTCCCTATAGCCGTTAAGCGTCACATCAATTAGATTTTACCCATTGTAAATTTAAATTTATCAACGGCTAAAAGGGAGGCATTTGCTTACACCATAATTTTAACAAGACTTGGATGACACCATTTTTAAATAAAGTGCCACGTGGTCATGACATGAGGTTCTCCTGGAGAGGGAGTTAGGCCTTTGTGTACTACAGTAACAGCATCTTGAGCCTAGTTCTTGGATACATTATTACCCTTGACAATGGTATCAGCCACTTGAGGCTTGAGATGGCTGGAGGGTGAAATAAGCTTGACCTCAAGGGGCTGCTAAGAAAGCTGCAAGAATGATAGTTTCCAAGCTTGGGGAAGTTAGTTGGAGCACAGTTTCAGTTGCTTGGGCCTTAAGCTTAAATCTGGGGAACATGGAGCTTCTAGAGGGAAGTTCTACTAAAATTATGGATGTGGTCATCAAGGATTGCCCTCCAAAACTCATGACATGTTTGTGAAGAATAAGCACGCGAAGAAGACGAGCTTAGTGGCCAGACGTGGGTGAAGTTGCTGTGAAAATAGGGGTAGCCAATATTTTCTTTTTCTATAAATAAAGGATTCTGCGTCAGTCCAAAGTAGTACACATACACTCAAGACAAAACTTCTTCAAGTTTTTCACAGCACACTTGTGCCTTTTCTCTTAGGAGTAACATAACTTAGCTAGGTGTAGCATAACACAGACCTTTGCTGTACGTACCTCCATAGTAATACAGTTATTAGGCTTCATGTATGACTTTCTAGTTTTATTCTATTCCCACAAATTGACAAGTTGAGATTTGAGGCTTTAGTTTAAGGCTCTGACGGCCAAGGCTTTGTCCCTTAATTGCGTTGGTCTTAACATTAATGTCACTACTTAATAAGTCAGGTGAACGTAGGTTCGCGCCATTGATTAGGGCTTTGACGGCCAGGGTGTGTCCCTTGATTGCGTTTGTCCTAATCCAGTGACTTGAATAGGGTTTGTTCCACCTTAATCTTGTAAGACCTAAACTCATTCGAGTTATTATAAGTTAAGGGTGCCGGGCTTGAAAACCTAATTGACTTAGGCTTGTAAGTGGACTGCTGAGCTCCTGGGTTTGTCTCCGCCCTAGTTCCTAACTTTTAAGTGTATGAGGAAAGGTGTCTATGGGCCATGCTCTGTCATTGTAACTGCCACTTAAGTTAGATTCATATCCTTTAATTTTCTGCCATAAAAATACGTAAAATCCACAAAAAATACTTCACAAAGTCTTCTTAATGGAAGCGCAAGTAGAATTCATGATATAGCCAAAGCTAGATACACCAACATACCATAACCTTTTCTCCGAAAACGGTGAGTGGTTGAGATCAAATATGTGCGGTTCATAATTAGGCTCACTCCCTAGTCCCAGTGAGTCCCTTTTGTACGTTTGTTTTATTTTCACATTTACGGCGACCACACACACACATCACTTCAAACAAAATAGAGCAAACACCTCTAATGTAATATGCTCATTGACCTATATATGACAACATATTAGTGCTTTATCACTAAAACTGAAAACATAAAAGAAAATTTTAGCTTCTTCCATTGTTCTAATTTTATTGTAGTTTTGCTCTAATATATATATAACAAATGAGTGAGAATTGTGGCGAAAATTCAGTGGATGGACTGAGGAGGGTGAGAAGGCCTTTTTAAACATCTTGTTTCAAAAGGTTTTAAAAGAACATACAAGGTGCACCAAACTTTAAAGCAAATGATTGACAACAAATGGGCAGGGAGTTATTAATAACTACTGGAATTAGATAAGGTGAAGAGAGGTTGAAAGGAAAGTATTTAACCAACTGAGACAAAAACAAAACTTTTCGAAACTATTAGGGAATATCAACAGCTACTTACAATAGGAACGCCAACACTGTATTTGCTCCTCAAGATGTTTGCCAATCTTTTTTCTAAGGTAAATATATCAACATTTTGTGAACTTTTTCATTTGATGCTCCTTAGGAAAACAACAACAGCAATAGGCCTAGATCCACAAGTCCTCCTGCGTGAGCAGGGTCTGGGAGGGGTAGGATGTACGCAGCCTGACCCCATCAGGGGGATACCCTAATGAGAGGCTGCTTCCAAGGATCCCCATCCTGAAATCCGGAACTTAATTACTAGGTATTCCCTTTTTCATAAGTTTCCACGGTATGTATATGCTATATAAATTATCAGCAAGAGGGCATAAAAAGCACGGAGAGCACAGAAAGCATGACAAGTATGGAAACATCTAAATAAGAGCAAAACGCGAAAGCATCCAAGCATCTATGGAAGAAAGCCCATCTAACGACAACCTGCAAGCATATAAATGGTGTAAGCAACAAGAAGCAAGGTAGAAATGCGTATAAATAGACAAGCACGCAAGAAGCCTGGTGGCGCTAGTACTAGCCTAGAAGGGCTCGATGTTCCTATCCCGCTATATCTGTTACCCCTATACTAATCCTCTACTGAGCTCTATCTAGGGCCATTTCTTCACTGAGGTTGAGATAGGCGAGGTCCAGTCAAATTGCTTCCATCCAACTCTTCTTTGGTCGGCCTCTTCGTCTCTTCCCGTTTGTAATATGGAGTTGTTCGTATCTCCTAACAGGTGCAGTGCTCGGTCTCCTCCTAACATGCCCAAACCACCTCAAACGTTGCTCCTGTAGCTTATCCTTGATTGGGGCCATGCCTAATTTACTCTTTATGACTTAATTCCTGATCCTATCCTTCCTTGTGTGTCCACATATCCATCTTAACATCCTCATTTCTACTACCTTCATCTTCTGCATGTGATGTTGCTTAACTGGCCAACACACTGCCCCGTAAGACATAGCCGATGTCACTGCCGTCTTATAGTATTTACCTTTTAACTTGAGTGGGAATTTCCCATCACACAGTGCTGCTAAGGCCATCCTCCATTTATGCCAACCCACTTTAATCCTGTTGCTAACATCTCTGTCCACTTCGCCATCTTGTTGCACCATGGAACCTAAGTATTTAAAGCACGCTTTTTGTGGTATGCACTCTGATCCAATCTTGACATCTTCTGTACTTGGCAGGGTAGATCCACAGAACTTGAGTTCCATATACTCGGTTTTAGATCTACTAAGTCTTAGCCCTTTCGATTCCAAGGTCAATCTCTAGAGTTCTAGCTTCTCATTCACCTCCTCCCTGGACTCTCCCACCAGGACTATGTCGTCCGTGAAAAGCATACACCAAGGCATGTCCCCTTGGATGTGCCCAGTGAGCTCGTCCAGAATTAGAATGAACAAAAAGGGGCTCAAGGCTGATCCTTGGTGTACCCGAACTGTAATCGGGAAAGCGTATGTCTCCCCTTACATGAGCATAGAAAATCTATACTCGAGCGTTGAACTGGGCCCCTTACACATGGGTTTGTGCATCTTCGTACTTGTCCTTAATGGCTCGTATATAGGGCTGGGGGATGCCTTTCCTCTCCAAGACCCTCCGTAGAACCTCTCTCGGCACTCTATCATATGCCTTCTCTAGGTCAATGAAAACCATGTGGAGGTCCTTTTCTCTATCTTTGTAGTACTCTATTGAGCTCCTTAGGAGGTGGATGGATTCTATTGTCAACCTGCCATGCATAAATCCAAATTGATTCTCCAATACCCCTGTTTGTTGTCGTAGCCTTCTTTCTATGACCCGCTCCGAAAGCTTCAGAGTGTGGCTCATTAGTTTGATTCCTTTGTAGTTGGCACAACTCTGGATGTCTCCTTTGTTCTTATAGACAGGAATTAATGTACTCTTCCGCCACTCATCTGGCATCTTCTTCCCTTGGAGAATTTGGTTAAATAATTTTGTTAGCCATCTAATACCCATTTCCCTAGTGCATTTCCATGCTCTAATGGATATTCCATATGGGCCTACTGCTTTACCCTTATCCATCTTCTTCAAGGCTTCCCTAACTTCCTCGGGTCTAATCCTCGTGCAGTAATAGTAGGTGTGGTGTTCCTTAAGTGCTTGTAGTTCTCCTGGGGATCCATCTTTAACTCCCTTTTCATTAAACAGATCATGGAAGTAGAATTTCCATCTAGTCTTAATTTGTTATCCGACCACAAGCACTTGACCATCTGCTCCCTTTATGCACCTTACTTGGTCAAGGTCTCTAGTCCTCCTCTCCCTTGCTTTTGTAATTCTATAGAGGGCCCTAGCTCCCTCATCAGTATCCAACATTTTGTAGAAATCCTCGTAGGCTTTAGCTTGTGCATCTCTTACTACTATCTTAGCTTCCTTCTTGGCTTGTTTATACTGTTGCCTCTTGTTTTCATCCCCACTTCGGTACCATTCCTTGAAGCATTCTCATTTCGCCTTAATCTTTTCCTGCACCACCATCAGGTCTCTCTGTTGTTTGGTGCCCCATCCTTTCATACACCTAAAACTTTGTATGCCACATCTCTGATCTTTTGGGCTACTTGGTCCTATCTATGGTTTGGACCTCCCTCACAATCCTCTCCCAGCACAGCCACGACTCTTTCCTTAAAGACTTGAAACTTGTCCCCCTTCAAATCCCTCCAAAAAGTTCGTGGCTGTGATGGTTTCATTGTTTTCTTGTCCCTTCTCTTGGCCTTGACATTAGCACACAATACCCTGTGCTATGTTGAGAGGTCTTCCCCGGGGATAACCTTGCAATCTCTACAATTTTTTTGAGTCCTCTTCCTTAGTAGTATGTAGTCAATCTGGGTCTTTGCTCCACCGCTCCGATACGTGATGATCTGCTGCCCCCGTTTTATGAAGAAGGTGCTGGCAACTGTTAACTCATAAGGGATGGTAATTTCTAACAAGGCCTTACCCTCATCGTTCCTTGTTCCAAAACTAAAGCCTCCATGGTGGGATGCATGGCCGTCAGTGTTCGCACCCACATTTCCATTGAAATCACCACCAATCACCACCTGTTCACTCCGGGATATGCCTTGCATTGTTGAGTCTAAGTCCTCCCAGAATCTAGTCTTCTCTTGCTCTGTCTGCCCAATCTGTGGTGCGTATGCACTTATAACGTTCAATATCTCCCCATCTAAAACTAGCCTGATGCTAATGATCTTATCGCTAGTTCTAGTCACCCTCACTACTTTGTCCTTAAAGAGGATATCCACAATAATACCCACTCCATTCCTTCCCCTAGCCGTATACCATAATTTGTATCCTAACACATCCCGTGCTTTTGTGCCCACCCACCTAGTCTCTTGAAGTTACATGATGTTGATCTTTCTCTTCAACATCATTTGGGCCACCTCAAAACTCTTCGTTAATGTTCCAACATTTAATGTCCCAAATCGTAGGCTCCCTTCACCTAGTCGCTTGTTTCGCCTCTTCCCCAACCCCTTTGAAGATAGCCTCAGGTTTTGAACTCCATTTCTAGTAATGTTCATAAACTACCTGTCACCAGTCATGACTAGCGGAATCACAAAATACAAGAATAAAATAGCAACAGCACAAGTAATATCACAACAATGAGGAATGATGAGTAGCATAGAACAAGAGGTCTTAAAAGCACAACAATAAGCCGCAATCAATAGCAATTAAAATCAAAGTAGTTCCAAGTAGTAAGGAAGAGTGGAGCAGATCAAATAATGATACCAAGTGAAATAATGATAGCAAGCAGTAGTAATTAAAAATACAACCTTATAGTGATAAAGGATAGCTCAAACCTGGGGCTGGTGCCTAGTCAATACTCTGACCAAGCTAATACTTACTTGGGCCTACTTGTGGCTGCAGGCTGCCGGAGTGGGTTCCAGTTTGGTTAGGATAGGTTGGTTTTGGGATAGCCTTAGTTGCGTGAGGTGGGGGTTAGGGGTCTAGATTAGGTGGGGTCGGCCAATTTTTGCTTACCTGGACCAGCCGGCTGCTAGTGGCGGTAGTGGTCGGGCTGCTTTGAGGCGGGTGTCGTGAGGAGGTGGTGGTGTTGGTGGTCAGGGTGCTGTTGTCTGTGGTGGAGGGGAAAGTGGTCAGGGGTCGGTGGAGCAGGGGGTGGCAGAGGAGAGAGGAGGTGCATTGTGGAGGTGGGGAGGCTAGTGAAGGTACTAGCTGGTGGTGGTCAGGGCTGGTGGTATGGGTTCTCGGTGGTGGTGGTGGTGGGGCGGTAGGAAAGAGAGGGGAGGAGGTGGGTGTGTTAGTGAGGTAGGGCAGGGGTCGTTGTGCCAGTGGTGTAGGGATAGGGGTTGGTGGCGATGGCAGGGGAGAGAGGGGTTGGTGGTCGTCGGGGAGGTAGGGCAGGCTGGGGAGAGAGAGGGAGAAGGGTGAAGTGTTGGTAGAGTCGGGGGCTGTTGCATCGCTTGGCCAGTGTTGGGGTGTTGCTGTCTTGGGGCCGGCACCAGGGTGGTTGTGTAGGTGGCCGACGAGTGTGCCGATGAACGGTCGCCGGCGAGTGTGCCGATGATGGGGGTGGGGTCAGTGGACGTTAGCATGTCACAGAGGAAAGAGAGTAGTGTGTCAAAGAGTTTGATGCTCCTTGGGTATTATGGGAAAATTCCTTAAGTGCTCGGACAAAAGATATTTAGCAAAGGCCAAAAGCTGTAATGCATTTCAATCCAAGAAACGAGTCCACAATATGATCCTTATTCAATTGGTGAATATGTGAATTCTTTGGAGGTAATAGATGGTAGGAAGAAGTTTTGGATATAAATCTTAGAATGACTGTGTTAGTTGAATTTGTTAGTGCTTTTGGTATCAATGTTACAAACTTCTAGAACTTATTTATGTTTTTTGTTTTGCGCTTCTTTCATTTAGTGTTCTGTCCTGTCGTACATTTTTTTCATTTTTATAGTTGTATGTTGACTATATATCTATCGTAGTATCTTCTTTATAACATATCTATCTTCATATTCAATTTTGCAATGTAGATCTAATGGAACAACATTTGGTTAACAATCTTACAACAAGTTCATCAAGTAGTGATAGTTCTAGTTTAGAGGACGGAAAACAAGATTTGGTTTTTTTGATCTTACATATATGATGGAAGGTAAGATACAATATTTTGGTAAACTTCCATGTTGAACATCGATGCTTAGAGGTAGGGAATATATTTGTGAGGTTTTTGTCGGAAATGCCACTAGATGTTATGAAAGTATTTGGATAAGACCACAAGTATTTAGAAATTTGTGTGATAAATTGAAAATGATGAGAGAACCTAGTGATGTAAGCGCAAAGGAAGGTTTGGCTATGGATTTGTACATTTTATGTCTTGGAGTAAGACAAAAACTTTGTTATTGAGCGGTTCTGATAATCTACCTGCATAGTGCATTTGTGGTTTAAAAAGGTTATAAGAGCATTGCTTGCTTTAGGTAATCATTTAATTGTGTCTATAAATAGAGTTGAAGTACAACCTGAAATTTAAGCTATTCTAACATGGTATCTATATTTCAAAGTAATCAATTTTAATATAATACTATGCTAAGGCTATTTTCTATTCATATATGTTGATTAACTATGTTAATTATTTATGTGGAAATTCATTGGTGCAATTGATGGAATCCGTGTTGCTCCTTGGGCACATGCATATAAGCAGGAAATGTTTGTGATTGGAAAGCCACACTTGTGTCCCAAAATAGTTTGGTTGCTTGTTCTCATGATATGTTATTTATATTTGTGTACATTACTGGTTGGGAAGGTACAACTCATGTCTAGGGTATTTTATGGTGCATTATCCTGGCCGTGCAATAAATTTCCACAATACATACATACATACAATTTTTTTTTTTTTTTAATAATGGTAAAGACAAAGGGATCAGTTCAGATCCCCCCTCCAAGCACGGGGCGGCCTGAAGTTTCAGAACGGGAAATTAAGATGAGGGTCCTAGAAGGATCCAAATTTTTGACTAGGAAATCCGATTGCTTGTAGCCCTCCCCTGCCACAAAGTCCGCAGACCTGTTAGCTTCTATACACATGAGAGAAAGAGAAAAACTGCAGACTCTGACAAATTAACCGAATATCCTCCATGATGGCACGAATCTCACTAGGGCAAGCAAACCTGCCTTGAAGGGTTTTGATTACCACTTGGTTATCTTCTTCCAAAGTAACACGCGAATCACCCCTCTGAATAGCCTTTAAAATTCCATCCCTAGCAGCCAACGCTTTAGCCACAATGACTGGGGCATTACCCAGTCTTCTAGAGCCACTCGCAATAATCTCGCCTCTATGGTTTCGGATGATGAATCCAGCAGCAGCTTCAGACCCACGTCTGGACCCATCGAAGTTCACCTTCCACTAACCCTCTTCCAGGGGGACCCAGGTAACTCATGTATTCACAACTTTGCTCTTGGTAGCCTCCCTAGTAGAGGAGCAATCGAAAAAATCAAGCCTGTTCTTGCACTCCCAGTCCAGTCACATGGCTCGGACCCTATTGACCTTCTGGACCGGGAGGGAGTTCTCAACCCTGAAGATAGCCAAGTTCCTGTCCTTCCAAAGACCCCGACAGAGAACTGCAAAACTTTCTGCATTGTTTTTTCCCCGTCTTGATCTCAGTTTGTCTTCAATCCTATAGTTGGACGGCTCAGTCATGCCCCAGCCAGCAACAACTGCATTCCTCCAGACATCCTTGGAGCAGCGGCAGTTTAGGAGAATGTGAGATATGTCCTCCATAGTAGCGTTGCACCAGATACACTCATCATTCTAGTCAGGGATTCGTTTCTTCATTTGTTCCCTAGTGGCCAGACAATTGTTCAAGACTTGCCAGATGAAGACTTTCACCTTTGGATGGATATCCATATTCCAGATCCACTTGAATTCCCAGTTGTTTCCGTCTTCCTAACACAAGTTATGAGCCAGCGAGTTTGTAGACTTCACACTAAATTCCCCACGACTTGTGAAGCCTTAGCACAAATGGTCTTCTGTCCATTTCTTTAAGAGAGGCACCCCTAGAATATTATGCAAAATGTATTGAGACACAACAGCGCTCAGAGCCTCTCTATTCCATTCCCCATCAATAGTGAAGTGTTTTACTTTAAGGGAAATATGAATGCCATCCCCATTCACCCCTTGATTCTCCAACAACTGGCCATTTAAAACCCACCAATCAGTCATGAAATTTATGCGGGCACCATTGCCCACCCTCCACTTAAGGCCTTTCCTCATAAGCGAGCGGGTGTCCGGGATGCCTTTCTACGCCAGGGAGTCGGAATTCTTCTTCCTATACTCAAAAAGATGCTTACCCATGAGATATTTATCTCTGACTAGCTTGACCCATAAACTGTCTTCATTCATCAGAACTCTCCATCCTAATTAGCAAAGGAAAGCTTGGTTTACAACTTCCATCTTTAGAAGCCCAAGCCCTCCTGCACTCCTGGGTCTACAGACCTTACTCCAAGCTGTAAGATTAATTCCTTTCCTATTATTCTTGTTCCAAAAGAACTGTCTATATATTCTATCTCCTTGCTTGCAGACTGTCTTTGGCAATCTAAAGCACTGCATGATGTGGCTTGGCGTAGTTTCAACCGAAGCCTGAATGTGCGTGGCACATCTTGCTTTGAAAGCTTTCCAGCTTTCCATCGCTAGACTTTCGATTCCATTCGAGAGATCAGATCCCCGGATACCTTGGAGAGGAACCTTCCAATCCCAAAATTGCACCCGAGATATTTTCCCAGCATGATGCTGTTCGGAATCCCCAAGATATCACTCATCCGTTGTCTGTGCTGTCTCTATACATTGGTAGAAAAAACAGCAGAAAACTTTGCTCTGTTAACTAAAAGACTTGAGTCCTCACTAAAAATACTAATCATCTTGTTTAATCTTTGAGCTGCTTCTACCTTCGCTCAACAGAACAGAAGGCAGTCGTCAGCGAAGAATAATCCCGGAATTGGCGCAGCTCCTTTTGCTGTTCTGACACCAATACATATTTTCCTTACCATACAAAGCTCCTGGAGATTGGTTTCCAGGACCTCAAGGCACAGGATGAACAGATACGGAGATACCGGGTCTCCTTGGCGGAGACCTCGGACAGGGAGAACCACCCTATGGGTTTGTCATCAACCAGCACTGAGAAGGACGTTGTTGACACACATTCCATAACCCAACCGATCCACTTCTCATGGAAGCCCAACTTCTTAAGGGCCTTAGCTAGGAACTGCCACTCTATTATGTCATAAGCCTTTTCCATGTTGAGTTTAGCTGCGATCCAGCCCGAATTCCCCTATTTTCTTTTAAAAGCTGCCATGATTTCATGGGCAACCAGGATATTATCCCGGATTGACCTTCATGGAACAAATGCTGCCTGCCACTGAGACACCACCTATCCAAGCATTGGTTTCGACCTAATGATAATATCTTATTATGGCTTTACCTAATAATTAATAATATTAAACATACATACATACATATAGGGCTGTGCACAGTCCGATTTTGATAAAAACCGCATTAAAATCGGACCACACCGTTACAATACGGTTTGAAAATTTTTTCAAACCAAACCAAAACTTTTTATATTTTAAACCAAACCGCAATAGTTAAACCATAATATTAAGTGGGTTACTACTTTCTCAATAAAATGGAGATTAATTTTCAATACATATTATGGTTTTGTTACATTCATTTAGGTAATAATATATCTATAATTTTCTACCTGAATTATTTATATATAAACATTAATGTAACAAAATTTTAATAGTAGTAATTTGTTAGGTGTTTTACTCTAAAGAACTCTGCACTTTGCATTTTGTATTAACTAGGTTCATATGCTTTCATTGTGTCCATTTAGTTCCTTTACAAGTGTATTGTATAGGTTTTTTTACTTTTAGTCAGAGACTATGTTGATTGGAAAGAATGGGTTATTTGCAGTAGATTACTTGAGTTTAACATAATTATGCCGTTAATAATTAAATTCTTAACTTATCTTAAATTTGATCAAATGACTTAACAGACACAATATAAATTATAGAGGGACTAAATTAACACACTAAAAAAATTACAAAGACCATTAATATAAATAACCGTGACTTTTTTATCAGGTTATCAAGTAAAACTTTGCTACTACCGTGACTTGTTATGATTCGAATGGTATAAATAACCATTGAACCTTCCTTAGTTATGTTTTTATGGTTTATGGTTTAAACCAAACCTAAACCATAAATCCTACTAACCAAAATTTTTAAAACCAAACCATAATTTTCCAAACCATAAACCAAACCAAGCCAAACCATAAATTACGGTTTGGTCCGGTTTAGATTATGGTTTAGGCCATTCTTTGCGCACCCCTACATACATATATATATATATATATATATACACACACACACACGCATTTTTTCATTGTCATTATATAATAGTAATATTATATGTTAATTGAAGTCTTTGACTAGGTTGTCGATGTTGTTTATCCAAATATTTCTAGGTTCTTGGCATCCTATCGTGGTAAACAGTATCACATAAATGATTTTCAAGGTCGAGACATATGAGGACCATGCAATTTATTTAACTATAAATACTCATCTTTGTGGAATGTGATAGATCGAGTTTTTGAGATATTCAGGGCTAGGTTCCTATTTTTAAAAGCGACACTGAACTATACGCTAGAGCAACAAAAGTTGATTCCAAGATCATGTTGTACATTACATAATCTTGTTTGCATGGAAGGCCAATCAGATACATTATTTGCTTCATATGGTAGATAAGATGCGGTGGTCCCTAATGAGAATGATATTCCCATAGTACAAGAGGGTATAGAATTGGATAGTCCCAACAAATGCAAATGAACGAGGTCAACCAAACAATTACCGATCAATTGTGTAACTATTGTACAATACAGTGCAGGAGAAGTTAGAATGTTATATGTTTAGACTATATTTGTATTTTAAGTAATTCTTTTCTCTTAATGTTTGACTAATTTACGAGTATTACTTTGGCATCTCATTTTCAATTCTCAGATCAGTGACATAATTATTCGGACCGGTTCGAATCATATTATTAGAGTTTTTGGATTTACTGATACTAATATATCATTCTCAATTTTTAAAAAAAATGCAAATTTGGGATCAATGAATGTTTATTGCAGAACTGTAACAATTCTCTACTCTTAAACATTTTTTTGTGGAAAATGGAAAAGAAAAACTGGAAATGAAAAGGAAAATTATTTTCTATTGTCAAACAACGCGTGTATATATTTCTCCATGTTGGAGTATTTTAATAAAAATATTTTACTAAAATAATTTAATTATGATTGCATAAATGCATTATATATGCATAATGCATATGTTTAATTACATGCAGGAAATTCCCCTCATTACCAACAGTTGATCTAACATAATTTTATCTTTTAAAATTATGTTATTAACTTAACTTAAATTGACCAAAAGACTAAATTGACACAATATCACAAGTATAGGAACTAAATTGACACAATTAAAAGTACAAGAACTAAATTGACACAATAAAAAAAGTACAGAGACTTTTGGCGTAAATAACCTTAAAACGTATGTCCAATTTTTCCATGGTGAGGAAGGGAAAAAAAAAAAAAAAAGATGGTCTTGCTCTTTCATCTTTTCTTACTTTTATTTTAAACTAATCTCGCACCTCAAAGTTGCTAAGGGTGTAAGGTAGAGTTTTGGCCTCTTAGGCCAATACAGGGTCTAAGGGTGACAACATGTGCTAAGCGTTGTATATTGGAGACGCCGTACTGTATATCTACTGTATCGAGTTATACTCGTAGGAGTATGTAAACTGTCTTATAAAAAGCATGATCTCCACCTCGTTGAGTATTTACATCATCGGTGTCCTCATTGTTTCCACGTGTTTCAGGTAATATATTTTCTTTTTTAAATGTTGTGGGTATTATTTTGATATTCTTTCCTACAATTTTAAGATGGTACCTTTGGATTTTGCTTCAAGTGGATAAAAGAATCGAACTAGATTCTAATAGCATTTTTCATATGGTTAGTATGCTAAGGTTGATTATATTTCAAATTTAGATAAGCACTTTTGTTGACTTATAAAATATGCACCTAGGACATCATTACTTGGAGGTAGAGAAGATGAGGCGAGAGAATGACATTGTAATTGGAAGTGCAATAGCTCCAACCCACAATTTCAATAGTTGTTCAAGAACTTATTAGTGTGAAGGTGAAGCAAATGAGACTTCAATGATGTAAATTGTAGAACAAGAGGCCATATATATAGGCCTAGAATTACAAGAGAAAGACATAAAGGCCCTTGGACTTTATGATAATCAAGGGTTACAATAGTAAAAGTTTTAAACCCTAGGCTACTCTAGGAATGATCTAGAATACTTCTAATACGCACTCTCAATCTAAACGGGGGGGAAGCACCCGAAGATTGGTTTTGTGTTGATGAAAGCGGTCGACAGGAAGGCCCTTTGTGAAGATGTCAGCCACTTGCTTGGCCGTAGGAGTGTACCGAACCTGAAGATCACCTTTGAGCACTTTTTTGCGAACATAGTGGAAATCGACATCAACATGTTTGCTTCTATCATTCAAGACCTGATTAGCGGCAAGGTAGGAAGCAGAGATGTTGTCATAGTAGACGATGACGGGGCCTGAATGTCGCATGCCAAGGTATCTCATGAGATAGCAAATCCAGTCACTCTTAACAACAAATTGGGCAACAGCGCGAAACGATAATCTGTTTCTTCGCACGCCAGGAGATAAGGTTAGGACCAAAGTAGAGTGCATATCCCATGGTAGAGCGGCGGGTGTTAGTGCAGCCACTCTAGTCAGCATCAATGAAGGCATTAACTGTGGTGGTACAAGCCAGGGTAATGCAGAGACCATGGTCAGGGGTAGTTTCAGATACCTGAGAATACCTTTGACAGCTTGCCAGTGCAGAGTCCGTGGGGCATGCATGAATTGCGAGACAAGGTTGATAGCATAGCAACTGTCAGGGCGAGTCATGGTCATTTACTATAGGGCCCCCACTGCACTCCTTTACTCAGTAGGATCCTCTAGAAGATCCCCGTCAGTAAAGGAGAGGTGTGCTAGGGTGGGAAGAGGGGTTTTGATGGGTTTGGCCTCATGGAGGTCATGTTGGGTAAGAAGGTTTATAGTGTACTTATGTTGTGAAAGGAAAAGATGATGCGGCTCACGACGGGCTTCAATGCCATGAAAGAAATGAAGAAGGCCATGATCTTTCATTGCAAACTGAGTGGATAGGGAGTCAACCAAGGTGGTAAGGTGGTCTGAGTTGGTGCCTGTGAGGATGATATCATCCACATATAGGAGGAGGTAGGTAAGGTGGGACTTGGATTTATGAATAAAGAGGGAGGGATCAGAACGGCAACAGATAAAGCCAAGACTAATTAGAAACGTACTAAACCGTTGGAACCATGCCCTTGGTGCCTGTTTGAGACCATACAACGCCTTCCGTAGGCAACATACATGATTTGAAAATTTTGGATGTATAAAGCCTTGAGGTTGTTTCATGTAAACTTCTTCCTTAAGATAGCCATGTAGGAAGGCATTTTTAACATCCAACTGGCGAATTTGCCAATTGTATGAGACCGCAAGAGAGAGTATAAAGCATATGGTGGTGGGTTTGACAACAGGGCTAAAAGTTTCTTTGTAGTCAAGGCCTTCACGTTGGTGAAATCCCTGAGCCACAAGACGAGCCTTTAGCCGTTCAACTGAGCCATCTGCTTTATATTTAACTTTATATTTCCATATACTTCCTACAAGGTTTTTGGTGGAGTCATATGGAACTAGATCCCAAGTGTTGTTTAGTATGAGAGCATTAAACTCATCCGCCATGGCTTCTCGCCATTGGGTATTTTTCGCAGCATGTGAGTAACATGTGGGTTCCTGCACAACGGTTATGGAGGAGAGGGAAAAGGGATACTTGGGTTTTTGGATACCAGCCTTGAGTCTAGTTTGCATAGGGTGGGTGTTAAGACTGGATATATCCTGTCCTTAGTTCTGGCCTAGGTCACAGTTAGGGCCCGAGTGAAGGGTGACAACTGGTCCGAAGTCCGTGGGCTCATGAGACACGGTAGTGGGGCTATGCAGCTGGGAGACGGTGGGTGGTTCGGGTCGGGGACTGACTGAAGGAGGGCAAGGAGTTACAGGAGGTGTCGGGGAGGGGCAGTCATGCGCCGCAGCAGCACATGGTGCAGCAATACAAGGATCGGGAGTAGTATCGAGAGGGTCCACCGCGTGGGTTTCTCGAGAGACGTTTGTGTAGCCATTAGTAGGGCGTAGATGGAGGTCAAGGTGTAGTGGAGTGTTAATCATAAGGGGAGAGAGGTTTGGAGATGTGGCATCAGAGACTAACACATTTGAAGCAACTAATTTTTTTATAGGGGAATTGAGATTCATCAAAGACCACATGCCTATTTATGTACATTTGTTTGTGTTTTGGGTCAAAACAGCGATATCCTTTATAACGGGCAGCATGACCTAAGAATATGCAGGTGGTGGAGCGAGGGGCAAGTTTATGAGGGGCACGAGATGTGATGTTAGGATAGCATGCACTTCCAAAGACGCGAAAACGGTTATAATCCGGGTTAGTTTGAAAAAGGTTTTTGAAAGGGGGAGTTATTTGAAAGATTTGGCGTTGGAAGACGATTAATCGTGTAACATGCTGTACAAAAAGCATCATCCCAAAATTCGTAAGGTAATTTTGCCTGAATTAGAAGTGCCATGCCATTTCAGATAGATGTCGATGCTTGCGTTCCACCACCCCATTTTGTTCTCAGGTATCAAGACAAGATAGACGAAAGTGAATTCCGGCATCCCGACAAAGTGCGTTCATGCGCCGATGGTCGAATTCACCTCCACCATCACTTTGAAAAATTTTAATTTTCATGTTAAATTGGTTTTCCACAAGATTTTTGAACGTGACAAAAATTTCATAAACATCAGATTTATGCTGCATCGGGTAGAGCCATGCGAATCTTAAAAAATCATCAATAAAGAGAACATAGTATTTATAATTTGAAGAAGATAGAACAGGCGATTGTCAAACGTCAGAATGTATTAAGTAAAGAGGCATAAGAGTATTATGAATTACACGTTCAAAGGGAAGTTTCTTAGATTTACCTAAGCAACAAGAGGAACATTTATTCATAAACTTAACATGCGGAAAAAAATGTTTCTTACATAATACGTCAAGAACTGCACTGCCTAGGTGACCTAATCTCTGATGCCACAATTCTCCATTCCTTACTCGAGCTATGAGGCCAACATCATGTGGTGAGAAGCGATAGAGGGACCCATCACTGGGTACTCATAAAAGCAGTGTCCCCGTAGCCTTGTCCTTAACACAAAAAAAATTAGTGTCAAATTCAACCCTACAATTATTGTCACGACATAGTTGTTTAATGGAGAGGAGATTATGGGTAAGGTTGGGTACAAGCATGACGTTGGGAAGTTTGAGTGGTGTTTGGGAGGAAGGTAGGGTAGTAGAGCCCACATGTGTCACATGTAGTAACGCCCCATTACCTACTAAAACACCTTTATGACCAAAATAAGGAAGACGGTTATCAAGAATACCTGGATTGGCGTCATGTGGTTCGTAGCACCGGAGTCGGGGTATCAATTGTAGTCATGTGGTTCTTATATCGTCATGGCCACAAAAGAATGAGAGGGATCTGGATAAGAGGTGCCATCAACCGAAGCGGGCAAGCTACAACCGCGTGACCAGATTGGGAGCAGATCTGACAATATTGCGGACAAGAGCCGAGCACACCTGCACTTGTGTTAGGGGGACCAAAAGGAGGTCGGACCGGAGTAGGGGGCAGGTGAGGGCCACCATGGGGGCCGGCAGTAGCAGGAGGTCCTGGAGGACCGCCTCTACCACCGCGTCCCTGAAGTAAATCAAAGAGAGAGCTCTGATACCATGCAAAGGTAAAGCAAATGAGACTTCAATGATGTAAATTGTAGAACAAGAGGCCATATACATAGGCCTAGCAATACAAGAGAAAGACATAAAGGCCCTTGGACTTTATGATAGTCAAGCGTTATAATAGTAAAAGTATTAAACCCTAGGCTACTCTAGGAATAATCTAGAATACTTCTAATAATTAGCACAAATTCGATGTAAGGAGAAATGCTAAAAACATACAAAATATAAATGCAAATGGAGTAGGTAATACGTCAGTTAATTAGCAGTATAAATGTCAGAAAAGATAGATAATATCTTGAAAATAAATCTCCTTGTCCGAATATCAATTATATGAAAAGAGAATAGTAGAAAATATGAATTGTTTTGCTTTCAACTCAACTACAATAAATATATTGCTGGCTAAGCAAGACCAATTTGTGTTTGTTACACTATATAAATTATCAGTAAGGTATTCGACACTCTCAAATGATATTGAGACTCGTGTATTTTCTAGAGCAAATTTTAGAACTACGTTGGATTCTCATAATATTAAGTGAGGTTGGAGAAGAACTGGGGAGATGAAAATATTTAGATAACTAAGTGTGAATTTGCCAAACGTTGCACGCGAAACATAGAATAACCATATGTGAAGCAGACAATGGCACTCTATTTGATATGACCGACAGAAAGCTATGGCACATGTTGATACTTTGAAGTATGTCATATGACTTATGCACTCAACAATACCATACATAACTTCCCTTCTGTCCACCTTACTAAATTTCCTCTTATGCTCAGATAAAAGTGCACATATCCAACTTCTTTCCTAATTGAAAACATTTTGTTGTCTTGAGGAAACAAATAAAATGAATGGTGCTTTTGTTGTGACAACAATAGTCCAATCCCTGAATTTAGAGCTGTAGAAAATATTTCAAGGCACTACAAGAAAACAGGTCTGTTTCAACACTAACTTTTAACTCTTCTTAAAAGCGTCACTAGCCATTCTAGCGACACCCTCATTATGCTAGTATACTTTTAAGCCACTCTAAACTACATCTCTACACCTATTAGTGTCTCTAGGTAGAATGCCCATAGCGGAGCACTTTGAGCATCCCTGATTCCCTAAAATACATAATATTTTTACAAATGCCTAATGTTACTGCTAGTCTCCTTGCAAACAAATGAATACTACATTTTCATTTGAAAAATATCATTTCTAGAAAATTTAACTACTAGAATTTTTAATGACAAATCCAAGTTACAATAAAAAGTCAACAATGTAAGTCGATAATGAAAATCCACAAGCTTTTGTTTAGAAAGCCGCAACAAATACACTTGCTACAAAATAAAAAATAAAAAATAAAAAAGATTTTGCCCTCTTGCTCTTTGCCACTGTTCAAATAATTGCTTCAAATACAATTTCCATTTCCTGTATTTGTTGTCGCATCTTTTCGCTGGAAATTTTGCTACTATCATGGGCTCAATACCATGTAATCTTCGTTTTAACAGCAACACAGACAACCACGGATTTCACTAAGTACACTTGAAAGTGAATAAAGCAACACATAACAAGAACCCAAAGAGTAAACATAGAAATTTTAAGAAATCAATTGACCAAAACAAAATCTGAATTAGCTGACACTTGATATAAGTTCACTTTCAACACCATGTTTAGCACAAAAACTGCAACTACCATCACTCCATCTTCCTAATCTTCTACTAGGGGATTAACAATGGCGACCATCCCCCTTCAACAATTTCATTTGACCCCTTTCTCCAATTCCTTTTGCCACCACCCTAAATCCTTACTGCGACTAGAGGTGGCAAAGACAACCCGACCCTAAAAACCGACCTGAAAAAAAAATGACCCGATCTGATTTGACCCGGAGATTTGATGTCAATAACTTGACTTGAACTTAGAATAACCCGACCTAAGACTTACCCGACCCAGTCTTAATCCAACCCGAAAAAGCCCGATATGAATATTGACCCAACCCTACCCATCGGTGACCTGATGTAAGTCGACCCAAAATGACCCAAACCAAAGTAGACCCGAACCCATCTAAACCCGAGCACCAACCCAACCCGAATTGACCCTAAGGCCTTTAAACTTGAAAATTATTGTTGTTACTATGGAGAATTACTATTAAAGAGTTAATGTTTTGACCTGAATTAACCAAAGTTATTATTTTGACACAGCACACCAACAATCATAGGAGCAGTAATAATTGCCATACGATATCATGTGGAAAAACTAGATTTCAATACAATTATATGACCAAACACATCTATAATCTCAAATTTTAAAAGTCATAACTAAACAACAACAACAACAATAACAAAAAACCCAGTGCCACCAAGGGCTCCTGCCAGAAGCAGGGTCTGGGGAGGGTAGATGTACGCAGCCTCCCCCCTTCAGGGGGCTACCCTGAAGAGAGGCTGTTTCCTTGGACCCCCAACCTAAAATGATGGTCTTGCATCCATCAATCAAGAGACCTGGCAAACATCAGAAAGCATAAGTATGGGCCAAAAAAAAAAAAAAAAGGTAAATGAGAAAACGAAATAGAACGAGAGAGAGAATGAGATAGAGATATAAAGATAGAAAGGGATAGAAAGAAAGAGATAAAGACTACCCTACTCTAACCGGGTCATCTAATACCCCTACGCTAGCCCTCTATTGGGTCCTATCTAAGGCCATCTCCTCCCGAAGGTTAAGGTGGGTGAGGTCTTGTCGAATCGTCTCAAGCCATCTCTTCTTCGGTCTACCTCTGCCTCTTCTGCCTAATGTAGTAATAGGCTGTTCGCATCTTCTGACTGGAGCTTCGTCTGGTCTCCTTCTGACATGTCCGAACCACCTCAAACGTTGCTCCTTTAATTTATCTTTAAAAGTCATAACTAATAACTATAAAATAAGGGGTCAACTACACATTATAATCTAAATGCCATCCAAAAATTCATTTGCCATGCGCTTGCCAAATCTATGAAGAAATTCTTGCGCTTGCCAAATCTATGAAGAAATTCTAAGTAATTATTTAGACTATTATATTAAATGAAAGCCATTATATACAAATGTAGAAATGCTCATGTTAAGATACAAACCAAAATAAGTTAAATGGTTTTACTTTTCGAAAAGCATATGTTACTCCTTGCTACTAATTCATTAGTAAGAATGAAATGTTGGACTAATTTGAAAGTCTGTACAATAAAACAACATCAAAGTTGCAAATTATTGCATAACATTGATAGTCTGAGAGAAATAAACTAAGAGGAATACAATATATGAAAAAACTAAAATTACGGGGAGAACAACAATACTAAAAGTACATTATTTTTGTGAGTTTTTTTTAGACCAAAATTATTTTTGTGAGTTTCTTCTATCAATTTTATATAATTGAATATAAAAAGATTAAACTAGACAATATTTTAAATAGATTCCCCATAATCTTTTTTTCCAATAATTTAGGCCCCATATAACCACGTACTTCCTATATAATAGACATGCATAATTAGTGGAAGAAGGTAGTTGAAACTTGACCATACCAAATTACTACATTTCAAACTTAGTTTCATTGATTCAATTTTATTTAGTTATATAAATGTAATTTAGATATGTGATAAAAATAGTTAAACTATAAATATAGATTATTATATTATAATTGCCTCAGTATAATTATTGTATATTCTATATTATATCTATTTAATTTTAGAGTAAAATTAACATTAAATTAAAGATGTGAATTAATAATTGGATCACGAGCAGATTTAAATTATTTAATTCAAATGCGAAATGCAAGTCTCACGTGTAATTGTTTATTATCAAATATGTTTGATAGGGTTATCATGGTTGTTTCCTAACTATTTTTCAATTACAAATAATTGTCAATTAGATTTTATCTTGTAGATTAACAAGTAAGGAATTTATATTTCTATGTTTAGTAAATTATGTTAAAAATATTATATTATCTTCTAAATTAATATTTAGTGAAATTATGATAGGCCAATATTATCAAAAGTAAATATTTGTTCATGGATCTAATTTATTTGAAAATGTATTCTTACTTAGTTGATCCGAGTAATGGTCAAACATGTCTATAGAAGCTCAAGTGGCAGTTAACTTAAAAATGTATTTTTCATTATTGAAAAAGTATAAGGAGTTTTGATTCAAAAAGCTTTACAATTAAATTAAAAGCTACAACAATAACTAATAGTATGCCATACACTTTTATTTATGATAACTATATTATCCTAGATTGTAATTAATAATAATACATAATTTATAATTTATAAAGTAATAAGAAGCTTGAATATTGCAGACAGTAGGAGAAAACAAAACGCTTGCTAGTTGCTACAACCAATAATTATGAGATTCGATGGGAGAAGAAATGTAAATAACAAAAACAAGAAGACAAAAAAACAAAAATAATAATATTAATAATAATAACAATGTCAAGAGCTATTCACTAATTACTTACCAGCTTAGAATAGAAGCTATTGAAGAATAGAAGCTATTGAATATATCGACCATTGATGGATGTGTTAAATTTCATCAGGTCTTTAGGCCCAACCCATGGAATTGGGACATATGAGATCCACGTGTAAGCCCAAGTGGGGTTCCATTCTAAAACCAATTGGCAATAGGTGGAGTAACTCACTACACTTATAAATTGATCCTTTTACACTCACAACTCTAATGTGGGATTCTTATGCAAGACTCAAATGTGGAGTACTTAACACTCTCCCTAACATGTGAGTCTACAAAAAATGCACCCCTTGCCTTCTCCGGTCCAATTGGAAATTACATCAAATTGGATCCAACACTAATCGGAGAGGCCTCGGGGCACCAAACACAAATGCACTCCTCTTCACAAGGACACAGTGCAACAAACAGGAAATCGGGATCATCAACCCGCTCTGATACCATGTTAAATTTCATCGGGCCTTTAGGCCCAACCCATGAAATTGGGACATATGAGATCCACATGTAAGCCCAAGTGGGGTTCCATCCTAAAACCAATTAGCAATAGGTGGAGTAACCTACTACTCTTATAAATTGATCCTTTTACATTCACAACTCCAATGTGGGATTCTTATGAAAGATTCACATGTGGAGTATTTAACAGGATGAAATGAATGGCTCTCAAAGGGATACTTGCATGTTATTTATAAAATTGGGAAATAAATAAAATTTTTTATAGAACATTCTTGATTTGGATAGAAAAATCCATATTTAGATATATAAAATGTACTTATAATAACAACCTCTAATTAAAAAAAAATAGAGAGATTAAAAGCTACAGTTTTGAGATATAGTGGCATAATTAGGATTTATTGGCTTTGTAAATTATACGAGCTGCCAAGTTGAGGATTAAATAATATATAAGATATAATATTAATTTTATCATCAAAGGATCTCACTGCTAAATAAATAAAATATATATTGTAAAAAAAAATATTTAAATGAAAATAAAATATTTAGCACATATGTATCTTGTTTAATATTAATAATTATTGGGTAAAACCATAATAAGATATTATCATTAGCTAGCTTATGGGAACGAAAACTAGCTTTTCAAACACTAGCTTTTTGGGAGTTTTTTAGCAAATGGGTACCTTTTGAAAAAAAATTTAGAATTTTGGTATATTTTGAAAAATATTTAGTGAATTGGCACCATTCACTGTTCATCACTTGGTGCACAGATTTTGCAATGACGTTCATAACTATTGCATGACGTTGGACACGTCGTGCAACCCTAACTTCTGTTGCACGACATCCCATACGTTGTGCAACACTGTTGCACGACGTATGAGACGTCGTGCAACATGGCTCTGTTGCACAACGTACGGGACGTCGTGCAACAGCCATGTTGCACGATGTGCATGGAAATCCTATAGACGGCATGCAATGGTTGCATGGGTTGCATGGCAACGACCCTATCTCCTGCTAACGATGCGAGAATCCGGCTGCATCCCCACCTGAACAATATATTCCTCATCCGTCATGTAACAGGTGATTGCATTATATTACATAAATTACAGCAATAATAATAAAATGTTAAAACTACATGAGTCGAAGTACTAAAAATGTAAATAACTCAAAAAATAATAATAATAACAATCATATATCGTATTACAAATAAAAAAAAAGTACTGTACATCTTAAGGAACAAAATTTGACGTTGACCTACGACTAGGTTCAGCACGATGTCATAAGGGTGTGGACTCCATGTGAACTGAGTAACTGCACCGTCGAGGAAGTTCACGTCTGCTTCCTTCTGCAGCATGTACAATATTGTAGTAGACACCTTCATCATGCAGAATTCATCGGAACTCAGATCTGTCACCCATAGCATCCATAGTAGTACTGCAACCACCTAGAACCTCTACGGAGAGAGAATGTACGGTGGAGCAAGCAGTGTCACGTATTTCCTGAGCTACACTTCTATTATGTTCTCTAAAAGCGCTGATTTATCACATTGTACTTTTTCATGTTATTAAAACATAATGTATAAGAAGTGACAGGACAAAGGTTTTCAATGTACTTACTACTTGTTGAATACGATTGCCACTTAGTTCATAAACAAGCCGAGCGTGGCGCTGAGGTTGAGCTTCACGTCGTTCGATGACACGCCTAGTGATGGATAAGTACCAGTCCATATACTCTGTAGGCGATCTTGGAGGATCAGGAACTTTGGCAATATGTTGCTCCCGTGTGATCCACACCTTGACCAAGTTCGCGTGATATATAGCCCAATTCTCGTCGTGCCTACCGTGACGAGATATACTGTGCAACGTGTCGAGAGTGTCAACAGGATCTGGGATAAGTAGCGGCAATCCAAACTGACACAACACTCTGTCTGGGCAATGTAATTCTACAATTCCAAAGAATATAAAAGGTCCTACATATGTCCAGATGTGATGGCCCTCGACACAAATTTCGGGCAATGCGTTCATCCTGGATTACTGGTATGGTGTCCAATTAACCTAAGAAAATATAAAATTATTCGGTAATTACAATAAATATTGAACGTCAAAGAAATATGTATATTTACATGCATATACCTGATGTGGTTCTTAGACATCGAGCTAGTCCCTATAGAAGGATTGACTGCGCCTTGGAGACTCACGGAATGTTAAGGCAACATTCCAACTAATTAAATAGAATATGAATCATATTAAAATGCATACGTAATATTACATGTACATTAAGGAGACATAGCAATTGAATATTTTATCTTACTGAGCGCCCAATGGTGGCGGCGGATCACCAGCTGCAACATGATTACGACGAGGGACAGAGATAAGTGGTCGACCGATATGTAAGTGCTCCCACGATCACAACTGCACATAATGAATTATAAGATTTGGGATAATGCTACACATTGGAACATTAAACATGAATGTAATTGCAATCTGTACCTGGAGCAACAAAACACATCCACATAATTGACTGCTGCGCTGCATGTAGCAACAACAACAACAACAACAATAACAAACCCAGTGCCTCAAGGGCTCCCGAAAAAGCGGGGTCGGGGGGGGGGGGGGGGGGGTTGATGTACAAAGCCTTCCCCCTTCAGGGTATGAAGCTGAAGAGAGGCTGTTTCCTAGGACCCCCGACCTTAGAGTTATGTCATCTTCGTGTCATGGTGACCTGGGCATCGACACAATTGTCTGTACAGGTTGGCAAGCATTGCTGACCCCCAGCTGTACTGACTTCATTCCTCCATGATTTCAAGCAAGGGTAGGTGGACGAGCGTTGTCCAACTACCAATGCAGTTGGCGAGCAGTACCAAGTAGAACAAATGGAGGATGTACAATCTAGCATCCTGCAACAGCACTTGCTCATCAGCGTCAGATGGGGGTCCTTATTGTGCCTGTGCTTTCATCCATGTGATTTTTATTATGCTGCCTTGCCTAAGGGGGATCTATACCCAATAATTGCACACACAGGTTCCCCCAGCGATAGCTAGAAGGACCAATGACTGCCGAGCCGTTTATATAGTGACCTAGTAAAACTGCAACATCCTGCAATGTTGGTGTCATCTCACCAACACGTAGGTGGAATGTACGAATCTCCCGCCTCCACCTCTCTGCTAAAGTAGTAATCAAGGCATTATCAATTTGGATTGGACCTATTTGGGTCACTCCAATGAGACGAGCCTGTAGGATAAGAGGTCGTACTGATGGGTGAGGGTCTATTGGATGGTGTATCCTCACCCTAATTTTATCATCCGCCTGTAACACGAAACATCAAGCATGTCACTCAACTATTCAAGCAAATACATACGTAATACATTAAGGTTAACGATGGCTTATGAACGTACCACTCCATTCCAAATGTCTTCCGAACGATGCGTGGCCTGAAGATGCAACACTGAATCGTCATCTAGACCAGGATTCTACTCGGCATATCGACGACTGGATGGTCGTCCTCCTCATCCTCTTACCAGTGTTCTGAAAAAAATAACATTCCAATTGATCGCAACACAAGGATAGGATTACATTTAATTATAATTGATAATAGTACGTATTACAACACTGTACTACATTTACATCAAATTACAGTTGCTAAAAACAAATGTGGTAAAAAATTGATAGACATACATATATCAATCTAATTACAAAACTATCACTGTTTATTCACATGTTTTTTTTATTATGGCCTCTCTGACTATATATGCTACATTTATTTTTGGACATGCCCTCCCTTGTGTCCATTTCATTATGTATTCGGGTTGATCTCGGCCATCCTCTACCCGTTCTCCACCTAGTGTGATCTGCTACCACCGTAGGCCCGGTATACTCCATCCATAAGGACTTATCAGGAAGGGGGTGAAACAATGGAGCATATGCGCTTGCGTACATGGTGACGCTGTACAATGGATCAATGTACTTAGTCGAGCTTACGTGTAGTACAACACGCAAGCACATGTGAACATGGACGATGGAACATCTACCATTTACCACAAGTGCAGCTCCATTCTTTTAGTGTTACAGTATCATGAATCTCCCTTCTGTATCCTGATTCAGTCTCACGACCAGGAGTTGTGACCTGGAACTCCATGCGGTTGCGATCAAAGAGCGTTACCATATGTATCCTTGAATTTATGATGGCACGCTCTATTTCGGCGAAGACAGCGAGTGGCCATAGAATACCCCGTGAAAAAAACTCCTTGGCGAGATCCCTGCTACTGACAAAATATTTATTGCATCAAAAAAATGTCAGCTGCACAAGGGCGGTTATCGGGAGTGTTCGTCCCCCCTTCAAAATACTATTGCACACATCCGATATATTAGTGGCCATGTTACCATAATGATAACCGCCATCATACGAAAGCGCCCAACATTCTTTTGGTTCTCTCTCTATCCACTCTCTGACCTCATCATTGACGTGGATGAAATGATCGTACTTAGCATCGAACTTCCTTCTGGAAGGTTCCCTCGCCATCGCATTCAACGTCTTCTTTAGAGTATGATTTTTGAATTTGTGGTTGAAGTTGCTGACCAGGTGGCGAGAGCAGTACCGATGCTGTCCTTCGGGCTTAGGCCAAATTATTGACATTCCATTCTTGATTCCAGCATGTAGATCAGATAATATAAACATTGGGGAGCGGTTGCCTGTCACATAGGTCCGTATACAGAACAAGAACCAAGTCCAACTCCATGTATTCTCCTCATCCAACAAAGCAAAACACAATGGATATAGACCATTGTTTGCGTCAAATGCGACTGCAACCAACAACTTCCCCATGTATTTCCCATACAAATGGGTACCATCAACACTGATCAATGGACGACAATACTTGAAACCCTCTATGGATGGCCCGAATTCCCAAAACACTCCGCGAAACAATGCTTCCCCGGCTTCTTCGCTCTTAAACTGCCAGTCGACAACAATGCCTGGATTTCCCTGTTGCAACGCAGCGAGTAGCTTAGGAAGCATAGGAAATGCTTCCTCGTGCGAGCTGAACAACTAGTCAAGCACTTGTTTTTTAGCTTTCCACGCCTTGAAATACGACATGGTGTACCCATGCTGCTCGAATTGCTTCAGTGTTCACCTTAAGATTAGCAAACACAATAGGTAACACCATATCCGTAACAAAATTTGAGGTCAGGTGATGATGGTCTTCTGACAGTACAATGGTCGTACATATATGTGGCCCCTTGAAAACTGATATCTCAAACAGGCCACGCCTTTGTTTCAGCGCCCCTCGCAGATACCACTCACATTGTGGTGCTTTTATGCACATTAGAGCTACGTAGTGAGGCTTCAATTTGTGCACAACATATTGCAATTTGTTTTTAATGTGCCACAAATTCACTGCATTGACTAACTCCTCCTTTGTCTGAAATAATTGTCCCTCCTGTAAACTAGATTTTGTTGACCCCTGTCTTCTGCCTTCGTCCCAATCAGAACAAACTGCCTGGCTTGCCCAGGAAACATCTTCAAACTCGAAAACAGGGGCATGGAATATTGTAGGCTCGTCCATATCATCCGCTTCATCAGCAAAAGCAGCCATACCCTCATCTGCATCGTCATCTGATGCCTCGGAATCGTTGTTGGCATACGCTCCATCGAATATACTTCTGTTCTCATTTGCAACCATTCTAGGAACCAATGAAACATCCACACCGGGACTTCCAGACGGGCCTGCAACTTCGAATTGAAAATGTGATATATGTCGTTGAGAACTGCCAGCAGCATCCACAGCATTTAAGTATAATTGTACGAATGTCAATCCACTTCCTAAAACCATTTCGAACATGGAGCTCAAAGTCACTGGACAAATTATCTCAATAGGTGTATATTTCACTGGATTTTGGGGCAACAACATTCTCCATGTAATTGCAATGTCAGTAGTGTTACTATTCAACCCTGTGGCTTCATACATCTTTCCCTTCAACTCCGGAAGAGAAATTCCAGACTGTGCCATGAGTAGAAATTGTCTCCCACCCGTGTAATCAATGCCATCAACAGTTTGCACCATATGTCCATCAGAATGACATAATAATATGATTATGTTGCACGCCATAATATCTATATTGATTATCCATAAATAAAAGTAATAAGTAATTTAATTATATAATTCTATTATGATGAAACACTTTGTGACATACTTAATTAGTCATATTTATATTACATAAACATAATATTAACTACACTTTTCACATAACACATCAAGTGATTACATGCTATATTATTGGGCCAAAATGCGAATCAACAGAAATCTACAACATAGTAACTAACATCAGGTAACTACACTTTTAATATTACATTAGTAGTGATTCGCTCAAATACATTTATAAATAAAATTCTTTTATACTAATTATACAATAGAAATTTTAATATTACAAACATATTATACATATAAATACATACATGCAAACATATTATACATGTACAACATAAATTTTAATATTACAAAAGCAGTGATTTGCTCTAATATAATTCTTTTAACGTATATATATCTATAAACTATTTACATGCTATATATATATATATTTCAACGACATTGTTAATTTTGGTTTTTTATTCAACTATATTTGATTATTGATCAAATTGGTCTTTTTAATTTATAATATTTCAAAATTCAAATTTTACTTTAAATTAAGTATTATGCATATGCACATTAATTTTAATAATCACAAAATATTTACAAATTCGAATTTAAATATTTCAATAAATAGTATGTGACTTCAAATTAAGCATAATATTTTAAATATATAAAGATACTATAAATATTTAAATTATATGTGTATATTTAAAAAAATATAGTTTTCTAACATTAGATTAAGACGTAAATATAAATAATTAAAAATTTTTCCAAAATCATAAGTGTATTTGAATATATTATACAACATATAACATAATATTTTGCATAACAATTTATTGTTGGGTGAATTAACAAATATATTTCACAATTAAATTTACAACCTATTAATTATTACGTATAATAATTAAACAATAATAATACTTGTATTTAGCTCTTGAGACTACTTGTGATTAGTATAAATAAGAATGTAATAACTTCATTTGAGGGTAATGACAAACTAAACTTTCCCCCTCTTTCTCTATTCTCTCATCCCCTTCATCTATTTCTCTATCTCATCTCACTCTAACTCCCAAATTAAACCTTAATTCAAGATAAACCCTAACCCTAACTCATAGTTACACTAATTGGTGTAACATTAACTGATATTGTAATAATTAATTACATAAAAAATTATTCTACAATAAATTATTTAACAATATTATATTTTTATCTAAACAATATAAACAATTGTTAATTTTTGCTCCAAATCTCCATATTTGACATACATTCTCATAAAATATGTAACTTTCTTCAAATTAATTATAACATATGTAAAAATTATATGTTACTTGTATAAGTCTTCAAATTAATTATAACATGTGTAATAATTAGGTCATCTCGAGATGTACCAATGACCCCCAACATATATGAAGGCAAAACTTTGATCGCGGCACCACTGTCCACCAAGACCCTATTCACCAAAATGCCATCGAATTTGGCCTTGATATATAGGGGCTTGATGTATTTATTGGCAGTTTTAGGCCCATCAAACATCTTCTTCATTATGTCAAGTGCATCATCAGGCGATTTAGATGTTGAGCTATTTGCTTTAAAAGACAAAAGATCAGCATTACCTTTGGTGGTCGCTACTTTAGCCACAAACTCCACTAGAGGATCCTCATCTGATGGTACAACATCGCCTCTAGACCTTCCTGAGTACCAATTGCCATGAACTTCAAATGAAGGAGCAAGGAAGTTCTAACACCAACTTTTTCAAGGAGCATCCTAAATTGTATCTGGACCCCTTGGTATATTTCCTTTTCCGGGCTTCCGTCCATTAGCTCGTCTTGATCTTACTATTAAGCATCGCCATTTGTTAGCATATCCTTTTCTAGAGGTTGGTCTTTTGGACGAACCCCCAGAGTTTGAAACTCTTCCATAGGTTGGGGCAAGTCCTCCTTGTGGAAGTCATTCTTTGTATCAGACCATGTTGGGTTAACACAGTCTAGAGGTTCCACCATGTTGATGTTGAGAGGGGAGTACTCTTTATCCTCAGCTAGTCTCTGGGCTAGGGAATTCTTGGCAAGCTGATCCCACCAAGTTTTTCGTCCTTCAGAAGATGAAAGACCAGCTCATCTCTCAAGCTTTCTACGTGTTTTCCCTTACCAGTAGTAGTAAAAGGCCTGAACTTAGTTGTTGGATCTTCAATATCCATATGCTCAGTTTGCTTGCTCTTGCTAACACTGGCTTCCTCTTGAGAGAGCCTAATTAAGCAAGTATTGAGTAGAGTCCTTCGCTGAGCTGCCTATTTCTGCAGCTGCCTCCTTTTTTGAGTTCAAGTGAGGCTAAAGGGACTAACCTTCTCTTGATCAAGATGATTTCTCCTCCAGACGTTACGAAATTAGACCCTAAAAGGCTAGTGCCTTACTGTTGTGGTGCCTAACTGGTGTCCACGTCCAGTAGGTGGTATTTCAGAAATCTCTTGGATGCCCAGTTTCATGATGATCTTGGTCTTCGAAGTAAGACCTCGAGGAGGTCTCATTAGTGATGTCTTTGTTGAGGGAGCTCCCATTTTCTTTCAGTGAAGGCTCAGCTTCTTCATTTCAGACACCAACTTGTGGCCACAACCCCCTTAGAGGTCATGTGTAAGGCACAAGAGCTTCCTCGACGTCTGGTTTTTGGAGGCAAAGAATATTTTCCAATGGTTGCTAGTAAGAATTCCCATGGCTAACTCTTCTTCCTTAGAGAGAAGAATAATTCCTTCCTCTAATTGCTTCTTTAGGAACCTGCTGAACATAACATAATCGCCTGTCAGATGCTCAGCTGTGATATGCCACTTGCAGTATTCTTCAGGAAACTTTATCAAAGTTCCAGGGAACCTCAGTGTTCCTGACTCCAATGACCTGTCAAACAAAGCGTTGGTTATGACCATACTGTCTTCGTCTGTACCCATCCTGCACACAGATCTACCATTAGTTTGGCCATTATGGGAATAGTACGGCTTTGCCACCTCAATTATATTAACTTGGGCAGCAATAGGAAAGGGATCGTTATCCACGCCCATCTATCCTTCTCCTGGGAAGATCAATTCCCTTGCTTCTATGGCATCCTAAATCACGTTTCTGAAGATGAGGCAGTTCTTCATTGAATGGATCAGTGAATTGTGCCATTTACAGTATACCTTGCCCTTGTTAGAATTGAGGTCAGGCTTTCTATGCTTTTCCCTACTCTTGAGTTTGTTATTTGTCTCAAGCCAATCGAATATTACATTGGCTCTTGAAAGGTCAAATAAGTATTTTCTCAAGTCTTGGGATTGGTAAGACTTTCTGACTTTGATATCCTTCTTGCTCAAAGGATTGCAAACGGTAGGAGGTCCCTTGACATATTCAGCGATGTCAATCTCACATGGAGGATCTTCCTCGTCCTTGATTAGGTTGTGTACGTAAGTTCCATACAAGCTATTTTTCTTCAGGCTTTCTTCTGTTAAGACAGCCTTGTATCTAGCAGCGCATTAGGCTAGCTGTAAGTGCATCATGAAGTTACAGCCTTTGAATGTCTTACTAAATTCAATTTCCAAGCCAATTAGTGCTAGCTTCATGTATTCAACTTCAGGAAGGGCTACTATGCATTTTATACTGGCTCTTTTGAACCGGTTAATATAATCTTCCACTGATTCACCTGGCTTTTATCTTAATCGAGATAGGTTAGACATGGAAGTTCTTAGTTCCATTCTTGGGAAATGGGCTTGGAATTTCCTGGCCATGTTATCCCAACAATAAATGGAATTAGAAGGTAGGCTAATGTACCAGTGAAAAGAGGTCCCAGTTAGGGAATTGTGGAATAGCCTAATCTTGAGTCACTAATTTTCAACCGCTTCCCTACGCTGGTAATTAAATCTTGCCTCAAGGGAAAACATAGTCCCTTCCCTTGGAAAGATGGTAAACCCGGGGATTTTATATCCTTGAGGAAAAGGATAGTCCATGTCCATGTAGTCAAGGTAAGGTTTACTATACGAGGGTCCATTAACCCTCACGACGCCCAACCCATACATTTGATCGATGATGGTGGCCAATTTGTCTTGGAGGGATAGGTTAGGCATATGGTTATGCACCTGGCACTGCCCCCCAAGTGGGTGAGGATTTCGAGGGGGATCTGCAGGATACCCCTAAGCACCCATCACAATCGGATGTAGGAACGGTTGTTGCCCCCAACCCCGAGGTGAACCCCTTGACCAATTTGGCCATGCACTTGGTTGTCCATGAAGTATGTTGTTATGATTGGAGTTGCTTGGAGCTGAATTCAAGTACCTTATGGGTTGTAAGTCAAGGGTGATCAAGTTCTAATAGTGGGAAAGTTAGTTAAATCAGTTAGTTCAATTCGATTATGGTCCTTAGTGGTTTAAGTCAATATGTTAGTCCATTTTGAAGGCTGGGCTTTAGTAAGTTGGTTAGTTAGTTAGTCTTGGTGCAATGTATCTCTTTTAATCTTAGCTTGTATAAATAGCTTAAGCTCTTGTAAGTTTGATTCTTGAATGATAAAATTGATACTTTCTCTTTCTTATCTCTATTTCTCATCTCCTCCACTTCTCTTCTCATCTAAACTCTATCCTATCCTAGGTTATAAATCAAGATTGTTCTTGATTCATAACAATTGGCATCAGGGCCTGGATTGTGCAACCGATCGAGTTGACTTGATTCAATTTGGTAGAGTTGTGGTTCACAGGCATTATCGGTGACTGATTTACTTTGTATTGAGTTAGTTGATCTTGTTGCTGTTGTTTCTGATAATACATTAGATCTGTGTTCCAATGGTTGGAGGCACGACTACTAGAGCTACTGCAGTCACGAATGCTAATGCAAATGTTAATGCAGCAACAACTGCAACTACATATGCAGATGCTATTACCGGTGTTGAGGCTAGAGCTAATGTTGAAAACAAACATGAGGAGCAGTTTGATCGGATATGGAATCAGATGTAGAATATGATTACTATGTTCTAGTAGAGCTAGGTGAACATTAATCAGAAACTCGAAAGGCAATCGCAGCAAATTGGAGGCATTGAGGAGTAAATCAACAAACAAAAACAACCTACTGGTGTAGGATTGCTTTATGTCGCTAGTCAGCTTGAAAGACCCCATTCCAACTCCTACATCTGTTCCTCTGCCAGATCCTACAAGTTCGCTTGTAAGGCCTAATATTCCAGCTCCTGTATCCGTTCCTCCACCTAATTCCTCAAACAATGGGGAGAGTTCAGCAAATTCTAGGAGCTACAACTAGAGGCAGCCTCAAGTAGAGCTAGAACCATTTGATGGAACAATGCCTTAAGCATGGATCAGGAAATGCGAGAGGTACTTTCGATTCTATAACATTTCTGAAGCCGAGAAGGTTAAATTAGCGGCTATATATCTGCGATGAGAATTGGAGGTCTGGTATTACAGCCTTGTTCGAATTAATCCTTGGACTGAATTTGAAAAAGAATTGTGCGAGAGGTATGGTGACAAGGACATCAGTGATGTTGTGGACAATTTTAATAAGTTGGTGCAAACTACAACTGTGAAGGAGTACATGTCAAGGTTTGAGAATCTCAGGGCAAGGATGCTGGCTGTATGTCCTGATGAATCAGAGGCATATTATGTTTCGAGTTTTATCATTGGCCTGAAGGCGAAGGTAAAGAATCTTGTCAAGGCATTGGATCCTACTTCCCTATCTCAGGCTTACTCGAAGGCAAGGAGATTTGAGTGCACCGTACTGGCTTCCAGTGATGCACTTAGAGCAAGAAACACTCAATTTGGTGGTCCCTTGCACAGATCAGTTTCAACTGGAAACAAACCATTGAGCCTAGAGGAGAACAAGTTACAGAAACTTTGTTTCAAATGTAACCAAAGATATTTCTTTAGTCATAAGTGTGATCCTAAGTACCTTATGTTTGTTTTTGGATGTGATGCTGACGAGGTAATTTAGGAAGAGGATGAGGTTGTGGATTTTGAAGTGCAAGAAGCAGATAAGATCAAAGGGATAGAGGATGATGACATCGAGATATCTGTACAAGCCTTAATTGTAAATGGCTCGCACAACACTATCAGGATCAAGGGGGAAGCTAGAAGTAAACCCTTGCTGATTTTAATAGACAGTGGTAGTACGCATAGTTTCATTGATCCTAATATTGCAAGGAGTGTGGGGCATGAGATGATCAAAACCTCTCCCTTAGCAGTTATTGTGGCAGATGGTAATTCAATCTTGACTCATACCAAGTGCAGGAACTTCAACTGGCTGATGCAAGGGCAGGACTTTGAATACGACTTCAGGGTATTAAGATTGGGAGGTCGCGATATGGTATTAGGGGTGGATTGGATGAAGACCATTAGTCTCTTGCTTTTTAATTTTGCTAAATTGACAATATCATTTGAAAGAGAGGGGCAGCTTGTTTAGTTGCAAGGCATTAGAGAGCAAGGACAATTGCAAATGATAAGTGGAAAGCAATTGCAAGGAGTGTTCAAGAAGAAGAATTACCAAAGGGTTGGACAACTCCATTCCATCAGCGCCATTAATGAGGAGGAACAGGTGAATTCTAATCCTACCATTAATTCTCTGTTACTGAAGTATCATGAGCAACCAAGTTCCTTGCCTCCTAAGAGAGCATTTGATCATGCCATTCCATTGAAAGCTAGTACAGATCCTGTAAATCTTCGACCAAATAAGTATCCTCACTCACAGAAGAGTGAGCTTGAATGACAAGTAGAAGATTTGTTGAAGACAAGGTTTATTAGACATAGCCATAGTCCTTTTGCTTCTCCAGTATTGGTTAAGAAGATGGATGGAACTTCAAGAATGTGCATGGACTATCGTCAACTGAATTCACTTACAATTAAAGATAACTTTCCCATTCTAATCATCGATGGCTTGTTGGATGAGCTGTATGGAACTAAGTTCTTCTCCAAGCTCGATCTGTGGCAGGGCTACTATCAGATTAGAGTTCAAGAAGATGACATTTACAAGACAGCTTTTAGAACAAATCATGGGCATTATGATTTCTTGGTGATGCCTTTTGGGCTATCCAATGCCTCGGCTACATTGCAAGCATTGATGAACTTAGTGTTCAAGTCGTTCCTCGGGAAGTTTGTTCTTGTTTTTTTGACAATATATTGGTCTATAGTTCTTCATGGGAGACTCATTTGAGCCATCTAGAACAGGTGTTCCAGACAATGAGGCAGCACTAGTTTTATGCTAAGCTTTCCAAATGTTCCTTTGCTAAAACACAATCTTGAAATTTCAAACCAAAGTCTCAATTGTGCAAGAATTCAAATTAAAGTGTTGCTTGGGAAAGCCATGTGATAAATGCAATTTGTGCACTTCCCTTAAGACTTGTCAAGCTACAAGAGTGAAGTTTTGTGATGTTGATTATGTAAGAACTTGGAGGAAAATGACTAAGACTTTTAGATTGCACCAATTTAAAGTCATGATGAAAGCAACAAGGTTCAGGGTAGCTGCTGCAGGTGTTTGGCACGTCTGTTTTCCTCCACTGACATCAGCATATCAGGTGGTGAATAAGACTATGGTTTTTGCTATTATGGTCATGACAGGCCTTGTGAATTGGTTAACAACAGATAGCTTTCATTTGAGCATAACAAGGGCTGAATCCAGTATCAACAGCAGCTGCATTTTACCTTGGTTTTGCACCAGTGAACCTCTCATGTGCAGCAATATAGACAAAAGCAACTTTATACTGAAGTAAACAGCAGAACAGCAAACCTATCAGCACGTTTCAGTTGCAGTTCAGTCAGCTCTGAAGGCTTGTTCCTCAAATGAGCTTGTCATTCCTGACTTTCGTTAGTTGTAAAATTTGAAACATATATCCAGCACAATTCAATTTCCGATCTGCATTGCCTGTGTTCATAATTGCTGACTTTCGTAGCCGCAGCTCCACAGCAAATTTGCTTCATGTTCAGCTCATGTTTCCTATTGTGACACTCGATCTTCAAGCTTCAACTCTTTTCTTTGATTCTTGGGGACAAGAATCTTTTAAAGGAGGGAGTATTGTCATGTCCCGGATTTGTAATTAAATTCTTGTGTTTTGGCGGGAAAGGTAGTTGAGTTGTAATTGAGTGTGAGGTGTTAAGTCGGTTGTATTGAGTTGTGTGGTCTAGATTCATTGTTAGTTCCTTAATCTTGTAATAGCTATAAGTGGTTAGTATTGGTGTAAGTCTCATTCATTCATTCATAATCAAATTGAAATATCTTTAGATATTTTCTCTCTATTTTCTCATCTCCTTCCCTTCTTTCTCTCATCTTAACTCTCTCTTAGGTTAAGATCAAAATTCATCTTGATACTTAACAATAACCATCCTATTACTGCTAAAAGGTTGGCAAGACTCTTCTTAGATCATCTTTACAAACTTCATGGGTTCCCTCAGACCATAGTTTCAGACAGGGGCAAGTTGTTCACAAGTAATTTTTGGCGCGAGCTCTTCTTGTTAATAGGAACTACTTTGGCAATGAGTTCATCTTATCACCTCCAATCGGATGGATAGACTGAGAGGGTAAATCAATGCGTTGAACAATTTCTAAGGAGCATGACATTCACTCATCCTAAGAACTAGAATAAGTGGCTTTCCCTTGCGGAATTTTTGTATAACACACATATTCATTCAGCTCTCGGGATTTCCCCATTCAAAGCTTTGTATGGATATGATCCACCCACTCCAATGATGCTTCAAGGGGCAATTTTGAATGTGGTTGAAGTAAATGAACTGTTGGATCAGAGGAGACAACTTGTGCAGCAACTCAAGGATAATTTACAAGTTGCAGAATCGCGGATGAAGTACTTTGCTGATCGAAAAAGAACTAATAGAACTTTTGCAATTGGTGATTATGTTCTCTTGAAATTACAGCCTTATAGGCAGTCTTGTTTAGCTGTACGTAGGAATGTCAAGCTGAGTGCAAGGTTCTTTGGGCCTTACAAGGTGTTGGAGAGGATAGGGAAGGTTGCTTACAAACTGGAGCTGCCACTAGATTCTTCGGTGCACCCTGTGTTTCATGTATCCTTGCTTAAGAAGTTTATTGTAGCAGCTGCTGATGCTCCTGCAGACCACCCTCAAGCCACACTGCAAGGTTTATTGGTTTAACAACCTCAAGCAATTTTGAGTTCAAGGCTGGTTTAGTAGTAGGGGAAACAGAAAAAAGAAGTTTTGGTGCAGTGGAGTAACTTAAGCCTCAAGGTTGTTGCTTGGGAAGATTAGACCTTCCTTCAATCTCAAATTCCTTCTTTACATTCTTGAGGCAAGAATGTTCTCCGGGGGGGGGGGGTGTGGAGGGGTTGTTATGATTGGAGTTGCTTGGAGCTGAATTCAGGTGCCTTACGGGTTATAAGTCAAGGATGATCAAGTTCTGACAATGGGAAAAGATAGTTAAACCAGTTAGTTCAATTCGGTTATGGTCCTCAGTGTTTTAAGTCAATATGTCAGTCGATTTTAGCGGCTGAGCTTTAGTAAGTAGGTTAGTTAGTTAGTCTTGGTGCAATGTATCTCTTTTAATCTTAGCGTGTATAAATGACTTAAGCTCTTGTAAGTTTGATTCCTGAATGATACAATTGATACTTTCTCTCTCTCATTTCTAATTCTCTCTCTATTTCTCATCTCCTTCCCTTCTCTTCTCATCTAAACTCTATCCTCTCCTAGGTTATGAATCAAGATTGTTCTTGATTCATAACATATGTTCCAGTAGGGGTGTTCATGGTTCGGTTAACTGTACTGAAAATTATTTCGGTTCGGTTAACCATAACCAAAATACTCAAAAATCTCTAACCGTTACCGTAACCGAAAAGACCGGTTAACCGACTCTAATGGTGGTTGAGTATTCATGCTAGGCTGCTAGATTGCATTTTGTTTTAGCACGTAGTCTCTCAAAGGCCTCTCTCATTGTTTGTTGGACTCTTTGGTCCACAATTTCTAAATGGTGTTTGAGCATAGCCATGAAACTCTCATGAGAATGACCATCAAGCCAATGCATTCATCTTCTAGGATGTCATCATCGCCACTGCTTTTCACTTCCATGGCTATGACTTGGTTCATCCCTTCATGTTATAGGACTTTGTTCAAGAGGATCCTCAAGTGGTGACCCAATCAAGGCTAGGCCTTTTGGTTCCTCATGCTTGAAAGCAGTAAACCTCATGGTTCTGACTATCGGTGAATGGCCGGCAATTACATCCAAGAAATCCACAATGGGCTAAAGACGATGAAGTCTTGTTTTAAGCCTCCCACTATGGTCGCCAAAAGGCGTGGTTTCTTTATTTTGTTTGTAGGTAAGTGTGACGTGGTCACCGTAAATGTGAAAACAAAACAAACATGCAAAAGGCACTCACTGTGACTAGGAAATGAGCCTAAATATGAAACATACGTTTTTGACCTCAAACACTCACCATTTTCGAAGAAAAGATTGCCGCATGTTAGTGTATCTGACTTCTGTGATACTGTGAGTTTAGCTTATGCTTCAATTAAGAAGACTTTGTTAAATATTGTTTGTGAATTTTTTTGGTGTATATATATATGTTGATACAAAATAGAAGGATATAAACCTAACTTAAGTGGTAGTAATAGTGACGGAGCAGGGCCTGCAGACATCTTTCCTCATATAATTAAAAGTCAGGAACTAGGGTAGAGACAAACCCAAGAACTCAGAAGTCCACTTACATGCCCGAGTCAATCAGGTTTTTAAACTTGACACCCTTGACTTATAATAACTCAAATGAGTCTAGGTCTGACAAGATCAAGGTGGAGCAAACAATATTCAGATCAATGGATTAAGACAAACACAATCAAGGTCTAGAGTTGGTCGTCAAAGCCCTAATCAATGGCGCAAACTTAAGTTCACCTAACTTATCAAGCAGTGACAGTAGTGTTATAACCAACATAATCAAGGTCAAGCCTTAAACTAAAGCCTCAATTCTTAACTCTTCGAAATTTGGGAATAGATCAAAACAGGAAGTTCATACCTAAAACTCGAAAGACTATATTACTAAAGAAGCTAGTACAACAAATTCTATGCTAAGCTAAGCTATGTTATGTTACGCTACTCCTGAGAAAAGAGCACAAGTGGGCTGTAAAAAAAAAACTTGAAGAAGTTTTGTATTGGGTTTGTGTACTACTTTAGACTGATGCAGAGCCCTTTATTTATAGAAAAACTAATATAATTGCTGCTCTTAATTCTGCGGCAAATTCTCCCAGTTTAAGCCACTAAGTTTCTTCTTTCCCGAATAAAAAGATCAATGAACGTGTCCACAATTCATTATTCGAGGAAATTCCTTGGTGCTCACGACCGTATTTCTAACGGAAGTCTCCTCTAGAAATTTCATGTTCTCTTGGATTAAGTTTAGTGCCTAAATATCTGAGATTGTGCTCCAAGTAACCATCTCGAGTCTAGAAACCACCTGTCTTGCAGCCTTCTTGTCAGTCCCTTAAGCTCGGGCTCCCTTTATCCTTTAACCATCTCAAGCCTCGAGTGGTTAATACCCTTGTTAGGATGATAATCTTCTCAGGACGCTGGGCGCGAGATGCCGTTACTTAAGCACCTCAAGGCCTAATTCTCCTTGAAGAGGACCTCACGTGTTAAGCACATGGCACTTTTCTCAAAACGACATTGTCCCAGCCCCTTCGAATTTAGGGTGTAAACATTTCCCATTGAAGCAATTGTCAGCCATGGAACGTGGGCATAAAGTCCGGCCTTAATTGACTTGGAGGACATGGAGGTGCAAAAAATCCAACTTCAGTTAAGGAAACAACAGATATGGAGAGAGTGGACATGTCACACAATAAAAAAATGTGTCTTGAGCTTTAACCCATAGTAAGAGACAACGCCTCGAACTAGCACCCCCGAGGAGGTTGACTAGGGGTGACAACTCAAGCTTGCAACATCGATATCAATCCAAAGATGAGAACTCACCTCAAGTTCAATTTCGACAACTAAAATATGAAGGTTGTAAAAATAAAGATCCGAGTTGGAAAAGTCCACAACGCACCCCATCACGAAGCGCCGGCTGACCCGGTGGGGTGGGCCGCGTGTGCGTAGCCTCCTATGCGCACTCTGGGCCGCAATACTGTATAAAGTAAGAGGAGTAGGGGAAATTTAAAGAGGCTTTCCCAACTCCACCTCATTATGACTCTTCCACAGAGTCCATAAGAAGGTGAGAAATTTGCATAATTGATCTTTTGCTGGAAAAAGGAGCTTTGAATAAACAAATGATCAATACTTTCATCATGTTGTGAGCAAAAGGGACGACATGTCACTAATTGTATAGCACAATTGGATAAGATGCTTCTAGTAGGTAAAGTATTATGTAAAAGTTGCCACGAGAAAATATTTATATTAGGAATAAGGTCTAGCTTCCATAGCCATTTAAATGAGCAACTATTCAGGTCCTTGTATTGAATATCCCGAGCTAGCCATTTTGGCGATCTTGACATGGAGTACCCATAACGTTTGGCCTAAATTTAAATTAGACAATTAATTAGTCTAGTTTATTAGTTCAACTTAATTAATTGGTTTTTTTTTTTTTTTTTTTTGGGCTTAAGTAGTCTAGTGGAGCCCAATTTCTTGAAGCTTCTCTTAGGGTATTCAATTAGGTTTTATGAGTTTATAAATACCCCCTTGGACTATGCATTAAGCATTCATTATTCATTCAATATTTGTAATTTAGTTAAAGTTTGAGAGTTTTCTCTTTTATCTCTATGAGTTCGTCTATATCTTTAACGTGACCAAACATTGTGGTAAAGCTTGTTTTGCTATAGTGCAGTTCCTAACCTTGCCAAGATTAGCACCTTATCAATCCTCAGTCTAGCCTACCGAGATGATGAAATTGGCATTTGTTGAGCAAAAAACTGAAATTTGTGAAACATGAATTTCCTTATATACAAGGCCACATAGGTTTAATTAATTTAGGATTTGACCCTATTCAAGATGATATACATCCTTAATTGCATCTCCCTTATGAGAATACTCTTTGATTCCAACTGTTGATGTGTTTATTGTTTTAATCAATTGACTAGGCGATTAGACAATTAATTGCTTTAAGTCTATGAAAGGCATTTTAGGTTTATTTGTATTCAGTATTCAATTTGAAGGTTATTTGGGTCTAGTCTTGACTTGTGAGTCATTTGTACTTAGATTCGACTCAAAAGGTATTTTGAATTAAGGCTCAACTAGGAAGTGTTTTTTTGGACTAAAGTTTGACTTCGGTTCAGGGCTAACTTGGAAATCATGTTGGACTTGATTTGGCTTAGGTTTGGGTTTGGCTTGGAAACCATTTGGACTTAAATTGATTTGGAAGTCATTTGGATCATTTGGGCTAGAGTTGGGTTTGGGTTTAGGTTCAACTTAGAAGCCTTTTGAATTTAGGTTTTGTTTGCAAGTAGTTTGGGTTTAGATTGGGTTTGGATGTAATCTCCGTTTTGTTTGAGTTGAGAGTAGTCTCGAATGTAAGTTTGATAGGGAAGTCATTTTAGATTGGGGTTTGACTCAGGTTTAAGATTGACCAGGATATTATTTGAATTTGAACTTGACTCGAAAGACATTTTGGTTTAGAATTGGCATTTAGGATTTGAAATTGGAGTGGGATTCACTTTGAATTTGGGATTGACATAGCAGTCAACTTGGCTTTGGAATTTGGGTTTGAGTTTAAGTTTGACATATGAGTCATTCGGTATTTTGGTTTGGCATGGAAGTTGTTTTGAATTTGGGTTTGGCATAAAAGTTGATTTGGATTTAAGTATAACATGGGAGTCAATTTTATTTTTGGCTTGGTACAAACTGATACAATAAAAAAAATAAAATACGCCAAAATACTAGCAAATGAAGAATTTTGGTTTTAGGCGGGAAATTCGGTTGAGGCCATCTAGCAGCAGGCGCGGGAATGGGATTCAGGCATGCGCCAGGCACATGTCTAACAGAATTAGTTAGGGTATTCAGATATTTTTCAGCTCTTTTCCAATTAATTGCTCTTTTTATGTAATTTCCTACAATTGGTTTGATTCATTATAAATAGATAATGATGTAAGGTTTGGTCATTCATCAATGAAGTAATAGTCTATCTTCTCCCTCAGTTTCTCCCTTCCTTTCTCCCTTAAACCTCTAAATTTTTCTTCTCCCTTTAAACTCTATCACTTATTGAATTTTTGATCAGATTTCTACTAAAATTAGAACTCTGTATCACTGGTATCAGAGCTACCAATCCTCTTGACTATGGGAATTCCAAACAATGGCAGGTAACACGCATTCGGCAACTGAAATGAGAAGGTTGGAAGAAGCAATAACCACTCATCTTCGAGCCAACACAGAAGCAATGGAACAGAACCAGGGTGACCCGAGGACAATAATGCAGGACCTTAAAGACCTAGTGACTGGCCTGACCCTGCACTAGGATCCATCTAGGCATCGGGGAGGTGGGGCTGATGGAGGATCCACCACTGCTGTAACACACACACACCAGGAGGATACCAGACTCCCGCAATTCCGAATGGAAATCAACCTTATCTTGCTCGATTAGGTAAGGTGGACTTTCCCCTATTTCATAGCGATGATGTGAATGGTTGGGTGTTCATGTGTGACCAATTTTTTCTTATTGATCAAACTCCTGAAACTGATAGAGTGAGATTAGCTTCTATCCACATGAGAGGTTTAGCCCTCCAATGGTATCAAAAGTATATGAGGACTAGAGGAACCTTGCCTATGCCGGGTTGGAATGAGTTTGTTAATGCCTTGAAAATGAGATTTGGAAATGCCTTCGAAGACACTATGTCATATTTAATGAGCTTAAAGCAAGATGGCCTGATTAGGGACTATCTAGCCAAATTTGATGCTATTTCAGTACGAGCTGACTTAAATGAGCCCCAACTCATCAGTTGTTTCTTAACCGGGTTAAGGGAAGATATTGCCTTAGAAGTAAGGTCATGACAGCCCACCAATCTCCACCATGCTGTGTGTTTGGCTAAACTAGCTGAGGCTAAGTTCGAGGCATTAGCTAAACAGCTAAAATATTCAAGAGTTCCTTTATTTCCCACACCCAATACTCAAAAATCTACCATTAATCCTTATAGGGCACCCCCTCCAAGACCAAGTGCCCAAACCCCCAATACTCCCAATTTCCAAAGACCTCAAAGAACCATGACTAAAGCTGAATTACAAGAAAAATGAGCTAAGGGTCTCTATTATTTTTGTGATGAGAAATTCGAAATGGGACACAGATGTAAGAACAGAGGGCCTCAACTCTTTGTCATTGAAGTAGATGGTGAAGATGTTGAAAAGGAGCTTAAGGAGGGTGAAAATTCAGCACAAGGTGAGGATTCTGTGGAGCAAATAGCTCACATCTCTTTACATGCCTTATCTGGAGCATCAACCTTTCAGACCTTGCGAGTCACTGGTTCAATCAAAAACAAACCCATCCATATCCTGATAGACTCCGGATCAACTCATAATTTTATTAATGTAACCCTGGCTTGCAGGCTACAGTGCCACCAAATCCTAGTTCCTTCTATTGCAGTGGCCGTGGCTGATGGCCGTAACCTTAGCTGCAACTTACAGAGTAGAGATCTTGACTGGAAGATGCAGGGAGCTTCTTATAGCTCTAATTTTCTCCTCATTCCCTTAGGAGGGCGTCACATGGTGTTGGGGATAGAATGGCTTTCCACCTTGGGATATATTAGCTGTAATTTCAGAAACCTCACAATGACCTTCACCTATGGAGGTATAACCAGAGAACTAAGAGGCAATAGTTCCATTACCTACAAGTCAGTAGGAGCTAGGGCCATTTCCAATGCTCTATCAAAATCTCCCAACATTGCACTGCTTCAAGTGTTACCAGAACATGCTACTGATGCAGGAATTAGCCTACAGATGATGCATATGCACCCTGAGCCCTAGCAGAATACTTTAGTGCCTCAGAAAGTTACAACTCTCATAGCTCAATATGATTCACTTTTTGAAGAACTTCAATAGCTGCCTCCCACCCGGGGTTCTTTTGATCACAGAATTTACCTCAAGGAAGGCACTCAACCCATCAATAAACTCCCCTACCGCTATCCCTCTTTGCAGAAAGATGCCATGGAGGGCATGATTCATGAACTGCTGAGAACAGGATATATCCAGCACAGTTACAGCCCCTTTGCATCAGCTGTGGTAATGGTTCAAAAAAAAGATAGAGGATGGAGAATGTGCATCGACTATAGGGACTTGAACAACGCCACTATAAAGGACAAGTTCCCAATACCCTTGGTAGAAGAGTTGTTTGATGAATTAGGCAATGCTAGGCTCTTCACCAAGCTGGATCTTTGATCTGGGTACTACCAGATCAGGATGCACGAAGATGATGTGCAAACAACAGCGTTTAAGACCCACTTTGGACACTTTGAGTTCTTGGTGATGCCTTTTGGCTTAACCAATGCTCCCTCTGCCTTCCAAGCCCTCATGAACTCCATCTTTGCTCCATACCTCAGGAAGTTTGTGTTGGTTTTCTTCGATGACATCCTTGTTTTTAATGCACACTTAGAAGATCACCTACACCACTTGAGTATTGTCTTCAATACCTTGCAGACCCATCAGTTATTTGTCAAGAGAAGTAAGTGTTCCTTTGCTGCCACTCGAATTGAGTACTTAGGCCACATCATCTTTCAAGGAAAAGTTTCTACTGATCCTGAGAAAGTAGAAGCAGTCAAGCAGTGGCCAGTACCTTCTACCTGAAGCAACTTCGAGGATTCTTGGGCCTTACGGGATATTACAGAAGATTCATTCAACATTATGGGCTGTTAGCCAAGCTTCTTACAGAGCTCACTAGCAAAGACAAGCGGCAGAGGACCGAAAAGGCCCAACAAGCCTTCAACACGCTCAAAACAGCGGTAGTTTCAGCCCCAGTTCTAGCATTACCCAACTTTTCCCTACCATTTGAGATTGAATCTGACGCAAGTAACACAGGCATAGAAGCTATCTTAGCTCAAGCAGGACACCCTATAGCATTCCTCAGCAAGGTTTTAAGCCCCAAACAGCAAACCCTCTTAGCTTACGAAAGAGACCTACTTGCTGTGGTGGCAGTTGCGCAAAAATGGCATCAATATTTGCTCAACAACACCTTCATTATCCGGACTGATCAACAAAGCTTAAAGTACCTCCTCGAACAGAAAGTTCACACTCATTTCCAACAGCTATGGCTATCCGAGATAATTGGGTTTAGCTATGTAATTGAGTATAAAAGGGGCAAGGAGAATGTGGTTGCCGATGCACTCTCCAGAATTTCTAGTGTGCAAGTCACTTGTATGCTTCTCTCTTCAATTGACAGCAATCTCTACGCCATGATTCAACTCTGTTGGCAGTCTGATCCTACTCTTAAACAACTCATTCAGAACCTTGCTTCTGGCTCCCTACAGCACACCAAATACAGCTGGAAGTCTGATCAGCTGAGACGAAAGGGAAAATTGGTCATTGGACAGAATGAAGACCTTAAGAGCAGAATTCTACAATGGCTACATTCCTCCCCTAGTGGAAGGCATTCGGATAGAGATGCTACATTACACAAGGTTAAGTCCCTATTCTTTTGGAAGGGCCTAACCAAAGATGTAGCTCAATTCATTAAACAATGCCCCATTTGTCAAGCTTGCAAATCTGAAGCCATAGCGCCTTCTGGTCTACTTCAACCTCTGCTAATCCCTGGCTCCATTTGGACTGACATTTCCATAGACTTCATCGAGGGCCTCCCTCAATCCTATGGGAAGGATGTCATATTCGTGGTGGTAGATCGCCTAAGCAAAGCCACTCACTTTTTGTCCCTGGCACACCCTTATACTGCTTTCTCAGTAGCTCAGCTCTATATGGACCACATCTACAAGCTTCATGGTCTTCCCACGTCCATCGTCAGTGATAGGGATGCTATTTTCAAAGCTATTTTTGGCAAGCATTGTTTTCTATACAAGGAGTCGAATTACATCTATCTATAGCATATCACCCTCAAACTGATGGACAGACCGAGGTCGTCAACAGAGGGTTAGAGACCTACCTCCGATGTATGTGCAGCACCCATCCCTCTCAATGGTCCAAGTGGCTACCACTAGCTGAGTGGTGGTATAACACTACTTGGCACTCCTCCACGCAAAAGACTACCTATGAAATTGTTTATGGTCAGCCCCCTCCTTTACACATCCCTTACATCCCAGGCGAGACTCAAGTAGACACGGTCGACAGAAGTTTACAACACCGAGAAAGCATGATCCAGGTCCTTAAATATCATCTTGCCAGAGCTCAGAATCACATGAAATAGATTGCTGACAGGAAACGCTCCGATCGAGTTTTTAGCCCTAGTGATTGGGTTTATTTGAAGCTGCATCCTTACCGAAAAATCTCGATAGCCCACAGAACTTCCCATAAACTCTCTCCTAAGTTCTATGGACCATTCCTAGTCCTCACAGTAATAGGAAAAGTGGATTACCGTCTTGAACTTCCTGCCTCTGCTCGCATACATAACGTTTTCCATGTCTCTCAGCTCAAGCCCCACCTTGGGGAGCCCCCCACCACATTCACCTCCCTCCCAAATGATATTGAAGCAGCTCCATGCAGAGAACCTGAACTGATTTTAGCCAGGGGCATAGCCAATCGCAATAAGAAAGCAGTCACCAAGGTCCTAGTCTAATGGAAAAACCAACTGTGTGAGGTAGCCTCTTGGGAATTCTTATATGACCTTCGCTTAAAATACCCTGATTTCCACGTTGGGGAGGGAGTATCGATACAGTAAAAACAATAAAATACGCCAAAATACTAGCAAATGAAGAATTCTAGTTTTCAGCGGGAAATTCGATTGAGGCCATCTAGCAGCAGGCGCGGGAATGGGATTCAGGCACATGTCTAACAGAATTAGTTAGGGTATTCAGATATTTTTCAGCTCTTTTCCAATTAATTGCCCTTTTATGTAATTTCCTACAATTAGTTTGATTCATTATAAATAGATAATGATGTAAGGTTTGGTCATTCATCAATGAAGTAATCATCTATCTTCTCCCTTCTTTTCTCCCTTAAACCTCTAAATTTCTCTTCTCCCTTTAAACTCTATCACTTATTGAATTTTTGATCAGATTTCTACTAAAATTAGAACTCTGTATCACAAACTTTTGTTTGACATGAGAATCTCTTTTCTTGTATGAATTTCGATTGGACATAAGAGCCAGGTTGACTTTAGCTGTAACGTAGATGTCAATTTGGAGTTTAAGTCATTTTGAGTTTTAAATTTGGTTATAAAATAAAATTTAATTTGGGGTTTAAGTTTGACATGAAAGTCGTCTTTTTTTGGAATTTGGTTTGATATTGAAATCTTTGGGTTTGGGTTCAATATAGGTGTTGTTTTGGATTTGTTATTGACATAGACATATTTGGATTCAACATAGAAGTCATTTGGTTTAAGTTACCTGAGTCAAATTGAGTTTAGCCAACTAGTCAAAGTGTTGACATAATATTATTCTTATGAGAGACAAAGAATTTATTTTATTATATTTTAGGGTAAATTACATATTAATACCCCACAGTTTGGTGTATCAATCCACAAACTTTGTGTAATAATTTTTTAGTCCAAAAAATTATATGTATTTAACAAAATAATTCAAATAGGAATGTGTAAGGGTGCAAAATGGGCCTTGCTTTCATTCTTTTATATCGTTATTTAGACTATTTTATTAAATACATATCTCTTTTCGGACTAAAAAAGTATTTCACAAAATTTGTGGACCAAAAAATTAATATACTAAACCTCACAATTTGGAGTTTATCCTTTTATTATTTGGGTTGCACTTGAGCTAGGTTTAAGGGATTAAACTATTCGTAGTTCCATGTTATATTGAAATTTATTTTCATTTGAGATTAGATTTAATTTAAAGGTGTTGGATCCCATTTAGCTTGCTAAAACATATTCGGTCCAACTTTGAGCTCAAGATCTTTTGTGTTATTTTGTATCATGGTAAAATCAACCTTAATTTGGTATTGCCCTTGGTTAAACCATATGAGTCCGGCATTTTAAATTTGATATTAATTAATTGTGACTGCACCCACAATTTTATTTCGGATTTCCTACGTATCCTGTCCGGGTCAAGTCAACTTAGCTCTAAAAAATAAAAAACATAGGATTTTCAAATTTTATATTTTTTTGTTAATATTTGTAACTGCACCCGATTCTTTATTTCAGATTTCCTATGTATTCTTTTCAGGATTGGGTCAATATAATTCTAGATTAACTTATCCAAACCACCCATTACATAATTCAACATTGGAAATTTGAAAGTACAAAATGGAGTCATATATTTATATTAGGATGATACAATTGGATGTTTATCCAAGCTTGAATTTGAATTTCAGATGGTTTGCTCACGTTAGTGCATTCCCACTATATACTTCGTTTTGTCTACTAAAACACATCCTTCAAAATGCTTTTTTTGGAATCTGAATTTCGACCTTTCGGAACTTAGAAGATATGGATTTATATGTTAAATCTATAATGATCCATTATCCGGGACGATTTAAATCCTCAAGTTCAAATTATATAATTATGTCAACTTTCTCAGAATCCTTTGAATCGCTGCTAGGCCGGACATATTTTTTTTATTGTTTAAATTCATCCTACAAATAGAATATTTCCAATTCCACCATGTGTAAAACCCGACTTGGAGTCCCTTGTGAATTTAAATTTACCCAACGTAAAATCTTTCAAGTTCATAGCTGGATTTTTTTTTTTTTTTTTTTTTTTGAAAATTGCTGTTTCGAGGTACACCCACACAAAATCTTGCAAATTCTGTTGTGGGTTGAAAGAAATGCCCTTTCAGGCTACACCCATGTGGAATCTTGCAAAGTCCATCATGAGTTAAAAAATTGCCCATTCGGGCTACGCCGAAGCGAGATCTTGCGAATTCCATCACGGGTTTAATATAACCCCCACGTAGAATCTTGCGAATTCCATCACGGGTTTAATATAGCCCGTGGCTGAGACAACCTTAGCCTACTCATGAGTAACCTGGCTAAGGTTAGGATTAGTTGCTCCCCTGGGATTAGCGAGAGGTTAGAAGGGTGGTGGATTAGCATTAGGAACTAGAGGGTGAGAAGAAAAACCATACGTATGCCCTCCGTGGAAACCAGGAGGGTGCCTTACCTGCTAATCCTAGTGCTGGTTGTCTCATGGCTGGGTTCTGATTTTTGTTCTGCTTGCATGAGAAATTGGGATGGTTGCGCCACCCTGGATTGTAGGTCTGCGAGTACGGATTGTTGTTCCTTGGGTACTCCTGCGCTGCATAAGCCTGGTCCAGCACATACTCGGGAAGCTATGATGCATATAAACGCTTAAAATAAAGAACGATCCTCACCTAAACAAATACTGCACGGAGTAACACCCTTAGATGATGATTCGGCTGCATTAACTGGATGCACATCAGTGAGATTTGCATTTAAACTCATCATCTTATCCATCTTTCTACTAAGTGCGTCTAGGCTTAAATTAACATCATCTTGGGGTGCTACCTCGTAAACACCACGCGTGTTTCCCCTAACCACCCTGGCAGATGAGGCTTGGTCGAGGGAATGTTCATTGAGACACTCGAAAAGCGTCCAGGCCTCGTCCTCGCCTTGCTGGATAAATGCTCCCCCGCATGAAGCATTTACCATTTGCTTGTTTGACGCACTAAGACCATCATAGAAGTTTTGGAAAAGAGCCCATTTGGATGACCCATGGTGGGCACGGCTTCTAAGAAGTTCCTTGAACCTATCCCAACACTCATGAAACTGCTCCTAGTCTTTTTGTTCAAAACTGTTTATAGCGCGCCTAATAGCCATCGTTCTGGCTTTAGGGAAAAACTTGACCAGGAAGCGCTGTTGAAGGTCATTCCAAGTGATGATTTCGCCCTTCCGTAGGGACTGAAACCACTTCTTAGCTACGCCTTTTAACGAAAGCATAAACAGACGCAGTCTAATCACAACGTTCGAGACACCTTGATAATGACAGTTTTCACATATTTCGAGGAATGCGTCAAGGTGCTCATATGGGCTCTCAATTGGCTTCCCATAGAATGCGGGAAGCATGTTGATAATCCTAGGTTTAAGTTCGAAGTTGGCGTTACCCACAGCAGGTAATGCACCTCCGGCGGGCGTAATGTACGTTTGGGAAATGAAGTGATCCCCAATCGTACATGGTTCGTTATTAGCCGTGGTTCATTGTGTACTCTCTCTCGCTTCTAATCGCCTCCCGGTAGACAAAGTCCGCTCAATTTCGGGGATGTAAGGTAACAATTCATGATCGAAGCTGGGATGAATCCACGCTGACCTCGACTAATGACTTAAGCAAAAGAAAAACTATGAAAAATAACTCAGAGCAATAAACAAAGAGCAAACAAAACAAAGTTCGTTAATCTTAAATCCAACTTAGCAAACCTATTCCACGGCAATGGCGCCAAAAACTTGGTGTGATTTTAAAGTGTGTTTTAAAATCGTCTACTCGCAAGCGTACGAGATCGTCGTAACTTTGTCGGGTATACGGGTCGTATCCACAGGGAATCGTGCTAAGTTAGACATAGTGATTGATGAGCGGTTTGAATTTTCGGGTTTTTGTTGCTTAAATAAATTGTTAGCTAGAATAATAAAACTGAATATAAAGCAAATGTGAGAATTCAATAGAGGTTAGTTTAGGGAGTGAATTTAGGGTAGCTTAACACGTATCTTGTCATTATAGTTTACTTAGGACGATGATTTGAAGGACTTAGGCTACAAGCTGTAATCCTGGGTTAATATATAAATTAGGGCTTAGGGTAATGAACTAGTCTCAAGGCATAACCTACCTTAGCACCCTAGATGTAGCATAGGTTATCTCATTAACACTACTTAATTCCATTTTACTCCTAATTCAATATTGACATATATAGAAGATTGGGTTCAGGGTTGGGTACAACCTCAACCCTGACCACGCGTGAATTCCTGTTATGTTATGGCGTAGGTTACAAGTACAAGACTAATCGCTGCTAAGTTGGAGACCCAGTCATGGCTACAAGCACACATACGAAAATATCCAACAGTCATGAAGAACTCCCCATAGGGGTGCGAAAATAACATAACTAAACCAATCGTTAAAAGTACAATATAAATCTGGGATACGGGCGGTTACCCGCCCTTCATTCTTAAACTAAGAAAGTTTACTCCTCCATGGGAGTTTTACACATCATTAAACTTGAAGAAAAGAAGACACTATACGTAAAATAAACAAAAGAATAAACTCCCTCAATCTTCGTGTTGATGCCAATCCAAGCTTGAATTCTCCCAGTTTTGCAACCACTCGCGCTTCAGCTTTTGGGAACCAGTAGATTTCGTAGCGGCTTCAGGTTTGAGAGAAAGGGGAGGACGTGCGGCCAAGAAAAAGCGTGCAAAAGGCTAACCTCCCCTTCTCTATTTATAGGCGTAGGAGCAGTTAGGGTTCCCCGATCGATCAGGAATAAGGCCCGATCGATCGGAAGGCTCTCCGTTAGTTTCTCTAACCGTGAGTTGCTGATCGATCGGTTCTCCAAGCCCCTTTTTCTCGATTAAGCACCGAAGCTCTATAGGATGTGCTCGGTTCACCGAATTATGACCCAATGAGTCTTTCTTTTGTACAAGTGGTTGGGTTTCTCCAATTAGTCTTCAAATATGCTTCAATAATGCTTGATTTTTTCGGAATTCTTATTTCGTCCACTTCGATGTGTTCCACATGGAAAATGTACCTAAATAACAACCAAACACATATGTAGACGTCGAACATATGACAGGAATGGGAAATAAAATAAGTAAAAATCAAGCGCATCAGTATTAAACAAAAAATGCCATTTTGGGCTATGCCCACATGATCTTGCGAATTCCATCGTGGGTTAAAAATGCCATTCGGGCTGTGCCCATGCTAAATATTGGGAATTCCATCACGGGTTTAATATGCCCCTACTTAGAATCTTGTGAATTCATCGTGGGTTGAAATATGTTTAAAACTTTATGTGATGAAAAATTTTTTTTGAACCCCCCTTATAGAGAAAAATCGATTTTTTTTCTTAAAAATCTTTTTGAAATTGAAAGTAGAAGAGCAAAATCAAGAGTAGAAAATAGAGACTTGAAACTTATAAAAAGAGATCGAATTATGGTAATGTTGATATCTTTAGGCTTCTTGTGAATCGATAACAAAATTTCTTTTGTTCAACTCTAAATTTTTTTGATAAAAAAAACCCCTAATTTTTGTACTACCTATAGGTTTTTCTTTCTTCTTCTTTCAACTTTCGTGCACACTTTTTTTTTCTCAGTCTTTCCTCTTTCTTCATTTTTTACATCGTCTTGTTTCCTGATCTTCTTCCCCTTGATTGTGTTTAGTCCCTAATGCTTGGGTTTTATAAGCAGAGTTAACTTTCCTTTCCCCCATCTTCCTCCATTGTTATTCAGTGGGAACGTGCATCATGGAAAAGGGGTCATGAAGATGTGGAGTTTAACTTCTCTTTTTCTTAACGGTTGTTTACGCCAAAGGTTCTTGTACTTTTCTCATTATATCAACTTAATCGTACTTTAATTGTGTCAATTTGGCCTCTCTACAATTTTAGTCCCTTGGTCAAACTAAAGTTAAATTAATGAAGTAATTTTTAATGTCACAATCATGTTAAATGCAATTAACCCACTACAAATCCACCCATTGACTCAATTTAATCTATCCAATGGCCAAATTATTAAAAATTTCACTATAAACTTGACATAAATTTTACTCTAAGGACCAAATTGACATAATATCAATTATACAAGGACTAAATTGACACAATTAAACATACAAAGACTAAATTGATACAATGAACAAAGTATAAGAACCTTTGGTTTAAATAACCTTTTAAAAATTATTATATTTGAGAAGTCATGTATGATTTTTAGATTATAGACCTAATTTTGGGGCCCTCTTAATTTTGGACCTCAAATATTATAGTTTTTTTAAGCCCATTTCATATTAAGAATATGTGGTTGAATTTTATTGGCCCGCTTACAGTGATTCAAGGTTGATCCATAACATGCATCTTTTAATAAATACCAATTATGACGGCCAATATTTAAAACTATGAAAATTTCACATTCAACGGCATTGCTATAGTAGGGTTTCTAACTTACCCAAGATCAACAACCCATCAATTCGCTGTAGTTGGGTTCTTAACCTTGCCACGATTTTTCACCGAGAAGTTCTCATCTACCGTGAAAACCCTGCAAAACTAATCTTGCATAAGGTGAAAGAGAATTGGAATTTTGAAAGATGACTACAGAGAAACTTAGACAACTCCTTCATGTCCCATTCCTTATGTCTAATAAAGCTATCCACCTTTTTTGATCAACAAGCTAGCCACCTTTCAATTCGAGTCTTTATAGCAATGTGAATCATTTACGAATTCTGCAAGAGGAGTATGAGAGCACATATACGAATCCAAAATTAAATGTGTACCATCTCCCAATAATTGACGATCCCACTTATGATAGGATCCCTACTATGATAAGATCCCTGCAACTGAAAATAAGCTTCAAGGGCCACGAACCAAGAGATTTTGAAGTACATCTTGAAAAGTCTTGATATTGCAAATATTTTCCTTTTACTATTTACAACCATAAATTTTTGAATGGTTTAACACTTTACAATAGAACTTGCGCAAAAAGGTTTTATTAACGGCTTCCATATGTCGTAGTCCTGGACCACCTGGCCCCTTAGACTTGCCAATTTTGTCTCTCTATGATTGAGAGTTCTTCTGTATCCTTGACTTAACTCAAAAGAGTAGTGAAGTTAGCTTCGGTATAGTAGGGTCCCTAACCTTGCCAAGATTAGCACCTTATCATTTCTGTATCCTTGCTCTAACCTACCACAGTGGTGAAATTGGCATCACTATAGTAGGGTTTCTAACTTAATCAAGATAAGCAACCTATCAATTCGCTGTAGTTGAGTTTTTAACTTCACTATGATTGGCAACCTATCTAATCCCATATAAGTTCCTACCTCAGATTTCACCGAGAAGTTCTCATCCACCATGAAACCCCTACAAAACTTATCTTGTCTAAGGTGAAAGTGAATTAGAATGTCAAAAGGTGACGGGGGAGAAACTTAGAGAAGTCCTTTGTGTCCCATTCTCTATGTCTAATAAAGCTATCCGCCTTCAAATTCGAGACTTCATAGTAATGCGAATATTTTACTTATTTGGCAAAAAGAGTATGAGAGCACATATACCAACCTAGGAATGCACATCAGTCCAAGAACGAACTAAACTAGACCAAATCGAACTATATCAAATCATGAAACCAAGGACCGGACCGATTATTAATCGAGTCAGTCCGGTCCAATACCACTTAGAAATCGGTCCGGTCCAGGTCGGACTACTTAGGATCGATTTTTTATCTAGCAAGTGCAATTATGTGAAGAAAAATGTTTCCATGCAAAAGTTAAAAACTTAAAATGATGATAACAGTATAATATATATATATATATATATATAATTTAAGGATAATTATACAAAATATAAATAATTACTAAATAATAAAAAAAGTAAATATTTAATTTTCTAATATTTAATAGTTTTACATGCACATGGAATATGCATTAATTATTTATTAATTATATATCATAATTATGTCCCCAAAATATTTAATGCAAAAATAAAGTTGATCGGTCTTTGGATTTGTTTGTCTTGGATCAGACCGGATCGAAGGCCGATTAAGCCCATATTCTAGGACCGAAAACCGAAGCAATATATGGTTAGTTCAGTCCAGTTCTTGACCGAAATGGCCATCGATTCGTTAACGGTCCAGTTTGATTTTTGTTCACCTCTACCCCACCCACTTCCAAAATAATTCTTTATTAGCCCTCTAATAAATTCTAAATTAGTCTGAGTTAAAAATAATTTGGAGGCCTACATATGAATGTGATATACATTGCTTGTTTTAATCGACGAATGCCTACTATTAGGTTATTGCCTGTAGCTAACATTGATAATGCATGACCTCTGTCCATTTCCAATTTGCCAATTTTCAATTTCATATTCAAAAATTTCCTATTTCGTGAAGAGTAATGCACTTAAAAGGTTACTGATGCTTACTTGGTGTTTACTTAGCAAGTGCACTAAGTTGTGTCAAGTAATATAGAGTGAATAGAGTATCATTCCCATGAGGATTGATTATTGAGTGAGTACTGAAATTGGTAGCTTTAGCACTATTTAAAGGACCGAAATTATAGTTTTTGAAATGAAACAAACAAAATAAAAAGAACTAAATTAGGTTACTGATTTCTTGAAAGGTTTTCTAATTTTTGATGATTTTTATGATTTAGTAAGATCCAAGACGTCCGATTTCACCTAGTTGCATCAATACACCTTTCTATTCTCGATATTCAAGTTGTTATTACGTGTTGATGGTTGAAAATCCTAATTTACTAAATATTCTCTATCGAGCAACATTTAGCGTGCTCTTTTACATATTAACTCATCAATCTCTTGCATGAATTTCAATAAGAAAAGAGTTTTAAAGATCCATGGTTTCTACATAAGACCACACATTGCATTAATCTATCTCTAGCATTCGCTCAATTTGTGATGTCTATCACTTTAGGATTCATCATAAATCTCCTGTCATGCTCATTATGAATAATTATAGGCTTTGAATGGTGATCAACCATTTAGAACTCATGAAGATCAATGATAAATACTCAAACAGCACAATGAGCAAACTTTGAATATGTTAAATTAGAAAAGAGTGTATGTTACAACTTAGGCTACATCATAGCCTTGGAAAGACAAAATTAGTAAATGGTAGACAAAATATAAAGCAAAACTAAAACAAAATCCTTTAACTTAAAAAAGAAAAGGATAGAAAGAACTTAAAAATGCAAAATTACAAACCAAACTTCTTCTTCCTTCCTTCATCTTCTTCCTCTCAGTTTTCCTCCTCTCTTTCTACTTTCTATTTGATTTTTGCTGATAGAATGAAGCCAAAGGACCTCCCAAACACCCCTATATATAGTACTTGAGGTTACAAATTTAAATAATTAAAAAAAAAAATACTTCAAGTTCATTTTGCAGCCCCTTTTTTCACTTTGAAACAAATTGTATATATTTGTTGTTCATCCTTGCTTTAGCCGTGTAAATTGATGTATTTAGCCCATTTTTTTGCTTTTTTTTGATGTATCTTACATTCACTTATTAACGTAGATTATAAAATCTAGCAAGATTTAGCATAAAATGAGTGATTTTGCAAGAAAATACAATAGGAACAAAAAATAGCAAAAGCGATAAAAGTTTGTTGTAAAATGGTTTGAAAATGAATCAAAATGATATGAATAATTATATGCTAAATTAGATTTATCAAAATATCCCCAAACTTAAATCTTGCTTGTCCTCAAGCAAGGCTAAACATTAAAGAGCAGGATCTCATGCTTTTTAAGAATTTATCACAATTCAAAGAAAGACTACTTCTATTAAAAAAGAATGACCGTGACTCAAAGTTTTAAGGTTCTAAAGGCAACACAATCTGTCCAAGGAAAGACCCATCAATCACCAATTCAAAAGTTCACTAAGCAAATTAAGTTTATCTGTTCTTTCTAATATCAGGACATTCAAATTGAATAAAAGACAGAAATTATGCTACTCATAACAAAAAATTTCAAGTATGCCCAAGACTAAAAGTTATTCAAAAAAATTTCTTTTTTTTAATTTTTTTTTTTAGTTTATGAGGGACTGATTTGCCCCAGTCAACCCTAGCCAATGAGCATATCTTCAACAAGAATCAAACTCCTAACCCTTGGGCGATGACCGCATGGGTAAGAGAAGCCATTACTGAGATGCTCTCAATATGACCGCGTGAGTATATCTTTAGCGAGAATCAAACTTTTGACCCCTGGGCGATGACCGCATGGGTAAGAGAAGCCACCATTGAGATGCCCTCATTATGACTTCATGAGTAGATCTTTAGCGAGAGTCAAACTCCTGACCCCTAGGCGATGACCGCATGGGTAAGAGAAGCCACCACTGAGACGCCCTCATGATAGGCAAGACATATCTTAAAATGTTTATATGGGATAGCAGTGCTTGAGATACTGCCCTCAGATTTTTTTTTTTTTTTTTTTTTGGTTCTTTTTTTCATATTTTTCTTTAGACTTAGGCTTAACTCTTCAAATTCTATTATACAAATAATAATCTTAATGCAATCCATTCAAATTTGATCACCTTTTAATAAGAAAGAATGATAAAGTAGTCATGCTAACTAGTGAATTCAAATACCACAGTTTTAACAAGATAGTGCCTTAGAATAGATCATGTTTTGCAATTAGAACACAAAAATAATTGATTCTCAGGTTATTTAAATCTAATAAGAAGAGTAGAAAATTTGTCTAAAAAGTATGATGATAAGATCTCAAATTATTATTATTTTTTTTTTTTTATGGTTCAAAATGTGCAAGAAAAATTTAAAAGGCTACTGATTTAAACTATAGAAAATAGAAAATCTTTTTGTTGGCCGACACTATCTACATCCCCATACAAAGGCTCCAAACTCTAGGAGGCACTAAAGCTGACTCTAAAAATTAAAATAGGACTAGACAAGAAAATGTGTTCCAAAAATTTTGTTCAAACTTTAAAAAAAATGTGACAAAATGTCTCTCCCACCCCCAACTTAAAGTTAACATTGTCGTTAATGTTAAAAGAAATACAAGGAGAGAAGCAATAGGTGAGAGATACTTCCCAGATTTGATAATTGCTTTTAGATGGTGAATGCTGTCATCAGGTTAACCCCAAACTTGTTTTAAAAAACCTGTTGAACAAAATGTACAAAATGGTAAGAAAATAATAACAAGTAAAGGCAACTAAAATAAACGAAGTAAGGAAAGAAAAGCAATGGTTGCCTCCCAAGAATCACTTAAGTTATAGTCGTTAGCTTGACCTTTTGATGATGTTCTATCCTATATCCTGAAACAAAATGGAGCTTCCTGCATCCACCCTCAATGTTCATTTCCTTCTATGGATCTTCTTTGTGTCCTTCTTTACACGACCACTTCCACCTTCTCTAATGATAGGACCCTTGAGCTTAATGTGCCATGATTTAAATTTCCTTTTCCAATATTTTCTGCATTTTACACTAAGTCATCCTTGGCTCCGAAAGCCTCTGACTTCGCTAGACAAGTACTACACTCAATTTTGATCACTGGTGGTGGTGGGTCGGTCAAGAGAGGTTTGGTCATTGGTTGCGATGAGTCGATCAAGGGGGTTAGGTCACATTGAGATGGTTCTTCTAATGTTTCCCCCATCCCTCAATGCTATGGCGTTAGTTTGTTCCCGTGGGTTGGTGATGGTATTGCTAAGTGCGGAATCTTTGGACCTCTCAGAAAGTTGTTCTAATGTAGCCCCTACTTGAGTTTCTATATTTTAGACGGCGGCCTCTTGGTTTCTATAGATAGCCATAATTTCTTGAGTAAAATTTGCGCTTTCCTCATGAACTCCCTAAATGTCTCTTCTAAGTCATATTTCTTTTCTTGAGGTGGATGAATGGGTGACCAAGGTGCTTCGTGATGATTCCAAGAAAAGTTAGAAGGGTTACTCTAGGAACTAGAGTAAGGGTTGTATTGCGCTTGTGTTTAATTTGACATGTAGTTTTCTTGTTCAAAACCCAATAAGGAAAAAGTGTCACTTGCTTGACATTCCATACTAGCATGGTTACCTATACAAAATTTATATCTAGGAGTACGAACAACTTTGGCACTTAATTTATCCAATTATTTTTGAATTAGTGAGAGTTGAGCAGATAACATAATAATTTCATGAATTCTCAGCTGTGTTCTTGGTACAGTTTGATATTGAGGTCTCATATAATTGTTGTATGCCATCACCTTTAGCAAAACTGTGTTAAATTTTTAGGAAAAAAAAAATAACCTTAAAAGTTAAAAGAAAAGTAAAAATAATAAGAAAGTATAAAAATACAACACTATAACACAAAACTTCAACAAAAACCAAACTCTTTTTTTTTGGGGGGGAGGGGAGGAGAGATAGTAATACTAAAACTTAAAAATACAAACTTTGAAAATTTTATCTAGGTAAATTAAAAAGTTAAAGAAAGATAAAATTAATAAGAAAATAGAACAATCTATTACAAAAACTTAACAAAAACCAAATTTAAAAGAGAGATAGTAACACTTATGTTTTGAAAATCTTAAAAGTAACAATTTTAACTTTCGAACTTTTTTCAAAGTGAACTTATAAGTAAAATAAATTTGAAAATAAAGAGAAAACATAAGAAACAAAACAAAATAACATAAATTTAACAAAAATACAATTTTAGGGGAGGGAGTTGTATATGAATTTTAAAAAAAAGAACTTTACAAATTAAACAAAGTGAATGAAATGAATGAAATAAAAGATTTTTCTTTAAATGTAAACAAAACTTACAAGTTTTTACAAAACAGTTTCAAATTAGTACCAAAACTAGCTGGTATCGATATCACTCAAATAAGAAAAATTTCTGGCAACAGCGCCAAAAACTTGATGCTTAATTGGTGTTTGCTTAGCACGTGTAGTAACTCATATCAAGTAATATAGAGTGAGTAGCGTATCGTTTCCACAAGGATGGATTATTGAATAAGTATCGAAATGTTACGTTCGAAATGAATCTCAAATCATAACCTAGGGAAAGATAAAATCAAGAGAATTTAGATGAGAAGAGAAGTGAAGTAGATGAGAAATAAAAAGCGAAATATCTCAAAGAGATTGATTGTAATTTTCATTAAATGCCCAATTATAAGAGTGACATTACATACTTATACTCCTAATCACATAAGATGGCCAAGTCTAAAATATCTGAGGAATACATTGAAAATATCTAAGGCCAAGGCCTTAAATGACTTTGGCGCCAAACAAACTAACACATATCATTGACTTATACTACTTCTTACATCAATCTTATTCTAATTATAATCTTCACATGCCTCATTTATCAGAATCATAACAATACTCCTCCCTTAAAAGATTCTTGTCCCCGAGAATCTAAAAAGAGAGTCGAAACATTGAAGAACACTTGTTGATGTAGGAGGTCTCCCTGCTGAAATCTGCAGCTGAAGAAGACAAATTGTTGCTTTAGAAGGAAATGCTAAAAATGAAGAACTCTTGCTGAATTCTACAGCTGGAAGGACATCTAAGTGCTACAATCTGAAATACAGCAGGACTTGTTACTGATGTCAATGCTATATTTCTGAATATGCCTCTTGTTTCGGCCCAACATGTTGTGTTTGAATGTAATAAACACTTCTTGTGGTCTGCCCAGATCAAACCAAACCAGCTAGATACCAACACCAGCATTTCCATTGCAGAACCTCTTGATGCAAACTGGACAGACTGACATCACTATAATGCCGCAAAGGAGCACTGCTGGCCAAGAATGCAGCAGATGTAACCAAGGAATGCAACTGCTTATGATTTGCTTGAACTTCACTTAGACATGCTGATGAATGACCTGCTGCACCTGGAACAGCCCCTTAACATTTGCTTGTTGCTGAGTGTTGCTGAGGAACCAGATTGCATCAGTTGGAACACAAGTCTTGCAACTCCCAATCTGAGTTCCAAGTCTTTGATTGTCTTCTCAACACACCCGAAAAGGATTCTGCGATAAGCCTTGCAATTCCTAGCTCTTTTCTTGCTTGGAAAGAGCCTCTCAACTAAATTAAGGCACCCAATGCTCTCATGAATCCAGGAGTGAATCACAAGCTTCGAATGGGCAATACCATCCTCAATTCTGGGACTATTCAATATGGTGCAGAAATCACCCATGCTCTGAACATTGTGACAAGCTGAAAGCATCTAAAGTTCATCTGGAAGTCTTGCTCCTGGCTGTTGTTTTGCTGCTGTTGGAGATACTGCTGTTGTGAAGAATCCACAGCAGAAACCCAGATGCCTCACTGAAGTTAAGTGCCCCGTTTCCACTCCCAGCAAAGCCCTTACTGCACTTACATCAAGGATGATAGCAAGGTGGATAAACAACTCACAGAGCTCCTGATTTATGCCCAGAAATTTGCCACTGTCCAGCTTCAGTTCACTCAGGGTGGTTGTACACTTGAACATTTCGTTTGTCCAACTCTTCAACTTCTTCAGTCATGTTTAAACTTCTCTTGCCCCTCACAGAGTGTTGCTCACCCCACTTACTAATTTCCAACAATCCAGCTCTCTGCTCACTGTTTTCAGCCTCATGTTCCTGCTGCCACCACCAATGTGACTTCACCAAACAATCTACTTCAGGGGGCCTTACATTTGGATGTACCTTTGGAGTATGTTCCTTGCTCTTAGGTTGTGTATCACACAAAATTAGCTTAGAACTAGAATTGCTTTTCAATTCAACACCACACCTTGCATTTACAAGTTTGAAGGGGAGTCTCATCACAATCTTCATCTTCACCTTCTTCCTTGAGCGAATGATTGAATGACCCATCTCCACAATATCAGGAGGTCTCCCAATATAATTCCTAGCCATGTGAATCACATCTCTAATGTACCCAGTCAGCTTAGACTTCTGTCTCAACACCATTCCCAGCTTGTACACTTCCCACTGATCAGCTACTTGTCCAGGAGCGTTACTTTGCTACAGCAACAAATTCCACAAAAGACAGTGTACTTTAGCTAGTTTAAGTTCATAATCACCCTCTCCCGGTTCAGGAGGAGGTCTTTCCCCATGGTTTGTGGTTGGATAAGCATTCACCCCACACAAAGAACCTTGCAAAATGCCCAAGGTAATACTTCTTACATTCTTCTGGTTCTAAGTTGACAATACCACAGCAGCAACATCTGATTTCCCAAGAAAACTCCGTTGTTCTGCAGTAAAGCTTCTAGGAGTACACCTCGAGTTCTGATTTTGCTTACCAGCATGCCATGGAGAAGTACCTAGCATATTTTGTGCTGTAGTCATTGATGCCAAATCAGCAACTTGTGATTTTCCAGCTGAACTCAACGGTACTATAGAACTAACTTCTAGATTACTTACAGACACTTCGACCTACTCAGTTGCTTTCTTCAACATTCTTTTAATCCAAGATGATGCCCCAAGTCTTTTCACATACCAAAACACCAACCTTGATTTCCCCCACTTCAATATCCTTGAGCAAGTTTTGCTTTTTAAGGTACACCTTATTCTTCTCAAGAAGTAAAAAGGTTGGTGCACTTCCTTTGTAAACCTCAATTGGCCTTTCCAATGCTCTCAACCTCTTTCTTGAATAACACTTATTGTGATTAAGAGAAACTTCCGAATTGATGTCAACGTTTTTTGGCAAGGTGAGCCTAAATCTCAACTTCCTAACGCTTAAAATTTCAATGTATACTCGTAATTTCTTTGTTGCATTTCCTAGTGGCACAAAGTCTTGGTCAACTAATTGCACCAGCTCCATTTGAACCTGACTTGAATCCATTCTTGCCGTAACATCAGAGACTGGTTTCAGCAAGCCATTCATCAATCTTTTTGACGTGTAAGCTTCTACTTCGACATTATCATGCCCGAAACCTTCACCATCAACACAAGATCCTATTTCCACCTCATTTGTCTGCAAGACCTGCGGCATATCAGAACCTTCATCCTTCATAGGCATAACAACCTCTTCAACAAGCTCATCCTCTAGATTAAACTTCTCCACAGGAGCTACATCACTATTCCTTATCACTTCATCACGAACAAGTAGATGAACTGGCTCCACAACAATCCGATTCGCAGCATCAATAGGCTTCTCCTCAAAATGCAGTGGTCGCTGAGTCCATCGCTCATAAAACCTTTGATCCAGTTCTCACAACAATTCACCTTGTGATTACCGAAGCTGAGCGAATATTTCGTCCATATTATCCTTCAAGTGAGCTAACGTAGCGACATTAGCTCCTGCTGTAGCAGTGTTTGCAGCAACATTTCCCTCTTCAACAACAAAGTTCGTGCCGTAACTCATGTTTAGATTCTTGAACCAACACTATATCAGCTACTGGTTGCTAAACCATAACCTACTCACTTTACTTGCATGAATCTCACTTGATTTCTGCTCAACAATCGCCACAAAGCTCAAACCCTAACTATCGAAATCGAGAATCAAAGAGATCTCGAACCAAAACCCTAATCGCAACGAATACTTGAGTAATTTAAGCTATGAATCAGAATTAGATTCGAACTTAGTTACAATTACTGACTTCAACACACTTCTACCCACAATTCTCAAGAACAACGTCAGATTTTTGCGAATTTGTTCTGAGTTCTTGCTAATTCCACCTGGGCAAGTAGAATCAGCTAAGGTCTTATACACGTTTATGCTTAACAACACAATTCCACCAAAAATTCCAGCAATACTCAATCAACAACTTCAATTTAGCAACAAGGAAGAGGATTCTAACCAAATGTAACATAGAAGTTCAGAATCTGTTACCTCCACCTCAATTAACTAAATTGCAAGCTTTGCTAAGTTGATTCTTCTGATTTTGATCAAGATTGACCTACTTCAACCGCTTACAGGACTTTTCCAAGCCGAATTGCAGATTTCTTGATTATGATATGATGCTCCAGCAGGTTGAATTGCTTTTGCAGTGCAAACTTTAGATGCTTGCTTCACTCTGATACCAATTATTATGCTCGAGACGAATCTCAAATCATAACCTAGGGAAAGATAAAATCAAGAGAGTTTAGATGAGAAGAGAAGTGAAGTAGATGAGAAATAGAGAGAGAAATATCTTAAAGAGATTGATTGTAACTTTTATTTTTGCCCAATTACAAGAGTGACATTACATACTTATACTCCTAATCACATAAGATGGCTAAGTCTAAAATATCTAAGGAATACATTGAAAATATCCAAGGCCAAGGCCTTAACCAACTTTGGCGCCAAACTAATTAACGCATATCATTGACTTATACTACTTCTTACATCAATCTTGTTCTAATTACAATCTTCACATGCCTCATCTATCGGAATCATAACACGAAATTGGTAGCTTTAGCACTATTTGAAAGACCAAAATTTTAGTTTTTGAAATGAAACCAACAAAATAAAAAGAACTAAATTAGGTTACTGATTTTTTGAAAGGTTTTCTGATTTTTGATGATTTTTATGATTTAATAAGATCCAAGGCATCGGATTTCACCTAATTGCATCAATACGCCTTTCTATTCTCGATATTCAAGTTGTTATTGTATCTTGATGGCTGAAAATCCTAATTTACTAAATATTCTCTCTCGAGCGACATTTAGCATGCTCTTTTACATATCAACTCATCAATCTTTTGCATGAATTTAAATAAGAAAAGAGTTTTGAAAATCCATGGATTTTACTTAGGACCACACAAATTACGTTAATCTATCTCCACCATTTGCTCAATTTGTGGTGTTTATCACTTTAGATTCATCACAAATCTCCTCTCAGACTCATTATGAATCATTATGGGCTTTGAATGGTAATCAAGCATTCAAAATTCATGAAGAACAATGATAAAAACTCAAACAGCATAATAAAAAAAACTTTGAATATGTTGGATTAGAAAAGAGCGTATATTACAACTGAGGCTACATCATAGCCTTGGAAAGACAAAATTAGTTCATTTTAGACAAAATATAAAGCAATGCTAAAACAAAATCCATGCACTTAAAGAAGAAAAGGATAGAAAGAACTTAAAAATGCAAAATTACAAACTAAACTTCTTCCTTCTTCGTCTTTCTCTTGGTTTTTCTCCCTTTCTCTCTACTTTCTATTTGATTTTTGCTGATGGAATGATGTCTAAGGACCTCCCAAACACCCCTATATATAGTAATTGAGGTTGTGAATTCAAAAATAAGAAATATATGTCAAGTTCGTTCTCATTTGTTCATTTTGCCACCTTTGCCACCCATCCCTTACAAGTTGCTGCCTTTAGCCAATTTTGTTCAGATTTTGCATCAATCCACCGCCCAAAATCAGTCCTTACATCACCATGAGCATGTTCTTGAAGTGTACAAAGCACCCTTGCATTCAATTTGTCCATTTTGCTGCCCATTTTTGTACTTTGTGACAAATTGTACATGTTTGTTATTCATCCTTGCTTTGGCCATGTAAATTGATGTGTTTAGCCAATTGTTTTGCTTTTTTTGATGTATCTTGCATTCACTTGTCAACGTAGATGATAAAACCTAGAAAGATTTAGCATAAAATTAGTATTTTTGCAAGGAAATAATGATAGGAGCGAAAAAGAGCAAAATCGATAAAAGTTTGTTGTAAAATATTTTAAAAATGAATCAAAATGATATGAATAATTATATACTAAATTAGACTTATCAGCTACCCAATGTTACACATAATTTTATTTTTGGGTGCTATTAATAAAAAAATAATTGTTAGGTTAAGTTACGTATTAGTCCATAAGATTTGATATATTAATTTTTTAATTCCACAAATTTTGTAAAATAATGTTTTGGGTAATATTCATAAAGACTCCCCGAACTATTGGTCAGAATTAAAGTGACCTCCCGTACCTTTAATTTCTTCTAAGACACCCCTGATCTATTGGTCAAAATTAATATAATCCCCCTACTTCTAATTTCATCAAAAACATCCCTATCAACTATTGGTGAAAATCAGTATAACCCCCTTCAACTTGCAATTATATATCAAATACCCCCCACCCCCCGCAGACCAATTAACCAAGATCAATTTGATCCCCTAATTTCAAATGTTATGAAAGACATCCAAAACTATTTAAAAGAATTCGGAAAAAATGGTTCAAATACCCTAATATTTAGTAATATATTTTATAGTTTCCCTAATTCTTTAAGATATTTTTGAAATACCTTAAACTTTTTTCACAAAATTCCATTATGATTACATTAATTATACTGATGTAACACTTAAAATAAAAAGAAAATATCTCAAATATAATTTAGCTATCATTTATATTTAAAAGTAATTTAGAATTTTAAAATAATTTAAAATTAAAAATATAAAAGGCCCTAAAACTACAAATAAATAATTTTGAAAAATAAATAAAATCTATTTGTCTATCTTTAAAATTACTATGAATGCTTTTTTTGATATTAAGAATTTTTTCTAACTATAAATGATATTTTTTCCTAGTTAAATTATTTTTTAAGTGTCGTGTTAGATTAATTTATTAAAATCCTAATAGAGTTGTGGGGTTTGTCAATGGAAAAAAGGTTACCGAAGTTCATGTTGTTAGAACAATTTGTAGAAAACACACAAATTTGTTAGGGAAATCATAGAATAGTTATCTGAATCAGTCACTGGCTTCACGGCACGTAGCAAATCGTTTTCCTTAAGACTTATTTCTTGGATACCGAAATAGTCTAAGGAATACAATGAAACCCACCAACAAAGAGAGAGCAAGAGCGTAGAGGAAGGAAGATGACCGAGACTTTTTAAGAGAAAGAGAGAATGAATTTTTTTCAAGTCCTTTGCAAAACAAAAATGGTGGGCTATTTATAGAGATTGATGTGTCTCTTGAGAAGAGACACATCCTTCATATTTTTCCTTAAGCAAGGGACACATCCCTTAAAACTACCAAAATGAATTTCCAAAAATCCACAAAAAACCGCGCAAGATAACTGCCATAACTGCTTTGTGTGTCGAATTTACACACAAAACCTATGTATCGACACACAGATCCAAACTTTAGTTTTTGCATATTTAAGCAAAAATATATTGACATTTAAACATTCAAAACACTTTACTTTGAAAATTCACCAACATTCCCCCACCATTTTCAAAATATTTCCATTTTCATAAAATTTAAACATCATCTCGGTGTTAAAGGAAGTCTTTATGCATAAATGAGAGTGTCTTCCGATTGAACCCTCACTTAGTGAAGACAAGCTACAATTAGTCGAAGCGTAATGGTAGACTAACCTTTGAACCTTATGAGTCCGTTTGACTAACCACACATGTCTCCACACACGAGACTCACTCTCCACAACACACCTCAACTTCAACTGACACATTTTAGACCTTGTGTCTCGTACCCTTCATGAGTGTAACAGAGTCAAACCCATGTCTTTAAAACACTCCTTGAAGCGGCCAAACATCACACCCATTTAGGTAGACCCCATTGATCATGCCCCTGCAACATGGCATTCAATATTTTCTGGGGTCCATTAAGAGCATGCGCTCAACCTCCTTTTTCCTTTGTCATAGGTTACCAAGCACTATACTCGGGGATGGAATTTTACTTTTAGTGCTTGCAATCACACGGATGATGAAACTCTCTCATTGAATGCAAGACCTTGCGTTGTACTAGGCATTGGGTTGAGGGTCCATCATGGGTAACCAAAATTGACAGGTTTTACCCATCCCTTTACTCATATTTATTACCAAGTCTCTAGCAAGATTTTTCAACAAGGGATCCACTAGATTTTGACTTATATTTTCAAAATCCACATTAATCACTCAATCTTTCATGAGTTGTTTCACATAACTATGTCTCACACTAATGTATACGGACTTTCAATTATATACCTCACTCTTATGCATTTGAAAACATAGCCTCACTATCATAATGGATAGAAATAGGCGATATTGGCTTATGCCAAAAAGGAAATTTAAACAAAAGATGCTTTAATCATTTTGCTTCTTTACTAGCAAAAACCAGAGCATTAAACTCTACATTCATGATGGAACTAATACATGTTTGTTTCTTGAATCCCAAGAGACAACACCCCACCATATAGTAATACCCACTAGCTTGTAAAAGTGTAGTCTTTTATGAGGATACAATTGGCATCCAAGTATCTTTCTAAGTAGAACAATACCCATTAAAATAATATCATAATCCATGGTTATTTCAGTACTTTATATACCACATGACAATAAATTTTACTTGAATTTCTATTATATCCACTTAGCTTTTCAACAACAAAGGCTACATTAACCCTTTTCATACTCCAATTGTACTACTGGATTACCTTCATTCGATACAAAATATCCATACCAAATATCAACATGTAATTAATATACAAAAATATAATGACTCATTTATCATTACTAAACTTGCTATGTACGCAATCATCTAATTCATTTATTGCCTCTTTCCAAAAGCAACATCCCGAGATTTCATATCCTCATCATTGGATCATATTCTATAGCACAACAATATGGAATTTGACCATCCATATTGTCTCTAGTTCATACCTCTAGATACATAGAGAAAACAATCCAAATGACTTTTCGTTTCTCGCTCTCTTACTTCTTCTAAGTTCTAGGGATTTATTCCCTTATAATATGATTTTTATCATATGACAAAGACATGTCATTTTCCATCGAAATTCGATATTTCGATTTAGGAAAACTATTTCATCTTAATATATTTTACTTTACATTATCCTATTGCATCATCATGTCATCAATATCAATTATTGATCCAAGATTATCTTTGCATATTCATCCATATTTACATTCATGAACTTCAATTTATCCACAATTAAATTATATCAATCAACATACCATTTATAAGCATCAAACCTTAGGGGTAACATATGAATCATCATAATTCAATATCCATATACTCTTATGATTTGTCCACTTGATGACTCACAACATAATAATATATGGTTAAGTAATCACATAACATAATTATTTATCATGTAAAACTTGTATATATACTACACTCAGTTCGAGTGTCTTAATATTCATGACATAATATCATTGGATCAAAATGAAATAATTATATAACTTTTTCCTTTAATGATCCAATATACATATAACATCAAACATCACATAATTTTGTCATGATTCACAATTTTTAATTTTACTGAAATTCACACCACTTTTGTGCTCACCGAGTAAATATATAACATTCATGTTTGCAAATAAAATCACAAAAAAAATTCATAATTGAATTAACATGCATAGACGCATTAATCGCATACCCGTATTAACATCCATGCCTATACCTAAATTATATTTCATATTTATGAACATGCGTGTATTAATTACATTAATTATTCATTCATTGACCTTGTAACTTCATTAACTTCCATAAGTATGAACATACAGGCACTAAACCTCAATTTAGTAACACTTCATACTACAAATTCTTGAGATTTACAACGTATACAAATATTAAAATTATATTGTTATTTTATTTACTAATAATGTATACTCATTATTTTGTTTCAATCGTCATAATTCTATGAGAGTCAAAATCCCCGATTATACAATTTTACCAATTTATAACAATCATGTATCAATGATTTGATGTCTCAAGGAAGTCAAACAAGTCACTATTGATTAATCACTGCGAACATGTATCATTGACTAATGTTTACTATCAAGTAATAAAGAAATGAGTAGAGTATCATTCTCACGAGGATTGTTATTGAATGAGTACCAATATTAGTAGCTTTGATGCTATTTGAAAAAGTGAAAATGGAGATGTTGATATGAAATAAAATAAACTAAAAAGAAACAAAATATGTTAACTGATTGTATGAAGTTTTTATGATTTAATAAAATGCAAGGCATTTGATTTCACCTAGTTGAATCAATGCGCCTTTCTATTCTCAGTATTCAAGTTGTTATTACGTGTTGATGGTTGAAAACCCTAATTTACTAAACATTTTCTCGAGCAACATTTAGCATGCTCTTTTACATATTAACCCATCACTCTCGTGCATGAATTTAAATAAGAAAAGAGTTTTTAAAGTTCTATGATTTTCACTTAAAGACTACACGAATCGTGTTAATCTCTCTCGAGTATTCGCTCAATTTGTGGTGCTTATCACCTCAGCAATCATTATAAATCTCCTCTCGGACTCATTAGGAATCATTATAGGCCTTAAATGGTGACCAAGCATTTAAAACTCATGAAGAACAATGATAAAAACTTCAACAACGCAATAACAAAACATTGAATACGATGAATTAGAAATAAGCGTATATTACAACTTAGGCTACATCGTAGCCTTGGAATAACAAAATTAGTTCATGATAAAATTAATATAAGACATATTTAACACCAAATTCATGAACTTAATGAAGAAAAGGCAAGAAAGGACTTAAAAATACAAACCAAACTTTCTCCTCCTTCTCTTCTTTTCCTTCACCCATTTTCTTCTACACTTTGTATGGGATTTTTGTTGAATGAAGGATGATCAAACACATCCCAAACACCCCCTATTTATAGTGTTTGAAGGGGAAATAAACTATGAAATTACATCAAACTTGCTTCCCATTTGCTCTAAGTTCCTGTTGCTCTTCAAGTTGCAAACCTTGAAATTTTTTTTTTTTTTCTTTTCCACCGCCCAAAACCTGCTAAGATGAGTTAGGATACGTTAAAGTACATAAATACAATGAATTTAGTTAGTGAAACGTGTTTAAAGTTGCTGCCCATTGCAACTTGTTTGCAAAAAAATGTTATTTATGTCGGTTCATGTATGAACCATGTATTTTGGGTTGATTTTGCTATTTTATTGCTTTTATTTGATGTATCTTGCATTTACTTGTTGATGTTAATGATAAAACCTACCACGATTTAGCATAAAATAAGTGTTTTTTGCAAGAAAGTAGCAATATAGTTGAAAACAAGTAAAACCGAGCAAAAGCAATAGAAGTTTGATGTAAAATGGTTAAAAATATATCTAAATAATATAAATAATTATATACTAATTTAGACTTATCAAAATACCTCCAAACTTAAATCCTGCCCGTCCTCGAGCAAGGCTAAATATTAAGGCGCAGGATCTCATACTTTTTAAAATTCTTCCACAATTTAAAGCAAGCGCACTTTTATTAGAAAAGAATGACATAGGATCAAGGTTAAAGGTTCTAAAGGCAAAACCATCTTTTCTAAGGAAAAATCAGTCAATTACCTAGATAATCGAATTCAAAAGTTAGCTAAGAAAATTAAGTTTATCCGTTCTTTCTAATCTTAAGATATTCAAACTGAATAGAGGACAAAAATTATACCACTCATAACAAGACTTATCAAGTATGCCCAAAACTAATTATTTTTGCGCCATTTTTTTTTCTTTGGATGAATTTATTTACTCAAGCCAATTTCGGCTCATAAGCATATCTGTAGCGAGAATCAAGCTTTGACTCCTGGGCGATGACCCATAAGTAAGAGAAGCCACCACCGAGATGCCTTCATTATGACCTCCTGAGTATATCTTCAGTAAGAATCAAGCTCCGACTCTTGGGCGATGACCCATAAGTAAGAGAAGCCACCACTGAGATGCCATCTTAATGGGTAGCACATATCTTTAAAATTATTTATGTAGGATAGCGGTGCTAGAGATGTTTTCCTCCCTTTTTTTTTAATATCATATTTTTCTTTAGATTTAGGCATGACTCTTCAAAGTATATTATGTAAATGATAATCTTAATGCAATCCATTCAAATTTGAGCATCTTTTAATCAGAAAGAAAAGTAAAACAACCATGCTAACTAGTAAAGTCAACTACCATGGCTTTACCAAGATTGTGCCTTAGATTAGATCGTGTTTTGCAATTAGAATACAAAAAAATTTGATTATCCGATTATTCAAATCTAATTAAAGTAAACGAGCTAAAAAGAGTAGAGAAATTGCGTAAAAAGCATGATGATAAGTACCCCCTTTTTTTTAGGAAGAAAAAAAAATGCATAAATAAATAATTAATTAAACTTATAAGTGATAGAAAAGATAAAATTAGTAAGAAAGCTTTAAAATTGCAATAATCCAAGGGTTATATATATATATATATATATATATTTTAAAATGGGTAAGGGTTAATACTAAAGATTTTGAAAAATTAAAAGATAACAAACTTAACTTAAAAAAAATTTATCTGGGCAGATTAAAAAGTCAAAATAAAGTTAAAATTAATCAAGAAACGTAAAAATACAAAAATCTAAAATATAATTAAATAAAATAAATTAATTAATGAAGATTAATTTATCAAATTTTAAACAAAATTTACAATCTATTAATAATTAGTATTAAAACTAACATTTTTTTAAGGGGGATATATATATACGAATTTTTTTTTAATTTATTTATTTTTAAGAATTATCTTTACAAATAAAATAAATGAATAAAAATATATTTATATTTTAAATTTAACAAAATTTACAAATTATTAACAATTTCAAATTAGCACCAAAACTAGTTGGTATCGATATCACCTAAATAGAGACAATCCCCGGCAACGGTGCCAAAAACTTGATGCTTAGTTTGCGTATGCATTAGTAAGTGCACTAGTTGTATCAAATAATAAAGAAATGAGTAGAGTATCGCTCCCACGGGGATTGTTATTGAATGAGTACCAAGATTAATAGCTTTGATGCCATTTGAAAAACCGAAAATTGATATGTTGATATGAAATAAAATAAACTAAAAAGAAACAAACTATGTTAACTGATTTTATGAAGTTTTTGATTTAATAAAATCTAAGGCATCCGATTTCACCTGGTTGAATCAATAAGCCTTTCTATTCTCGGTATTCAAGTTGTTATTACGTGTTGATGGTTGAAAACCCTAATTTACTAAACATTATCTCTCGAGCAACATTTAGCATGCTCTTTTACATATTAACCCATCACTCTCGTGCATGAATTTAAATAGGAAAAGAGTTTTTAAATTTCTATGATTTTCACTTAAAAACCACACAAATCGCGTTAATCTCTCTCAAACATTCGCGCAATTTGTGGTGCTTATCACCTTAGCAATCATCATAAATCTCCTCTTGGACTCATTATGAATCATTATAGGCCTTAAACGGTGATCAAGCATTTAAAACTCATAAAGAACAATGATAAACACTTCAACAACGTAATGACAAAACATTGAATACATTGAATTAGAAATAAGCGTATATTACAACTTAGGCTACACCGTAGCCTTGGAATAACAAAATTAGTTCATGATAATCTTAATATAAGACATATTTAACACAAAATTCATGAACTTAATGAAGAAAAGGCTAGAAAGGACTTAAAAATACAAAATTACAAACCAAACTTTCTCCTCCTTCTCTTCTTTTCCTTCACCCGTTTTCTTCTACACTTTGTATGGGATTTTTGTTGAATGAAGGATGATCAAACACATCCCAAACACCCCCCTATTTATAGTGTTTAAAGGGAAAATAAACTATGAAAAAAATTTCATCAAACATGCTTCCCATTTGCTCTAAGTTGCGGTTGCTCTTCAAGCTGCAAACCTTGGCATTTTTTATCCTTTTTTTTTTTTTTTTTTGCTTTTCCACTGCCCAAAACCTGCTAAGATGAGTTAGTATATGTTAAAGTAGGTAAATACAATGAATTTAGTTTGTGAAATGTGTTTAAAGTTACCGCCCATTTCAACTTGTTTGCAAAAAAAATGTTATTTTATGTAGGTTCATGTATGAACCATGTATTTTGGGTTGATTTTGCTATTTTATTGCTTTTATTTGATGTATCTTCCATTTACTTGTTGATGTTAATGATAAAACCTAGAAAGATTTAGCATAAAATAAGTGTTTTTCTGCAAGAAAGTAGCAATATAGTTGAAAACGAGTAAAACCGAGCAAAAGCGATAGAAGTTTGATGTAAAATGGTTAAAAATATATCAAAGTAATATAAATAATTATATACTAATTTAGACTTATCATTGACCACACACATGTGTTTGACTTTAGTGTCAGCATTTACGCATGCAATATTCAGCGGGGCATTACAATGCAAAGATTGCATTATATTCACACATATGCCTATATTTATGAGTATCAAAGGGCCAATTACATTGCAAAGTGAATAAGTGGTTCACAACAATGAAAAATCAAACTTTTGATTATCATTGCTTTAGCTCTAATTTCCTTCAATTAATTACAATTCATATTAGAATTTAAACTACGAATATGTTTTCATATTTTATGTGAAACTTGTTATTCCTTTTTAATAATAATTGTATGCCCAAATTTTCACAATGGTATAATATAACACACACCATAAACTAAAGCAAGAACAAGTATATCTTTACATACACACATACATAAGATGTGTTCTTATAGAAACGAAATATTTTCACAAGATATCTTCCTTTACATACACATGGCTCCGAATCCCCTGTGAAACAGTCCAACTTTTGACAACAATTGGAAACCGCCATAATGTTTGCGGTTTTAATGAATTTATCCGCCAGATTTTAAATAACATTGTATTTATTTTCCTTGTTAGATTGTATAGAAGATGCATTGTGGTTCAATGGCAAAGTGTCCCTATTGTAATGTATGGGAGGGCACAGGTTCAAAGCCATCACGCAACAACATTGCATTGTTTTTACACCATATTTAATTGCAAACATCTAGATTTAAGATTGCTTCCGGTTTCAATTACCAAAACAAATAATCTTTTTCATATTCCCAATTCATAAAAATTCAATAAGGGTGTGTTTATAATTCATGATTTGGCACATTAATCTAAACAATTTTATTATCTATACATCCACATTATAATAAACATGTGTCCGCAATTTATATAAGTTTTATTATTAGTTTTAGAATCGCTTTGGTGCTTAGTTTCAACAACCACCCAATAAGGTTTTCCTTTTGGCATCACCTCAACGTCTGGTTTCAACAGCTGCTCAAACTCGGAATTACTTATTAACAATTTATAACAAGCATATTTTATAATTTATTTATTCTCCAATTTAATTAAAATTGTCAGAAATAACAGCTTTTACATGACTTTAATTTGCTACTTTCCAAAATTCATATTTCAACTGCCATAACACAGTTGTGGATGTCTATGAATACATACAAAATTATAAAATTCTTAGTCAAAATGAGCATAGGAATACTTGTGGATCGGTGGGAATCACATGCAGAGAGTTTCATTAGTACGTGAGCTCGAAATCTTCTGGAAACAACTCCTCTTCTTTTTACATCATCTTTTTTTTCGTTTTTTTCTTTTTAGTTAAATTAATGATACAACATCATTTGTTCAAAATTCATGTATGATTGAAAAGGACTCAATCAATATTCATGATACTAAACATCACAACAGTGTTTAAATTTCCAATCATGAGATCTTAACCTTGGTTTTAAACACAACATGTAAACTTACTTTCATATGCATAAATAGCAATGCACTAATCGCTAGTACTTAGGCATTTTAGAACTTCATGATTTCATGATTTTTAAATCAAAGAATATACATTGATCCATGAAATTTATATAGGAGAAGGATCCATGAAGAAATCTCATTTGTCTCTCTTAATCGCTTTCATTGATCTCCAAAGTTCGTCATCATCACACCAAGAGAAGAAGCCATTTTTATAAGTGAAATTAAGTCTTAAGATTGTTAGAACAATTTTTAGAAAACACACAAATTTGTTAGGGAAATCATAGAACAAGTATCTAAATCAGTCAGTAGCTTCGAGGCATGTAGCGAACCGTTTTCTTTAAGATTTATTTCTTAGATACCGAAATAGTCTAAAAGATACAATGAAACCCACCAATAAAGAGAGAATAAGAGTGTAGAGAGAGGAAGATGACCGAGACTTTTTAAGAGAAAGAGAAAATGAACTTTTTCAAGTCCTTTGAAAAACAAAAATGGTGGGCTATTTATAGAGACTGATAAGAGACACGTCCTCCATACTTATCCTTAAGCAAGGGTCACATCCCTTTAAAATTACCAAAATGAATTTCCAAAAATCCACAAATAACGCGCAAGGTAACGACCACAACTACCCTGTGTCGAACTGTGTGTTGACACACAAAACCCGTGTGTCGACACACAAGGGCTGTGTACTCAGGCCCAGTCCCTGGGTTCTATACGTCTTTGTGTCGACACACAGATCTAAACTTTAGTTTTTGTATATTTAAGCCAAAATATATTAACATGTAAACATTCAAAACACTTTATTTTGAAAATACACCTATACATGTTACCATAAAAATATTTTTAAAATGTCAGGGCACTTGAAATGTATATTATCAAATCTCAAGATACTTGAACTAGTTTTTTTAATTGTTTCAATTGCTTTGGATCTTTGATAAAACTTTAAAAGTTGAAGGATCAAATTGATTTTAGTTAATTGTTCGGAGGTGTTTGTGTGATATGAATACTACTTTAGATGACCTAGCTCGTGACTCAGTTGACTTGACTCAGCACCTGATGAATCTAATGCGGCACGTGACAAAGGCGAAAGAAAGGATTATGGATACTTAAGTAGTATTAATAGACCAATTAATTAGTAACATAAATAAGGTTTAAGGCTTAGTTGGTGATGTTATGCTGATCGGTGATTAGAATTCTATTTCTCTATCTCTCAATTCTCTTTCTTCTTTTTTTTGGTAAATCAGTGGTAAATACCATATATGATCAAAAATATTCTTGCTAGCACTACAAAAAGCTCCGGTCTTAATGACCCTACTACTGCTGTGCCCATGAATGGGATTCATGCATCGAATGCAATGTCTAACACACAAAAAAGCACCAATCGGGCTTCTCTCTTTGAGTACATCCGGGAGGCTTGCCTATTCTTCAAAATCCTTTTGATGTTTCTATGAATACAGAGGTTAAACGAGCATCCCGGGATTGGGCAAATAGGTTCTGCACAAACAGACTTTGATCACACATATCTCTGGGAAACGGACTGCTGCTATTGAGAAAAGAAAGATTCATTTCCCGATTTGTTCGGAAAAGAAATGAGGGGCATACCCCAAGCAAAGGCCAAAAGTCCCACATCAAAGAATCAATCAAAGAAAGAAACAAAGCAAGAAGTATCAACCGTTAACATGACCAAACAAAGAGAACAAGCAAATGAAAGCAATTAAAGCTAATTCTCAATCCCCCACTCCTGCAGAAGCTGCGAGTGGCTATGAGCACCGCAAAGCATAGGAGCAGCAATAAGAGGACTGCGGACCAATCCTATGATCTCTTCAGTGACAATTGCAGAAGGCCTGGACTGGGAACGATGAATCCTCAAGTTACGCTCATACCAGAGGATGTAAACCATCGCGGAGAAATAAAGGCGGGCAAGGATCCGATCCACTCCGCGACCACGGAGCCTGGTAGCAACCCACTGAACCAGCTCGCACCATGGAAGCGTGGGCCAGGAAAAGAGGTGCGAGAGGACACCCTGGACCAAACAGTAGCAGAGTAGCTGCAAGTGAAGAAGAGATGGTCATGCAACTCAGCATCTGACCCCCACAACATGCAAGTAGCCCGTACATCCTGCACTCGATGTCTCAATAGTCTGTCAAATGTCCATAGTCGCCCACAGGAGGCAAGCCACAAAATGAAGGAGTGCCTCAAGATGTGAAGCTAGAACCAAAGGAGATGATGGATGGAGTCCTCCTCCCTCCGACTACGAATCATCTCCCATGCCAATCTAGTGGTGAAAACCCCAGATGGGTCCCTCATCCATCGTACATTTTCAGCTACCCCCGGTCGGGGCCTAAAGTCAAGAGAATCCCAGATAGGAAGCAGCTCATCAATATCCCGTGGGAAACGCCACTGATAACCCCCAATAATATCTGAAACTCGAGAGCCCAAACGATGACCAGTGGAATGGAGGAGGCGGAAAGTGAACCGCCCCACTAGACGTCCACACGGCAGCCAGTAATCGGACCACAAAGCAGTGTCCCGGCTATCACCAATGATACGCCTTAAAGCCCCAGCACAAAGCGATCGAACACCAAGAATGCTCCTCCAAGACCATGAAATCGAACCTCTTGGCTGAATATCCCAGAAGGACTTCTCCCGGAGTCAGTTGGCATGAACCACCGAGGCCAGAAAGAGTCATGATCAGTAAGTAGAACCCAAATATGCTTCAAGAGAGAAGCCTGGTTCCACTCATGCAGACACCGAACCCCGAGACTGCCCTCCTTGCGAGGATAACAGTGATGCTCTCAAGAGATCTTGGCCCCACCCGAGCCCAGAGAAGCTCCCTTCCAGAGAAAGGCTGCAAGAGTCGACTCAATCTTCTTGATCATTAGCTTCGGGAGAATGAAGACAGATGACCAGAAGACCTGAATAGAGAACAAGACCGATCTGATAAGCTGCAAGTGCCCGGCATAAGATAAAGCACGAGTTGTCCAAAGCTAGATGCAAGCAAGGATGCGGTCTAAAAGAGGCTTACAGTTGATGAACCGAAGCCTCATCATGATAAGCGGCACCCCCAAATACCTGACCGGGCACTAACGGAACCGGAACCCCAAAATATCAAGGAGAGTCTGCTGAAGCTCAGAGCCAACCCCAGTAATGAAGACGGTGCTCTTTGCTGCATTCGAGGACAACCCCGACAGTGCAGCAAAACGATCTAAATTCTCACGAAGAACTGACAAACTGCCCTCATCAGCCTCACCAAAAATCTTAAGGTCATCAACAAAGCACAAGTGAGTAAGGCTGGTACTCTGGCAAAGAGGATGAAAGCAAAACTTCATATCAGAAGATGCACGACGAAGCAAACCCCGTAAGCCCTCCATGGCAATAACAAAGAGGTAGGGCGAGAGAGGATCCCCCTGCCTGATGCCTCTGCTCGTGCTGAAAAAACCATGAAGCTCGCCGTTAATGGAGTCTAAAAATCTGGCTGTGGAAAGACACTCCCACACCCATCGAATCATGACCTCAAGTACACCCATATAGCGCACAGCAGTAGGAATGAACTCCCAGAGCACTGTGTCAAAAGCCTAGCGAAGATCAACCTTCAAAGCGCATCGAGGCAAAAGCGTCTGAAGGTGATAGTCGCACAGAAGCTCCTAAGCCAACTTAATACAATCAGATATCCTCCGCCCCGGAATGAAAGCAGACTGCGAGTCATCAATGAGGTAAGGAAGAACCCCTTCAACCTGTTTGTAATGATCTTAGTGATGCACTTATAGATCACATTGCAACAGGAAATCGGGCGAAAGTCAGCGAAAGTGGAGGGATTCTCCACCTTCGGGATCAAGCTGATACGAGTGGAGTTCAAAGCGCCAAGCATGCAGCCTGACTAAAAGAAAGACCGGATAGCCCGAATAATATCACGCCCCACCACGTCCCAAGCCCTCTAAAAAAAAGGGAGGTATAGCCATCAGGGTCAGGCGCCCTATCATCACCAGTGGAGAATAATGCATCTCTCACCTCAACATCAGTAACTGACACAGATAGCAATACAAATACAAATACCATTGAGTTTGAGCTATTGAGATTGTTTGTGTTTATTTTTTATTTCGATAATTATTTGTATTGATTGTATTATGTTGATTGAAGTATTGTAATTGTTGAATCGCATCATTTGGTATCAGAGCTTGCAATCCTCGGCTCAAGTGCTGATTGTTCGCTTTGCACATAAGGTGTTCGATGAAATGTCTTAAACAGTCATTCATCAATAATCCTTGGTTCTAGGAAGCAATGGCAAACAATACTCGATCTCATGCTACTATTTGAGATGTGGAGGCATCACTACATGCCTCACTCGTTCCTAGGTCCAAGGCTATAGATGTGAAGATGGAAATGATGCAACATGTGGTTAGAGGCGTACCATTGCAGATCAGTTCAATCATAGGAAGTGTCCCTGGGCCATTGACCTTTCCAGCTTCGGCGGAATCACCTCGCAGTGGTGACCACTGATTGGGATCTCCTGTGTCATTAAGGGAACATCAACTGGGTAATTACCATTTCCCGACTAAATTAACGAAAATAAATTTCCCAAAATTTGGTGGAATTGATGTTCGGGGATGATTACGCAGATACTTCATTTTGGTTAAAACCCCATATTCAACCAAGGTTATGTTGGCTTTTTAGCTCTAGAGGGTGATGCATTAGCTTGCACGATTCTTACAAGGAATCATGGTCCCAAGGTTCTGTGTTTCCTCGGGAAGTATATTCCACAAAAACTAGAGCCAGATTTTTTGTAGAGGTGGCCAGTGGGCCGGGTCAGCCTGGAACCCGACCCGACCCGACTCACCCCGTTTGGGTCAGGCCCAATCCTGCCTTGAGGGGCAGAGCCCCCTAACAGCTATATATGTGCCCTAACAGCTCAAAATGAGCCGTTAGGGCTCAATTAAAAAAAAATTCCATTTTTTTTAATAAAATACTAACCTCATTTTTTCATTTCACTACACAACAATCTCTCAAATTCTCTCTTCTTTACTTATATACATATAATTATTTACTCTAAATCTCTCAAGTTCGAAGTTTCAACTGTTTTCTGCTCGTAGAAGTTCAAATTTCAGTTTTTGCTTCGGTAAATTAGTATCGAAATTTTATTTACTTGTCATTTTTATTTACCTAACTTGCATTCTTACCTAAATTTTATTATTATTAATTAACAATATCATGGCTCATAATTCATCTTCATCTGGAGCTGGTTGATCTAGTACTATAGCTCTTCTCGATCACCTAAAATCCCTAAAGTAGTTCAGCTTAATACCTAGGAATAAAAAATTTTAGAATTTGATCCGTCACCTCCCTATACAGACACCTTAAATTGGGAACAAGAGCAGCACTATGAGCAGGATTATCCTGAATCAGGTAGTGCGGGATGTTCTCAAAGCGAACCCACACCCATCATCCCAGAAACTGAAACCCGCATTAGTAGTAGACGTAATACTAACAATATATGGAACCACTTCACACTAGATCATGAACATAATAAATGTACATTATGTGATCTCCCAAAAGTTTTCAGTCATCCACGTGATAGTAGGACTGGCACTCTAGAAAGACACCTATTAAAAAGGCACCCCGAATTAACTGCATATAAAACCCAACAACATCTCGTAAAGCAAGCGACTGGTACGCTTACTAACTTTAGGTTTACACAAGAAACTAATAGACATGAATTAATGAGATATGTCATTGGGGCTGCAAGGCCGTTTACCATCTGCGAAGACCCTAGATTCGTCCAGTACTGTCAAAACACGTTAAACCCTGCCACTCTAAGGGTTCCTAGGAGCACTTTGACGCGGGACACATTTAAAGAATTTGTAAATATGAAAAATGAGCTAAAAGATATTTTTAAAGTGAACACGAGCATGTTTTCGTTGACGTCGGATACATGGAAGTCAAAACCCGGTGTGCCTTTCTTGTGCATAATGGTACATTAGATTGATTCTTCATATATCATGCAAAAACGACTAATTCACTTTTGCCTTCTTGAATATCTCGACACTGCTCAAGCAATCATGGGTGCCATTATGGAGGCATGCCGTGAATGGGGGATAGACCACAAAATTTTCAGCATCACTTTTGATAATGCTACTAACAATGATGCATTTGTAAAACAATTAATTAGGCATATAAGGCCCATGTTAGATGGGATATATTTTTATTTACGTTGCATCTGTCATATACTGCGCTTAATGGTAATGCATGATTTGCAACTTATAGATGTTTCTATTACGTGTTTAAGAGAATTAGCTAGAGCAATTAAAACATCTGGAACTAGACAGAGAAAATTTAAACTTCTTTGTGACACATATAGCATTCCTTTTAAAAAATTTAAAATAGATACACAAACTAGGTGGTCATCCATGGTTGAGATGTTAGAAATAATAATACCATACAAAGATGTCTTAATTGAATATATATAGGAAAATCCTTCAGAACTAAGGAATTTTAATTTTCAATGTGTAGATTGGAATGCAAATTAATGAAGTCTATAAATTTTTTGTTATTTTTAAGGATGCTACGATATTTTTTTGGATGTTATTTTTCAACAATTACACAAGCAATATCTAGACTAGTAGATATTGCTGCTTGGATGGGTAAGAACGTCTCCAACCCCGTGTTGGAGGCCTCTATTCCGCCATGAGGATAAACTTTTAAAATATTATTTTGAATTACCACCGGAATATTGTATTGCCACCATTTTTTATCAACGTTGTAAACTTACGGGTTTGCAATTATTTGCACAATATTTTTACAAAAAAATAAACCCAACGTATGTTGTAGCATCTTCTATTGCGGAAGTTGATAATAATTTATGAAATTTATTTTCCTTGTATGCTCGAAGATTATCATCTGATAATCCAAATATTTATTCCACATTATCTTTTTCATCTCAAGGAAAATAATATGCCTGGGATATATTAAACCGATTAAAGCCCAAACAAAATCCCACGTCATATGATGAGCTAGATTTTTACTTGGGTTTGCCTATGCTCGACTTTAGCCCGACATAGGAGAATTCAAATTTTGATATTTTGCAATGATGGTGTTCTAATAAAACCCAATATTCCGTACTTTTCATCATGTTACATTATATACTAACATGTTTGGTGTCTTCAGTAGCATTGAAGTGTGCTTCTAGTACAGGTGATAGATTGCTTGGAGCAAAAAGAGCGAATATAGTACTTGCCACCTTAGAAATGTTGGTGTGCTTGAAGGACTAGATGGCTGCAGCGGATAGAGACCAAGACCGACTCAACTTGGGTTCATCAAGCGGTGAAGAAGAAGACCATAGCACTAGTATATCAAATCCCGCGCCAACTACCGCAAGTTTAGACTAAGTTATTTATATTGTTATAATTCTATTTTCTATAACATATTTTCTTTTATAAAATATGTTTATAATTTTAAATAGTGGTATCATATTGTTATAGGTGCATTTTTTTAACAATTTACGATACATTTTATTCTATTAAAAATACTAAGAATTATGATTGTATTGTGTTGTATTTGTACGTTATATTATTCATCAATAAATTATAATTATTTTTTGGTTAAAATGATCATATATTTTTATAATTTTATAAGGCACTATTATGATTTTATTGTATATATATATATATATATATATATATATATATATATATATATATATATGTGTGTGTGTGTGTGTGTGTGTACGTATGTATGTATATATTATATATTAAAAAGGGGGGTCAGGTTCACTAGGCCTAGGGGAAACCCAGGCCCGGCCCTGTTCTAGGCTGGGCCTGGACCCAGCCTATGGCCACCTCTAATTTTCTGACAACGTAGATGACCTGCTAGTTGAGCTGATGAAATTGAGGCAAACTAGACCATTGGCTGAATACTTAAGTGCGTTTGAGCTGTTGATTAGTTGGAATGGGTTAACCGAGGAACAAAAAAAATCGATGTATTCATAGGGGGTTTACATGAAGAGCTCTCATAATGGATTAAACTATTTAAGCTCATGAACTTACAAGAAGCGATTGTTTTAGTTGAACTTCAAGAAAAGAACTGTGAGTATTTGAATCGGATAACTGGTCGAAAAGCCTCTCAAAATGCGCCCCCCCCCCCCCCCCCCCCCCCCCCCCCCAAAAAAAAAAATTCCCCCACTACCTAGTAGCTCTAGCAGAAAACACTTGAGAACCACCACAAGATCGACCCCTTACCCACTTAGCCACATAATTAACCTTCAGCTCCAAAGTTGAAACACAAACTAAATTCACTCAAAGAACCAAATTGGGAGTCAACGAACTCTAACTTCCGTGGAGATAGAGAAAGAGCATGTGACCGAATCCGAGCATGATTCAGAGCCTATGGTTTTGATTCATGCCCTCGAGGAGCTTAATAATTGTCAACCTATGCGAGTTCAAGGCGATTTTGTTGATGTATTTTCAAATAAAGCGATCAATAAATTGTTTCGGACTAATTTATAATGTATTTGGTCTGAGTATGGTGTGTGTCGACACATGTGTTGAGTGTGTCAACACATTTGTTGAGTGTGTCGACACACAGCTCTGCAGAAACTCTCTTGGGGGTCTGAGTGTTGACACACAACAGATCTTACAGAACCGCGTGTGTTGAAGTGAGTGTCGACACTCACTTCTACACACAGTCTTATAGAAAGATGTGTGAAGGTATGTGTGTTGACACACAGCTTTGACACAGAGCAGTTTTGACCGTTGCTCTGCGCGGTTAAAGTTGGTTTTGGCAATTGTTTTTGGATTAATTTTGGAAGAGATGTATCCCTTCATAAGGGACACTTGTGTTCTATAACTGTATTCCACCATAAGGTTTGAATATATATGAAAAACATCTTAAAAGTCATTTTGGTTGAGAAAGTCATTCTCTTATCGACGTCTCTTTCTCTTTCTCTCTACTCATCATCTCACTTCACTTTGGTTCTCATTGTATCCCCGAGACTATTTTGTCATTCTCAAAATAAGTATTAAAGATAGTGATTACATACCTTGAGACCTGAGATTGGTTTGCTAATTCCCGATTTGTAAGAAATTCTCCAACAATCTTAAGATTTTTTTTTTTTTTTTTTGGGATGGCTTCTTCCCTGCATGAAATGACTGTGAATTTTGTGAAACTTGACCAATTTGATGGCAGAAACTTCTGCCACTGGCAAAGGAACATGCACTTCTTGATAATGACACTAAATGTGGTGTATATCCTGAATACACCAATCCTCAATCCTCCATCTGATGAGGAAACACTATCCAAGCAATGAACACAATTGAAGTTGGAGAACAACGACTATATTTGTAAGGGACATATTCTCAAGGGCATGACGGATGCCCTTTTCGACATCTACTCCAATATGGCTACCACCAAGGAGTTGCAGGAAGCTCTTGAAACACGATACATGGCAGAGGACACAACAAGTAAGGGATTTCTTGTTAATCAATTTGACAAATTATAAAATGGTTGATAATCTCATGAAATCAAAAGAATATTGAACCAATTTAAGCAACACAATATGAATATGGACGATACTATTATAGTATCCTCCTTGATAGATAAACTTTCGCGTTCTTGGAAAGATATTAAGAAAGGACTTAAACATAAAAAGGAAGATATGTCTATCGACGAGTTGGCTAACCATCTCTGAATTGAGGAAGGTTATAAGTTACTGGGTGAAAACAAGGATCGCCCTTGTGACGTTGGAAAGATTAATATCACGGAAGAAGGACAATCGAAAAAAGGACCAAAACGAACAGAACACTTCCCAAGAAAACATGATGACAAGAGGCCAAAGCCTGTTGGTTGGGAGTGTCATAAGCCCAGTCATTTGAGGAAGGACTAGTATCACCTTAAGAACAAAAAGGGCAAAGGGCCGGACCATCGCACTAAATATTCGAATAATAATTTCGTGGCGCTGATATCCGAAATCAATCTTGTCCAAGATGATGACTCTTGGTGGGTTGATTCGGGGGCTACAAAACATGTATGTAAAGATAGAAGGCTCTTTAAATCGTTTGAACCCATAGATGACGAAACTGTGTTATTTATGGGTAATGGTGTAACCATATCAGTCAAGGGTAAGGGAAAGGTTGATTTACTTTTCACTTTGGGAAAAACCCTTACCTTGACTGAAGTGTGTTATGCCCCGGATGTGAAGAAGAACCATGTATTCGGTAGCCTATTGATTAGATTCAGTTTTAAGTTGGCTTTGAGGCCGATAAATTTGTATTTCCTAAGGGTGGGGCGTTTGTTGGAAAAAGGATACCTGTACAAAGGTATGTTTAAGCTTGACCTCAATGATAAGATTGTTAGTTCAGTGTATAAGCTTGATTTTTCATTTCTTTGGCATCAAAGACTTGGTCGTGTTAATTTTCACAGAACACATGAAATGGCTAACTCATCGTTGATTTTACATATTGATAAAGTAAATGATAAATGTAAAAATATGTATGCTTACGAAAATATCAAGATTACCGTTTCCTTCGGTTCAAAGGCAAACGAGTCTACTTGATCTAGTGCATAGTGATTTGTGTGATTTTAAGAGCACTCCGACTTTAGGACGAAAGAGATACTTCATTACTTTTATCGATGATTGCTCTAAATATTATTATGTCTTATAACGGCAAATCACTTGACAAGTTTAAAGCATTTAAGACTAAAACCGAACTACATTGTGAAACTTTCTTAAAAACGCCTAAGAATTGATTGTGGTGGGGAGTATTATGATCCCAAATATTTCAAAACCACGAGAATAGTACATGAGGTCACGGCACCTTATACGCCACAACAAAATGGCGTGGCTGAGCAGAAAAATCGAACTATAACCGAGATGGTGACTGCCATGTTGTCTTATTCCGGACTCAGTTATAGTTTTTGGGGTGAGGCCATGCTTACGGCCTGTCACATCTTGAATCATATTCCTAATATGAACAGTAAAATTACCTCATATGAACATTGGAATAAACGAGCCCCGAATTTGAGTTATTTCAGAGTTTGGGGGCGTAGGGCAGTTGTTAAAGTCCCTGAATCTGAAAGGAAAAAGTTAAGTGAGAGAGGAATCGATTGTATATTCGTTGGTTATGGGCTCATAGTAAAGCCTATCAATTCTATGTGATTGAATCAAATGATTATATCAACGTTAATACTATAATAGAATCGAGAGATGCTATTTTTGATGAAAAATGATTTTCCTCAATTCCTAGACTGAAGGATAATGTATCGGTTGAAAATGACATCCCTATGTCATATGATGGAGACCATCATGAGAGGGAAGAAATCCCCAATAACGCTCTAGAACTCTAAAGAAGTAAAAGAGCTAGGAAAGAGAAATCTTTTAGACCGGACTTCTACACATTTTTGGTAGAAGGTAATAGAGATCATATGGACCATCTAACTCCATATTGTTGTGTCATAGAGTCAGCTCCTATGACATTTGATGAGGTAATGAAGTCTCATGACGCCTCCTTTTGGAGAGAGGTGGTAAATGACAAGATGGACTCCAGCATAGGTAATAATACCTGGATTCTAGTGGATTTTCCACGAGGAGACAAGCCCGTAGGGTGTAAGTGGATCTTCAAGAAGAAGATGAATTGTTATGTATGGTATATGTCGGTTAGTAGTTGATTGTATTAGATCTATGCTTGTATTTTGGAGGGAATACTGGTTAGTTAGTTAGTTAGTATGTAGGTTAGAGTAGATAAGTAAGCTAGATATTTTGATTGTTAGATATTCTGTTTGCCGCCTCATTGATCAAGTAGTATAAGTAGAATGGTTGTATGCTTGTAGTGATAATCCAAGAAATAGAAAATGTCTTCTCTCGTCATCTCAATTCTCTCTATTCTTTCTCATCTCATATTCTCTCTCCTAGGTTATGATCTAAGATCTTCTTAAATCCTAACAATGAGGCGGCAAACAAAATATCTAACAATCTACTTATACTACTTGATCAATAAGGCGGCAAACAAAATATCTAAAAATAAAAATATCTAGCTTACTTAACTACTCTAACCAACATACTAACTAATTAACCAGTATTCTCTCCAAAATACAAGTATAGATCTAATACAATCAACTACTAACCGACATATACCATTCATAACAATACTCCCCCTTCAAATATTCTTGCCCCAAGAATCTAATTAGGTAATTATAGCTTAATGAACTTTAATTGTTGCCAAATTGCATCTATCTTGCAAAGATTTCGATGCTTGAATCACTTATTTTACTGCATCTTCTTGCCATTTTGTTCTACATTGTAGAAAAATATGAGATAGCATAGGCCTCTGGAGAATGTTACCATTTACTAAAACTGCCTGAAGTCCATCTAACCCATCTGAATCAGCAGCACATGCTTCTCTTATGTTTCTATTTACTGTAGTTCTCACAATGCCCTCTAACACGCACGCATTAGGAGCATTAAGATCTTGTGGCTTATTGAAAACCAAGGATGTGATGCATTGGTGAGCAATGTGATCTAATTCATAAGAACTGCAAACATCATCCATCCATATAGGTAGTATTGCAGTAATAGGAAAAAAATAGGCCACAACTTCATGTTCATGCCTTTGAGACCAATCCTCTGCAGCGGCCTTCTTCCCTCCTTTACAATGCTCAATCGGATCATCTATTACTAGCATCTCCCTAAGCCTTTCGTTCTACTTGACTGCAACTCCTCCTATTACTGCACGTATTGAAATCCTCATTTGTTCATGATATGGATCTTCTTCTGCTTCTTCTGCCGCTTGAGTACCAGAGGTTGTCATGTATGATCTTGGGTTGCATTTATGCTCCAAGAAGTATCTTTGATCACACATATAGCACAGCCTTTGGACCTTCACCAAGTTCTTGATCTTAGGTTCAAAGCCACTAGACATAATAAGCCTTATTTGCTCTAGGATTTATAGCCGTTATTCTTGCCTTTAAATGCTCAATTTGAATCTCAAGCTTCTTAACAGAAGCATTTTGGCCCGCATCATCAAATTGATCTACCACATCACCATACCTCTTACACAACTCCACTATAAATTCTTGCCAAGACATAGTGTTGCTAAGAATCAAGTTATGAACCCATACTTTCTGATCTCCTTGTAAGTCACAGCTAACTCACCCTTTTGGAAATCTTGAACATCATAGAAATGAAAATATCTTTCACACCTTAGGACCCAAGATTGTGGCTGAATACTAGTAATTGCCTCGATCTCTACCTTGTCCTGCCTAAATCCTGTATTCTTGATAATGTGCCTTCCTTCAATCATCCCTTTGTTCAGCTTAGGAAGCAGGGAATCAGGAGGTCTACTGCTGTAATTCATAGTTGGCATAGCTCTTGCTTTCAGGGACTTACAGTTGTAACATCTCTTGAGACTGTTAAGAGTATGCAAGCTCAATCAGAACCTTCAGTTGCACTGCAATAGTATGCTTTTCAGATTTAGCTTGTTTAATCTTGTCTTGAACCTCCAAGATTTGCTGTTGTACCTAGTTGTCTCAGTCATTCGATTGTACTGCTACAACATTATCCTGAATCGTTGTTGGATTTGCAGCAGCTATGGTAAAAATCTTCCTTTCCTTTGCCCACTTGAAGGTATCTACACACTTCCAAGAAGGTGCTCCTGTTTTGTTGAACAGCGATGGATCATGAGGCCTGCCTTTCAGTGATGAATCAATTCCAATAGGGAACTGATCTTGCATTCCAGCGGCACTCATTTGTGCCCGCTTTAGATCATGAAGACTACCTTCCAAGGATGAGTCAATTCCAACTCTACACGTTTGTACCCAATTATGGAGCTGATCTTGCATTCCGGAAAGCTGCAATTGGATCTTCTATTGCATTTTGCCCACTGTTATGGCCAAGACTTGAAGCTGTTGATTCAATTTTGCTCACTGCTTAACCTAATTTAAAATAGTAGTTGAATAACTAGCCATTGTTACTGTTGATGCAATTGGATCTTGCTTCTTACCATTAGCCAACATGAGAGATTGCAATTACACAAGCTTTGATACCAATTGTTAGGATCTAAGAAGATCTTAGATCATAACCTAAGAGAGAGAATATAAGATGAGAAAGAATAGAGAGAATTGAGATGAGAAGAGAAGATATTTTCTATTTCTTGGATGATCATTACAAGCATACAACCAATCCACTTATACTACTTGATCAATGAGGCGGCAAACAAAATATCTGACAATCAAAATATCCAGCTTACTTAACTACTCTAATCGACATACTAACTAACTAACCAATATTCCCTCCAAAATGCAAGTATAGATCTAATACAGTCAACTACTAACCGGCATATAACATCCATAACATGAAAGTCAATGGAACTATTGATAAGTTCAAAGCCCGGTTGGTAGCTAAAGAGTTTACCCAAAAACATGGGATAGACTACTTTGATACGTATGCCGCAGTGGCTAAGATATCGACTATAAGAGTGCTAATAGCTTTTGCCTCTATTTATAAGTTAAAGATTCACCAAATGGATGTGAAAACGGCATTCCTAAATTGTGAGTTGAAAGAACAGGTGTATATGGAACAACGGGAAGAGTTTGTTGTTCCGGGCCAAGAAAAGAAAGTATATAAACTCATACGATCTTTGTATAGGCTAAAACAAGCCCTTAAACAGTGGCATAAAAAGTTTGACCAAGTTGTTTTAAACAACGGATTCAAAATCAATGAATCGGACAAGTGTGTCTATACCAAGTTTGAAAATGAAAAAAGAGTCATTATTTGTCTATATGTCGATGAGATGCTAATTTTCCGTACTGATTTGGAACAAGTAGAGAAAAATAAGCAATTTCTCTTGAGTGACTTTACTATGAAAGACATGGGTGAGGCTGAGGTTATTCTTGGTATAAGAATTATAAGAAGTGGCAATACACTATCCTTTCTTACTATATAGAAAAGGTGTTGAAAAGATTTAACTTTGGTGTTTACGCGCCTGTGTGTACACCGATGGATCCAAATATGAAACTTATATCGAATGATGGTACTCCAGTGGCACAATTGGAGTATGCCAAAGTCATAGGATGTCTGATGTATGCTATGACTAGCATATGGCCCGATATTGCCTTTGCTATTGGAAAGCTAAGTACATACACTAGCAATCTGAGCAAATTACATTGGCATGCAATATATAGAGTATTGAAATATCTCAAGAAAACCATGGATTATGGTATTACTTTTTGAGAGTATCCTCCCATTTTGGAAGGATACTCCAATGCCTATTGGATCTCCGATGTGAAAGATCATGCCCATACAAGCGGGTGGGTTTTCTTGCTTAGTGGGGGTGTGGTTTCTTAGGGTTCCAAGAAATAGACGTGTATTTCAGATTCCACCATTGCAGCAGAGTTTATTACTCTTGCGTCTTCAGCAAAAGAAGCCAAATGGTTAAAGGATCTCTTGTATGAGATTCCTTTATGGCCTAAACCGATCTCACCTATTTCTATCCATTGTGATAGTCAGGCTACGCTTTCAAAAGCGTATAGTGAGGTGTATAATGGAAAGTCCAGACACATTAGTGTGAGACATAACATAACGAGACAACTTATCCGAGAAGGGGTTGTCACTGTGGACTTTGTGAGAACGAGTCAAAATCTAGCGGATCCGTTTACAAAAGGTCTTGCTAGAGACTTGGTTTTAAGAACAAATGAAGGGATGGGGCTGAAACCCGTCTATTTGGGTCACCCATGATGGACCCTCAACTCAACGCCTGGTGCAATGCCAGGTCTTGGGTTCAATGAGAGAGTTTCATCATCCATGTGACTGCAAGTACTAAAAGTGAAATTACATACCAAGTGTAATGCTTGGTAGCCTGTGACAAAGGAACTAAGAGGATGAGCTTATGCTCTTAATGGACCTGAGTATATTATTGAATGTCGTGTTGTAGGGACATGATCAATGGGGTCTACCTATGTGAGTGTGAAGTTTGGCCGCTTCAAAAGAGTGATTTAATGACAAGGGTATGGCTCTGAAACACTTATGAAGGGTACAGGACACAAAGCTATAAATGTGTCAGTCTGGGAGATGAGGTGTGTGTAGGGAGTAAGTCTTGTGTGTGGAGATGTATTCAATTAGTCAAATGGAATGTATGGTTTAAAGCTCAGTCTACCATTTTCGTTTCGATTAATTGTAACTTGTCTTCACCAGATTAGGGTTCAATCGAAAGATACTCTCATTGATGCATAAAGGCTTCTTATTATTTTGAGATGTTGTTATTGTAATATGAGAATGAATGTATTTTAAAAATGGTGGGGGAATGTTAATGTATTTTCAAAATAAAGTGATTAATAAAGTGTTTTGGGGAATGTTAATGTATTTTCAAAATAAGTGATTAAAAAAGTGTTTTGGACTATTTTGTCATGTATTTGGTCTGAGTATGGTGTGTGTCGACACATATGGACAGTGATTACATGCCTTGAGACCTGAGACCGGTTTGTTGATACCCAATTTTTAAGAAATTCTCCAACAGATTGTGGTAGAGAATTCTTAGTATCTTGATTGATAGTGGAAGCACCCACAACTTCATTGATAACGCCATGGCACAGCAAATGAACTATGAAGTTGATGGTTCTTCTAGGCTTACAGTCACCATGACAGATGGAAAGCAACTTGTGAGTGAAGACTTGTGCCGAAAGTTCAAGGGGGTAGGTTTATGAAGGTGAGTTTGTATCTAATTTCCTAGTCTTTCCCCTCTCGGGATGTCATATGATACTTGCCAATCAATGGTTGAGTACATTGGGAAAAGTTCAATTGGATTTCAAAGAATTAATTATGGAATGCTCTTTATATGGTCATCACTATAACTTGTTGGGTGTTTAGCTTGGAGGCTTGAAGAAGCAATCAAGTAGTGCTCTCAATCAATTACATGGACAAGCGAACCTGGGGTACCTCCTCCGACCAGTAACTAAACTTGCTACCGAGCTCTGTACCATACTGGCAACAACCAAACCCGATAGTAATGACATACTGGAGCTTTTGTCAGTCCTCATTGCCTATGCGAAAGTATTTCCAAGGATACAGCGCTACCCAAGTGTTGGTTCAGTGGGTCAATCAGCTACCCGAGCAGGCCACATGAGAATATTTATATGATTGTCAGCACCGCTTCCCCAACTTCGACCTTTGGGGACAATGGTCATTTGGTGTGAAGGGTATTAATATGAACACTACTGTATATGACCCAACTCATGACTCAGCTGACTCGACTCATGACTCCGGACTTGACTCAGCACGTGATTAAGGCAAAAGAAAGGATTATGGATACTTAAGTAGTATTAATATACCAATTAATTAGTAATATAAATAAGGTCAAGGGCTTAGTTGGTGATGTTATCTTCTATATATTGTGAAGAAGTGTCCTGTCCCCTCAAAAGCCTCCGCATCTCAATCCTAAAATTTCTAAAAGCCTCAAAGAAAAATGAAAAATAAAGAAAAGTTTTGATTATATTATTAAGAACTTCATCTAATTTTAGATTTAGAGAGCCAAAACATCTTAAAGAAATTATTTTTTGTAAGAAAGGAAAAATCTCCACCAATTCATTCAACAATAGGCATTTAAAGAATATTATATCAAAACTAAAAAATATATTTTAAAAAACAAAATTGAGATTTGAAAAAATGACTTTTGAAACAATAAGAATATGTTGATGTAATATATCGATTTTTCCAAATGTGAACATTTTCCATGCATCGCACTCCTCTATCTCTCGATTCTCTCTCTACTTCTTCTTCTTCTCCCAAATCCCTTTTCCCATACTTATTACATATCATCATACTTTATACTTGTAATTAGCTCATACTATACCAATATCAATACAAATACCATTGAATTTGAGCTATTAAGATTGTTCGTGTTGATTGTTTTATGTTGATTGTAGTATTGTAATTGTTGAATTGCATCACTTTGTAAGATCAAATTAATTTAGGTAACAGATCAGAGGGTGTCTTTAATAAAAATAGAAGCAGGGGACATTGAATTTGACAAATAGCTTGGCGAGTGTGTTTGATGAAATTCAAAATTTGGGGGTCACTTTGGCTTTGACTAATGGTTCAGGGGTCGACAAACACTATCCTATTTTTTAGTCCAAAAGTTACATTTATTTAATAAAATAGCCCAAATTATTGTGGAGCACTAGACCCACTACTACTACACGAGAATTAGATCTGAGGAAGTTAGGGAAGCATTGAAGAAGATGGGCAGGGGTAGCATTGAAGAAGATGGGCAGGGGTCAAGTAATCAGTCTAAATGAAATACCCATTAAGGCATGGAAATGCATTGGAGAAGTGGGTATCAGATGGCTAACTAAATTATTCAACCAAATTCTCCAAGGAAAGAAGATACCTGATGAATGGCGAAAAGAGTACATTGGTCCCCGTGTATAAGAACAAAGGTGATATTTAGAGTTGTGCCAACTGCAGAAGAATCAAACTAATGAACCACACTCTGAAGCTTTCGGAGCGGGTGATAGAAAGAAGACTTTGACAACAAGCAGAAGTCTCAGAGAATCAATTTGGATTTATGCCAAGCAGGTCAATGACAGAAGCTATCCATCTCCTATGGAGGTCCATAGAGTACTACTGAGATAGACAAAATGACCTCCACATGGTTTTTATTGACTTAGAAAAGGCATATGATAAAGTACCGAGAGTGGTCCTATGGAACATCTTAGAGAGAAAAGGCATCCCCTAGCCCTATATACGTATCATCAAAGACATGAACGAAGATGCCCAAACCAATGTACGAACAACAAAAAGGGACACGGACGCTTTTCCCATTACAGTTAGTGTACACCAAGGATCAGCCAAAGAAGACGGTGAAGTGGTGAGTGCTGGCCAGTGAGCGCAGATGTCAATAACAGGATTAAAGTGGGTTGGCATAAATGGAGGATGGCCTCTATGGTACTGTGCAATAGGAAGTTCTCGTTAAAATTAAAGGGTAAATACTATAAGACGGCAATGAGACCGGCTATGTCCTACAGGGCGAGTGCTGGCAAGTTAAGTGCCATCACATGCAGAAGATGAAGGTGGCGGAGATGAGGATGTTGAGATGGATGTGTGGACATACAAGAAAGGACATGATCTGAAATGACGTTATAAGAAGCAAATTAGGCGTCACCCCAATAGAGGATAAGTTGAGGGAGCAACATCTGTGGTGGTTTGGGCATGCCAGGAGGAGACTCACCACTGCTCCTACAAGGAGATGCGAACAACTTCTTATTACAGACCGGAAGAGAGGAAGAGGTCGGCCAAAGAAGATTTGGATGGAGACAATTCGAAAGGACCTCGCCTACCTCTACCTAAATGAAGAGATGGCCTTAGATAGAGCTCAATGGAGGATTAGTATAGGGGTATCCGATATAGCGGTGTAGGAACAGTGAGCACGCGTAAGCTAGCTCTCTCTGTATACTTTCTCTCTCTCTCTCTACTTTCTCTCTCTCTCTCCCTATACTTTCTATATGCTCTACTCTCTCTATATGTTTACAGCATGTCGCATATAAGATCTTTTCCCTTCATGCTTGTTTGCTTTTACCTTTTGCCCTGGTTGCTATGCTCCCATGCTTACATGTTTACATGTTTATATGCTTACATGCATATATGCTTATTTGTTTACATGCTTACTTGCTCACATGCTTTACATGCTTTTCATGATCTCTACACTTTACATGTTCTTCATACATGCTATACATGCTCTACTTACATGCCCTTCTTAACTATCAACTATCAGGATGGGGGTCCTCAGAAACAGCCTCTTGTCAGGGTCTCACCCTGAGGGGGTAAGGCTGCTTACATTCTACCCCTTCTAGACCCTGCGTACGCGAGAGCCCTTGAGGCATTGAAACTACTGTTGTTGTTGTTATTGTAGTCCAAATAATTGTGTGAAAGGGTGTAAAACTTGCCCTATATTTGCTGATAAAGCCATCATCCACTAGCTATTTTTCTCATCCCACACATGGACTAACACTACTAATGAAGAAAAGTTAGATGAGAGACCAATTTTACATCTTTATACACTATTGTTTGGACTATTTTATTAAATACGAATAACATTTGGACTGAAGTATTATTTCAAAAAGTTTATAGATTAAAAAACTAATACACTAACCTCAAGGTACTAATGTGAAATTTATCCTAAATATTTATTTGGGAAAATTGTACCCTAAATATTAAGGGTAATGATGATTCGACATTCAATGAATAATAACCATAAACTTTACAAAAGAAAACCATCTTTAAAAGTAGTCATTTTTCACTTAACCACTACAATTTTTCAATTTTCCAAAAATCATCTTAAATGTTTTATTATTATTATTTTTTTCAATCAACCACCTATAACATGATTAGTTTTTCAGTGAGACTAGATGTGTAATTTTACATTTTCTTATAAAAGGGGGGGATAAACATATATTTTCTTGTAAGTTCACTTGGTAAAGTAATATATCCTTAAATGGTCTGTATATGTATGTATTGCACGATCTTTCTTTAGTCTTTTTCCCACCCTTTATTTCTTAAAGAATGAAGAGCGTGCCTAAAACAGCAGCCCTCTTGTATATTTAGAGAGCTTTAATACAAAGCACATTACATACAAGGAAGGCCCAATGAGCACAATACATATGATACTAACACCTATACATTATAGTCTAACATCCCCCCTCAACCGAAGTAGGAGATAATCGAATGTAAAGGTTGTGTTTCAAAAGAAGAAAGAGATGCCGCGAAAGGCTCTTGGTGAAGATATCTGCAGTTTGTTGATATGAAGGGACATGAAGAACTCGAACAAGACTCATTTGAACTCCCTCACAAATAAAATGGATGTTGATCTCAATGTGTTTGGTGCAAACATGATGCACAAAGTTAGTGGACAAATATATAGCGGAAACATTATCACAATAGACCAAAGTAGCCCGGGAAGAAAAAGACAGGGCTCACTAAGAAAGGAGCGAAGCCAACAACACTCTGAAACGGCATTAGCAACTGCACAATATTCGGCCTTGGCACTGGATTGGGAAATGGTAGGCTGCCATTTGGAGGACCAGAAAATGACATTACCCCCTAGAAAGACACAGAAGCCAAATGTAGAGCGACAAGTATCTGGACATCCAACCTAATTTGCATTGGAATATGCTACGAGTTGGTCCACAAGAGTAGGAAATTTAGTTAACCTATGATCAATTGTGCCTTAAATGTATTTGAGGATGCATTTAATAGCCATCCAGTGTGGTAACCGCGGAGCATGCGTAAAGAGACACACCTGTTGCACTGCATAAGAAATGTCGGGATGAGTAAAATTGAGATATTGAAAAGCACCAACAATAGACCTGTATAAGGTGGGATGAATCATGAGCTCGCCATCATCTACCGAAAGTTTGGACTTAGAATCTGTGGGTGTAGCAATAGGCTTGTAGGAAAGCATATTGGTCTTGTCAAGCAAATAATGAACGTACTTGGATTAGGATAAGAAAAGACCAGTAGATAAGTGAGATACTGAAATGTTGAGAAAATAATTGAGGCGTCCCACATCTGTAATATCAAACTTAGAGCGAAGAGAATGAAGCAATGCTTGAAGAAACACGTTAGAAGAGGCAGTGAGAACTACATCATCAACATAAACTAATAGTATAGCCATGTCATGTCCACTACGTAAGACAAATAACGATGAATCAAACTTACGACTATTGAATCCAAGATGATGGAGAAAGGTAGCAAAACAATTGTACCATGAGTGAGGAGCTTATTTGAGACTGTAAAGAGACTTGCTTAACTTACAAACATGATTAGGAAACTGAGAACTGGTGAAACTGGGTGGTTGCTTCATATAAACTTCTTCATTAAGAGTACCATTCAAAAAGGCATTCTTGACATCAAGCTGATGAATAGGCCACTTGCGAGAAGTGGCAATAGTCAAGACGATGCGAACTGTAGCGGGCTTAACAACGGGACTAAAGGTTTCACCATAGTTAATGCGGTACCTTTGTGTTAATCCTTGGGCAACCAACAGGGCTTTATAGTGTTCAACTTGACCGGTGGAAGTCCATTTGATGCGATAGACCCTTTTAGAACCAACAATGTTACCATGAGGGGGTGGAGGAACGAGATCCCAGGTCATATTACGAAGAAGGGAATTACATTCATTAAGCATTGCATTTCTCCAGTTATCATCAGTAAGAACCTGCTTATAAGAAAAAGGAACCTCGATCAACACATTATGAGCAAGCATAGACGGTTTGAGAAGAGGTTTCACAATACCAGCTTTTGATCGAGTGATCATGGGATGAGCAGAAGTGGATGGGGTAGTTGGGAGCGGGGCTGGCAGTGATGTAGCAGCTGCGGAAGCTGGCGGAGAGGCCGGAGCTAGCACGGGTGGCTCGAGCGCAACACTAGCAAGAGGAGACCAGGTGGCGAATGGTACTGGAGTTGGGATGGGCCCGATGGGAGGCTGGGGGGGGCAAAAGTGGCGACAAAAAGACACGGTGAAGATGTTCTGTCGTGGTTTGAGAGAAAGTGCCCAATCGTGTAAAAGGAAAATCTATTTCATCAAAAACAACATGCCTCGAGATAATGACATTGTTAGTTGAGAGATCCAAACATTTGTAACCTTTATGATTTAAAGGATATACCAAGAAAACACATAAGGTAGATTGCGAAGCAAGTTTATGTGGAGTAGTAGCACTCAAGTTAGGATAACAGGCATTGCCAAAAACTCGAAGATGAGCATAATTGACCTTCTTTTATATAATTGCGGATATGGGGTATATTGCTTAATGGATGTAGAGGGCAATAAATTTATAATATGAATAGCAACAAGAACAGCTTCAAGCCAATACACCAAAGGCATACAAGCTTGAAACAGAAGTGAACGCGCCATATTACCAATGGTCCTGTGCAAGCGTTCAGCCTTCCCATTTTGTTGGGAGGTATGAGGATAAGAAACCCGACTAAGAATGTCCCGTTGCATAAAAAGTACACTAAAATCATGATTGATATATTATGTGCCATTGTCACACTGAAATTGTTTTATCTCCACACCAAATTGATTTAATATTAGGTTACGAAACTAAACAAATAAATCGAATACCTCAGATTTGGCACGCATAGGATAAATCAACACAAAATGAGAGTAATCATCCAAAAGTAACAAATAATACTTAAAACCATTGAAACTAAAGACAGGCGATGTCTATACATCGGAATGAACAATATCAAAAGGACGCATAGACTTTTGAAAACGTAAACGACTATGCTTTACCCAGTTGGCAAGCATGACACAAACTTTACTCTGAAGGACTAGAACAAGAAATAAATTTTTGCTTAACTAAAGTAGACAAAACTGGTTCTCCTGGATGGCCTAGGCGACAGTGCCGAAGAGAAGAGGAAAGTCAAGACACGACGAATGATGTGGTGATGGAAGTTGATCCTGGTACGGTAAAGAGAGGCCTCGGACTGAAACATCGGATGACAGTAGACTTCAATTTAGGATCCTTGACAGAAAAATCAAAACAGTCAAATTCAAGAAGATAGTTATTATCTGAACAAAATTGTCGAACGGAAAGTAAATTTTTAAAGAGACCAGGGACAAATAGAACTTTATTTAAGGAAAACGACCTACAGTGGTGGAAATAAAACATGATCCAATTCCAGCAATAGAAAGAGATGCGCCATTACCCACTAAAATTTTGTCACTAGTATAAGGAGATAAGGATGTTAGGATACCTGAGTTATTTGTCATGTGGGAGGATGCCCCGGTATCCATATCCCAGGTTAAATCAAGGATAGGGGTCAAGTAGGACTATAGAGAGAACTGACTTGCATCAAAACTTGGGTAAAAATCATAGCCAGTGATATAAGCATTATTTACAAAATGAAAAAGTGGAAGAGGAGATACATTACCACCTGTGGGAGCAATGCTAAACTGAGGAGATCGATACGACATGTAAAAAGGGGGCATGGGCCACGACATCTCCTATAGTTTGGACCCCACATGTTCTGCATCCGCTAATTTCCATAACCATGTCCGTTTCATCCACGACCACAGCCATTACCTCGACCCCCACAGCCTCGACCATTTCCTTGACTATTACCAAATTGATTACCATAACCCGGTGGATGCGACGTTTGATGAGCAGAAAGGGCAACCGGCTGCTTAGTTGTAGCCGGTGGCTATTACGTAGGGTGTGGGGCTGCCGCGTTGCTTGACGGTGGAGCCTATAGCAAGGAGGACAGTAGGAATACTAATATTATTGTTCTTAAAGCGAGATTCCTCATTCATCAACATAGATCGGGCCTCAATCTTTGCCATCAAAAAGGGAACCCAAGATGTGATAGAGGTACAAACGGCACTAAAATCTTTGTCATTAGAAAGACCATCTACAGCAGCTAAAACCATGTCGACATCAGAAATAAGGGCATTTATGAATCGAAGATTATCAGCCATGGATTTAATTTTTGTGAGATATGCTAACATAAAGAGATTGCCTTTCTTAATGTTGATTAATTCTCGTTCAAATTGCAATTGACGAGATTGTGCAAAATTAGTAAAAAAAAGTCTAGTAATTGAACCCCAAAGTGACACAACAGTTAAATCATCATAGTTTCCACACACAACACTAGCAAGATCAGGAGAGATAGTATCGAGTATCCAAGAGATAAGGACATTGTTGATTTGTCTCCAATACCGGTAGTTTAGATCCGAGACAACAAGTGGAAAAGAGGAGCCATCAAGTTGGTCATCAGTAGCGTCCCGACAAGCAGAGAGAAAGGATATGCGCCATCCTAAGTAGGTTGATGGATCATTCAAATCTAGTGTGTGGATGATATTTGTTGTTGGACGTTGGAAACGCTAGACGGCATGGGAAGGGAACCAGTCCTGGCGCGGCAAGCGGCGGTAAGGGGGCGGTAGCGGTTGGAGAGGTGGTGGGCGAGGTTGTATCAGCCATGAAAGAGTGGACGGTCAAAAGTAGGGAGAATCGCACGGGGGAAAGAGGGTGCAACGGTGCTCTGGTGGCAATGCGGTGGCGCTTGGGCGGCTAGGGTTTTGAATATTTTTAGGGTTTAGTTTGAATATTTGGAGAAGGGAGGAGAGGAAGGCTAGGATTTGCCTTATTTACGAGATAGCTAGGGTTAGCTCCGATACCATGAAAGAATGAAGAGCGTGCCTAACATAGCAGCGCTCTCGTATATTTATAGAGTTTCAATGCAAAGCACATTGCATACAAGGAAGGCCCAATGGGCACAATACATATAATACTAAACACCTATACATAATAGTCTAATAATTTCTCGCCTTATTTCTCAAAATTAATTCTAGATTGTTCTAGAATGTAATTCAAATTGTATGGAGGGAAAGTTAGTTAGCTCTTCTTGCTCTATAAATACCTAATTGATATTTTGAGATTAACATCTAATGTAATAAAGTCTAATTCCTCCTATTATCGCTTCTTCCTTCTCATTGCTCTACTTATGTACTCGTCCTCTATTCTTCTTCTCCATGCTCTATTCTGCTTCTTCTCTCTTTCTCATCATTTTAATTCTCATTCACAATGATTTTTGTTAGTGAAGTAAAAATAGTGTAACAGTATGTTCAAATCCTATTGTGTGTTTGTGTGTGTAGAGATCTGAATCTACATATAGAGTAACCATAATAATATAATGCTCACCATCTGAGCTAAAAACAACATATGGTATGCTCTCCCCAATTTAGATATACCTTAGCAAAACCACACATATGACCCAAAGCGAATACTAACGGTGTTAGTATAGATGGTTAATTAAAAATATTTAAATTTTCGGAGGTAGTTTTTCAAAAATTAAAAAATTATGGTGGTTAAGTTAATGACTATTTTTTAAGATACTTTTTTGTAAAACCCCCTGATGTGTATTATATTTTATATCTTTTATACCACGTTCCTATAATACTTTTGACTATTATACTTGTTTTATGGTATAATTTTTGTATGTTTAGGCTTGGTATGTGTTACAGCAAGGGCATCTTGAAAACAGTGAAAAACGAGCTAAAATGGACAAATTTGAAGACTACGTTTAGAAACTCAATCACGTGAGGAACAAGGACCCATCAGGTAATGGTTCGGTCAAGAAAAGTCTTCCCTTAGGTACATGGATCAATCATCCAAGCATTATAATAATTGCTTAAGCTTAAAATGAGCAAAAGGTAAAAGAAGAGCATTCATGACCCAATAATATCCATTCACACTTACGGTACCACTAGGATTATGTAGATCTCTTCGAAGCTTTGCTTTGATATAAAATTTGACCTGTAACTCCTTATAATTCAAAAGTTACGCGCGTTTTGAATTAATTGCGCAAGCTGCAAATGTAGCGGTCAACCAATTAGTCGTTCTTCCATGGGCATGCCCTAAGGCACGCCGCACAAGGTTTCCAGAATCAAGGGGAGAAAATGGAAATTGGAAAATAAAAATTTATGTGGAATGCTTCATTGAACCAGAAGTTTAAGTAATTGTTCACTTGTAAATTATTACAAGCCAATTCCTAGATGTATTCACTAATGGAAGGAGGGTGACCAAATAATATGTCCCCATTATAGTTGCCCTACTCGAATTAATATCCGAATTGAGCGAGATTCTAATATATTGACAAATACATCCAAAAGCTTGAAACGCGCTAAGCATATCGGTTCCAAATATATAATTTGAGAAAGAGACATAAGCAATAGAAAAGATTGTTCCCTCTATTATAAAACTCTTGACGAGAAAAACTCTGCAGAGATAATAGTACAAAGAAAATGTACAAATGAAATTCTTCAAGATTATCAGGTACCTGAGACTACTAACACTATTAAAACTATTGAAATGCTGATGATAAAGAGATCTCTAAAAATTATGTGATATGAATGGAACCAAAATAAAAATTGATCAAATGTTTGTATACAGTAGCTACTGATATAATCAAAGAAATTGAAAATCTTGAACATGAGTTTGTTCAAGACTGCCAACAAAGAAATAATTGGCCAAAATAAAAAGACGCAATTCAGGCTGAATTAGGTATATGTAATTTTTTGACTAGTAGTCCAAATGCCTAAGAGTAAAACCTGTAGGCTATATGTGAATATTAGTGCAAAAAAATGATGAGGTGGTAAAAAGCACAATTTGTAGCCCAAGGTTCATTAGAAACTAGAAATAGATGGGACATACATAAGGAATGGGTGCACTTAATCTGACAGTCTCTATATGCGTCATATACATGGTAACATCTTATTTGTATTTATTACTTACGATGATATGTATATGAAATTCCTTGATAGACCAAAGATGCAAGAAGCATATAATTCAAAACCGCAGTACATATCTACTAAAAGAGATACATGTTAATATCATCATGACTTCTTGAAGAATTTAAATTAGTTGTTACACACTTAAACTAAGAATTCGAGATTGAGGATCTCAGAAAAGGTTAGTTTTGTCTCGACTTGCCAATCGAGCAGTAATATATAGAGTATTATTCTATTAGTCAACTTATGCCAGTACGGCACTCAAGTGTTTAATATGTTATTTAGTGCCTCAATTTTGTTTGATTCATTTATAAAAATAGAGGCTCTTTCCGTCCTCTATAAGGTAACGAATGAATCATTAGTCTTAAAAGTACCACGCCTTGGTATAATTGACGCATTAATATAGTCGTCACACAACTGGATATAAGCCTTCTTTGATCAACTTGTCACTAATATATGATGTGTGGTTAAATGTTTATCCTGATGGATTAACCAGTATATATTATTCTAGTATGTCAAGCTTACAATTAATTTTGTATGTAAGGACTAGTTATTTAGTTGATTGGCATAAGGTAAGTGACAAGAATGCTAGTTCTTTATATAGCTATATTGCCGTGTTTTGGAAATTACTAACAATTGCAGCTATTATTGAATCGTTTGTGCTTTATAAACAAGTAGAAAATAGGTAACGTCAAGGCCCCTGGTCCAACATATTTTGTACGCTTCCAACGATTAGGGGGAGTCCAATAGTAACATATGAAGATAAGTCTGCATCATTCAAGCTAAAGAGAGTTCATAAACCAAGCACATTTCAACGAAGTTCTCTCCACTCTTGAGTTTTAGAAGAAATGAAGCAAATGTTAACAAATTGGCTCGAGAATCTTGAAGAGTTATTCACGAAGACATTTTCTACAACAAACTTTCGAGAAATCGGCACAAGATTGGCATTTGCCAACTCCGAGACATCCCTTGTTAATGTGCGCACATGAGGGGGAGTTAAATATGCACTGTACTCTTTTTCCCCTTCGCTATGGTTTTTCTCACTGAGTTTTTTTCCTGGCAAGGTTTTTACCAAGGTAGTTTAGGAAGCGTATCTAACTCGGACACTATACACTATCAATAGTGTTATGTCCCGCAAGATTGTAAAGGAAAATATCCGAAGGGAGGGTGCTGTAAATATTGGATACTTTTTGGGTACAATTTTTATAGTTGAGTTCGGATATTCTTAAATATCCTAGAAAATTAGAAATTATGCAAAAGATCTTTGTGTGTGTGTGTGTGTGTGTGTATATATATATGTATGTATGTATGTATGTATGTATATACACACACACATATACACATATAATTGTTATAGTCCAAGTAGGATCTTGGCTATAACGTAGGTGAAGAAGAGGCTAGATGAGAAGAGAAGGGAAAGAGATGAGAATTAGAGAGAAATTAAGAGATGAGAAGTAGAAACAACAAGATATTTTTCATTGAATGAATGAATCTTACAAGAGTACAACTATTTATATTCTTACAAGATATAAGCTCAACTAATGAATCTAGACAAATACTAACCAAGAACTACCGACTTAGAAATTGAACTAGCCACCACATTAGACCAAGAATTAACCGCCAAAGACCAAACCCTCAACTAGCACTCCCGCCTTTTCTAATTGAACAGCAAAGCACCTTCGGCTATGACATTACCCTCCCCTTGAGCTCATTCTTGCCTCAAGAATGGAAAAAAGAGAATTGAGACTTCAAGAACCACTAATTTTCCCAAGAAGCATTCTCTTTTCCCAAATTGGCCCACTGAACCAAAACTTGCTCAATGTCTACTCCTTGCTGCTGCATTATCCTCTTACCAAGAACAACTACTGGTTCCTGCAGCACACTTTCCTGAACTGAAGCTAGGAATGGTTTTGTTGCACAAACTGACCCCTTTGCCACATACTTCTTGAGCAGAGAGATGTGGAACACAGGATGGACTAAGCTGTCCGGAGGAAGCTCAAGCCTGTAAGCCAACCTACCAATCTTTTCCAAGACCCAGTAAGGTCCAAAATACCTGGCACGCAGCTTGACATTCTTGCACACTGCAACAGAATTTTGTCTATAGGGCTGCAACTTAAGATACACCAAATTCCCCGCTTCAAAACTTTTGTCAACGCTTCCCTTATCAGTAAAACACTTCATTCAAGCTTGTGCAATCTGAAGATTATCCTTAAGCTATTGAACCAGCTATCTTCTCTGGTTAAGAAGCTCATTGACAGAATCCACATGTGAAGTCAAGCCTTAGCTCATCAAGGGTGATGGTGGATCATACCCATATAAGGCCTTGAATGGAGAAGTGCACAAGGAAGCAAGTGAATGAGTATTGTACCAATACTCTGCGAGTGACAGCCACCTATTCCAGTTCTTAGGATGTAGAAATGTCATTCCCTGCAGATATTGCTCTATGCACTGATTCACCCTTTCGGTCTGTCCATCAGATTGAGGGTGATAAGAAGAGCTCAAAGACAAGGTGGTCCCCAACAATAAGAACAGCTCACTCCAGAAGTTGCTAGTAAATAACCTGTCTCAATCAGAAACAATTGATTGAGGAAGGCCATGGAACTTGTAAACATGGTCCAAGAAGAGCCTTTCTAACTTCTCAGCTGAAATAGGATGAGAGTGAGCAATGAAATACCCGAACTTGGTGAATTGATCTACAATCACCCAAATGATCTCTCTACCTTCGGATTTAGGCAATCCTTCAATAAAATCCATGCTGATATGAGTTTAGGCTCCATCTGGAATCGTTAAAGGTTGCAACAAACCCTTATAAGGTGTGTGCTCCACCTTAATCTACTGACAGACTTCACATTGCAGAACATGTTCTTGCACTTCCTTCTTCAACCTAGGCCAATAGAAGTACTATCTGACCCTTTGATAAGTACCATCCCTGCCAGAATGTCCCCCCCCCAAGGAGAATCATGAGAAGCTTCCAAGATCTGCTTCCTGAGTTCAGTCCTACAGCCAAGTAAATCTTCCCTTTAACTTGAACAATGCCTTGTTTAACAGTCACCTCAGCTTCTTCCCCTGCAGTCTCTAGCTAAGCATATCTAGGAATGACATATTTCTAAGCATAAACATCATTCTCATATGATTTAATTACTTCGTTCATCCATAGAAAAACCACTTGAGACACTGCAGCACAAGAAGCTTTAATTACATCATCCTCTTGTCTCCTTGATAGAGCATCTACCACTGGATTTTCTACCCTTTTCCTATACTCAATGGTATAGTCCAAACCGAGCATCTTCATTAAACCTTTCCTTTGCACTCCAGTAGAAATTCGTTGCTCAGGCAAATACTTGAGGCTTTGATGATTAGTCTTAATCACAAAATGATGCCCTTCCAAATAGTGCTTCCACTTTTGCACAGCGAAGAGGATTGCCATGTACTCTTTCTCATAAATTGACAGTTTATGGTTCTTAGGACACAAAGCTTGACTGAGATAAGCTAATGGGCTCCCATTTTGTGAAAGCATTACTCCAATTCCACTGCTGCTAGCATTAGTTTCTAGCACAAACAGAAGATCAAAGTTTGGCATCACCAGAATTGGGGCTAAATTCATGGATTTCTTAAGCTGATTGAAGGCTTCCCTGGCTGAATTATTCCAATGAAAAGAATGTTTCTTCAACAATTCTGTCAAGGGTTTAGCTATCAACCCATATCCAAGTATGAACCTTTGATAATAACCAGTTAAGCCCAAAAATCCTCTCAATTGTTTAACTGATTTTGGCTCTGGCCAATCCTCCATGGCCTTGATCTTACTTGGATCAGTTGCAACTCCATTAACAGTGACAACATGACCCAAATATTCCACTTGAGACTTGACAAAAGTGCACTTAGAAAGCTTGGCAAACAATTTGTGTTGCCTCATGATCTGAAACACTATATCTAAATGAGTTAAGTGCTCCTGCAGTGTATGGCTGTAAACTAAAATATCATGAATGAAAACAAGTACAAACTTCCTCAAATATGGCCTGAACACTGAGTTCATCAGAGCCTGGAATGTAGCAGGAGCATTGGACAGCCCAAAGGGAATCACAACAAACTCATAATGGCCGTGGTGAGTTCTAAAAGCTGTCTTTGGAATGTCTTGCTCTTGAACTTGAATCTAATAGTATCCCTGCCTCAGATCTAACTTGGAAAATTACCAAGAACCATGAAGTTCATCCAAAAGATCATCTACGATAGGTATAGGGAACTTATCGTTGACTGTCATAGAAGATCCATCCTTCTTCTTTACCAATATTTACCGGAGAGGCAAATGGACTATGGCTGTGCTTTATAAGCCTTGTCTGAAGCAACTCCTCCCCTTGCCTTTCTATCTCATTCTTTTGAGAATGAGGGTTCTTGTAGGGCCACAAGTTCATTGGATTAGATCCTTCTTTCAGAGGAATAGCATGATCAAAACTCCTTCTTGGAGGTAGAACTATAGATTGCTCAAAGATGTCACTATACTTCTGTAGCAGAGAATCCAGGACAGCATTTCAGAAGTAGCTGTGATGGAAGAAAGCTGTCCCACCCACCGGTAAGACCCTTTCTTGAGCAACTTTTGCAGACCTTTACCCTCCATCAACTAAAGTTGTCCATGCTCAATAATGCCTTTCAGTTGAATTTGCTCACCATTCCTCTCAAAGGACACAGCAAGCTGATCAAAATCAAAGAGAATGGGCCTAAAAGACCTCATCCAATTAACCCCCAATACCATGTCACATCCTCCCAACCTCAACACTCTGAAATCATACTCAAACTTATGCCCTTGCATCTTCCAACTGAATCCTTTACACTTGGTATGAGTTAAGATGGAGCTGCCATCAGCAATGGTGACAGATAAAGGACTGGTCTTAATCAATTCTTGCCCCACAGCTCTAACCATCTGAGGATCAACGAATCTGTATGGGCTACCATTATCAATAAGTACCAATAATTCCCTTTGTCCCACTCTTCCTTTGATCCGGATGGTGTTGTGTGTTCCACTTCCTGTTAAGGCCTTCACAGAGATCTCAACACCATTCTTCTCCTCAGATTCTCCTTCCTATTCCTCATCGTTTCCAGAGTCTCAATAACATCACTTGCTTCTCATTCTTCAGCAGCTTCAACTCCCGAAGCTACCATAAGATACTTGGTATCTCACTTGTGTCCAAAGAAGTATCTCTGATTGCACTTGTAGCAAAGCTTTTGAGGCTTCTTCTCCTTATTACTGCCACTTCTATTGAAGACTTGAGAAGGTCTTAAAGAAAAATTTCCAGCACCAAAAGCTTTCCCTTTAGAGAATTAGAAGGAATCATCACAGTATTTTCCACCTTCCTAGCTTTTGAATAAGCTTGATACAATGTTGCTGGTTTAAAAGCCTTCACCATATGCTTAATCTTAGGCTTGAGTCCACTCATAAAACTAGAAACATAGTATGATTCTGGAGCCTCTGGATAAACATTGAGCATTCGAGCTCTCAATCCTTCAAAGCGTGTCATGTAATCCTTCACTGAAGAAACCTGGATCACTTTGTTGAAATTATCCACTACCTCACTCACATCTTCATCTCCATATCTATCACAAAGTTCATTAGCAAATTCAGTCCAAGTTATTGCAGGATTGCTTCGCATCAAACTGTAATACCAAACCTCCAATTCACCACACAAATATACTGCAGCCAGCTTTACTTTCTCATGCTCCTCAGTATTGTAAAACCGAAAGTATCTTTCACACTTTCTCACCCAAGATTGAGGCAATGTACCATCAAAAGGCTCTAAATCCACTCGAGGTTGTCTAAAGCTGCTGCTCTGCAAGCTAGAAGTACGGTCACTGCTTTCAGCAAGTGTTGACCTCGGTTCTGGAGGTCTTACTTGCTGGCTAGCAGGCCGGAGTATGCCTGCTCCACGAGGCTGTTGCTGCCTCTCCACATTCTGCTGAAAATTGGACATATGTTGCAATATTTGCTGTGAGATGTGTTGAGATTGTGTCTCAAACCTCTGCTCCATATCCTGTCGCATAGTGTGCATCATAGTTTGTATCATTGCCATCATTTGATCCAAGCGATCACTCTAATTGACTCCACCATCAGCACCAGTCACTGCTGCAGCATAAGTGGCAGGATTTCCAGCTACATTCTTGGCTGCATTTTGAGCAGCATTGGCACCAGTTGTAGGTCCACCAGCCATGTGATAAGATCGTCCGTGTCTAGCCAGATTGCAGCACAAGCTCAATTCTAGCACAATCAAGCTTGAAATCCTTGCAACTCAATCGAATTGAGCTCAATTTCAATCCGATCAACGATGAACGCAAGACTCTGATACCAAATGTTATAGTCCAAGTAGGATCTTGGCTATAACCTAGGTGAAGAAGAGGTTAGATGAGAAGGTAAGGGATAAAGATGAGAATCACAGAGAAATTAAGAGATGAGAATTAGAAACAACAAGATATTTTTCATTGAATGAATGAATCTTACAAAAATACAACTATTTATACTCTTACAAGATATAAGCTCAACCAATGAATCTAGACAAATACTAAACAAGAACTACCGACTTAGAAATTGAACTAGCCACCACATTAGACCAAGAATTAACCGCCAAAGACCAAACCCTCAACTAATATTCCCGCCTTTTCTAATTGAACAGCAAAGCACCTTCGGCTATGACAATAATATATGTATATATATACCCATTTTCTTCGCGGTTAAGAAACCCTCACCTCCTAACTGCCTCACTAGTATATAAATTAGGTGTAGTGAAGTAAAATTGTAGGGGAAAATGAATTGAGCATTGAGAGAGGATGAGATTGAGGAATTTGAGAAATTATATGTAATAAAATATTTTGAGAATTATTTGAATAGAAGAAAAGTTTATTTGGTTCTCTAGTTTTGATATAAAATACTTGCTATTTTTTTTAAAATATATTTAAATTTATATTTATATTTATATTTTTTTGAGTATAATTTGTCTTTAATTTTATAATATTTTAATCCTTTTCCCCAATTTAATGAATTTTGCCATCTTTCCTTCTCCCCAAACCCTCCTCGTTTTCGCTTAAGCTTCACTCTCATTGCATTCTTTTATTGCTGCTCTTTCAACTCTCCTCCCCCCCCCCCCCCCCCCCCCCCCCGGCGGGAAATAAAATCCCCTCTATCATCTAAATTCATTTTTCTATCTGTAAAACCCTAATTTTTGATTTCGGATCAGCCATGGCGATTCCAGCTGCAGTTGTGATTGTACCGCTCAGTTTGTTCTTCTTCCTCTCTGGTCTCCTTGTTAATTTCATCCAGGTATTATAATTTCCTTCGTTTTTCTCCCATTTGTTGTTCGGATTTAAGTGTTTGCTTTCATTTTTTGGCTATTTTGCTCATTAGTTGCTTTCTGCAAGGGGCAAATCAGGTAAAGTGTAGCTCTGGGCTTGATGAGATTTTCTAGGGTTTATATTTCTAGTGATTTCAGTGGCTAGAATAGTTGTTATGATCAAATCTAGTTCATTGCAAATTTGCGGGTAATTTGTTAAGGATTGCACAAGTGAGTTTTGAAAGAAATTCTATAGTGGAGTTGTAAGCGAAAATAGATCAACATATAAGATCAGGTGGCTACTCTGTCGTGTGATAATTGGTTTTAGGATGAAACCATACTGAGAATATATGCCAACCCCATGGATTGGGCTTAAGGTCTAGTGAAAGTTCACAGTTGCTGGAATAGTTATTCTGATCAAATTTAGTTCATTGCAATTTTGCAGGCAACTTGTTAAGGATTACACATGCGAGTCTAGTTAGAAATCCTACACTGGAGTTGCGAGAGAAAAGAGATCAACATATAAGACTAGTGGATTACTTCATATAATGCTAATTGGCTTTAGGGATGAAACCTCACTTGGGCTTCTATTTGGACCTCATATATGCTAACTCTATTGGTCGGGCTTAAGGCCCAATGAAATTCCGTGGCTATGTTATAGTTATTCTAATCAAATCTAGTTCATTGCAAATTTGCAAGCAATTTGTTAAGGATTGTACATGTGAGTCTAGTAAGAAATCCCACACTAGGGTTGTGAGAGAGAGAGATCAACGTATAAGACTAGTGAGCTACTCAACCTAATACTAATCGTTTTTAGGATGAAACCTTACTTGGACTTTTATGTGGACCTCATATATGTCAAGTGAACCTCATATATGTCAACTCCATAGGTTCGGCTTAACGCCTAGTGAAATTTCATATTTTCTGGAATGCTTATTTTGATCAAATCTAGTTCATTGCAATTTTGCAGGCAATTTGTTTTGTGCTTGTGAGGCCACTGTCGAAAAACAGATACAGGAGAATAAACAGAGTGGTGGCAGAATTGTTGTGGCTAGAGCTTGTATGCCTCGTCGATTGGTGGGCAAGGGTTAAGGTGATTACTGGATACCTGGATGCACACCTTGCTTTGTATTTAATAACTAATTGCTCCTGGAATGTGAATTATGGTCCCATATTTACTATCAAATCTTTTCCATTTTGAATGAGATACTAAGAATTTCTTGAATTTGGAGTGAGAGATGAGAGCTTATGTGGGTTGATGGGTAGGGCAACTAAGGAAATATATGCCTTTATGATCGATAATTGCTGCAAATATACTGGAAAGTCCCATACCTTTGATCACTTTGTCTGCTTATATTGCAGGTGAAGCTCTTAAAATTTTATGATGACCCTTAATGTAACTAGAGTTCTATATGTTTCCCACTGTTGAAACAACCAAAACAATGCTTTGGAACTGCATACTTTCCAGAGTTCCTTGATAGTTGTAGTTAAATCTCCTATTTTTTTTTCCGGCACACATTGCTGCTGATGAGCGGCAATCGGACATGGACAGAAAGACAGCACTTCTGTTGATATCAGGGATGGTAAAATGGGCTAGGATGCAGATAATAGTATGGAGGCTAAAAATACCATGATCCTTGAGAGTTGATTCTAATTTGGACCAAATCTCAACTAGAATGTAGATAGAGTTGTCAGTTATTGAGGGATGTATAAAACAATGCGGATGATAACTTGAGGGGCATTCTCATGATTAATTTGAAGGGGCACTCAAGATAGGCTAGGTGTGATCGAATTTTGTAAGTTTTGCAGGGATGCTGCCAGCACTTAAATAAGCTCACCCCTTAGTTCTGTAGATGATTTTCTGGAATAGAACAGCAACTTGTTAGGTGGAAGTACTAGTTTTATTGTATCTTCTTGCTTTCCTTCCTAACAATAGATTTTGATAGGTGGAATGTTGATGGTATATAACAATTGGTTGACATTTTTTTGCTTGGCAATGCCATGCTTGATCTGTTTAAATGAGCTTTGCTTAGTTTCCTTGAAAAAACATAAATTAGTAGAATGGTTGGATTGGGAGGATGAAGTCCTTGAGGTGGACAAATGATCTTTTTATCTGTCCTTGATCCGGTTGGTTGGTGAAGAACCCAATTTGATCATAGTATTGACCTTCTCCCTGAAAGTCATTTGAAGAGGATAAAAATTATATCATATTTGCAATTGCTTAGTCTATAATATGGAGATTTCATATGTGATACATTTTTCCTTGCAGATCAAGGTTTTCACTGATCCTGAGACCTTTCGACTAATGGGTATGTGCTGCATTATGTCAATATTTAAGCTCATGCTGAAGTTATTTGTTTATTTATTCTAGATCAGCCATTTTGCTTATTCATGGGCTCGTTCCGAAATTTTCCAGGGAAAGAACATGCACTTTTGATCTCAAACCACAAAAGTGACATTGATTGGCTTGTTGGATGGGTATTGGCCGAGGCAAGTACTTTTTACCTAGTTTTATTGTGCAAATAACCTTGCAAACCATGTGTTGGCTTTGGTGCAATCATCAGGGTTGCACCTTTTGTAGCTCACAGCTTCAAATCATGAAACATTCTCTCCACAAGTATGTGCATAGGGTTGCATTTGTCTGACCTTGTTTGGAGTAACTTTACTAGGTGCCCTATGCATTGGGCCTCCCGTTTTCAAATTGCTTATAAACTTCCATGTAAAATCCAGCAAAATGTTTCATTCACACAGATACCAGTATAAACTACGGGGAAATAGTGATGTTGGTTTGTGCTGTTAGCAACCCTTCTGATTGATGTGGTTTACTTGTGACAGAGAGCAGGTTGCCTTGGGAGTGCATTGGCTGTCATGAAGAAATCATCAAAGTTCCTTCCAGTACATTTTCAGCCATTCATGTTCTCTCGCTGTGAATTTATTTTGTATTTTCCTATGGGATTTCTTCTCTTTTGCCGAGTATCCTGTAATGTGTTAAGAGACTATAATCTTGATGTCACTGGAATTTGGCTATAGATTTTTGATGTGGGACTACTATTTACTCCTTGTAGCTGTTTGCAGCGATATTTTGGCTGTGAATGAAATACACACGAGTGAGGATATATAATATAGGGGTTCACCAATAATTTATGCAGCTGTATTTTGTGGCAGATTCAAGAAATTTTTTTTGTTGGGGTAGTAGTAAGAATAGACAAATGACGTACTTAATATTATATAAAAAGTTAGACTAAGATGACTAAAACTAAAAAATGGGCATACTGAAATATGATGTTGTAATAGAATATCACAAAACTTAGATACATGAAAAAATCATTTAGAATACAAGTCGTAGAAAGCATCACAAAATATTTTCCATCTTACAAAATATTCATAAATTCAACGGGTGCAATCTTATTTTCTTCTAAAACGCAGTCAAAATCAATATTATTGTTTAAAATTTTCCACACGCCTTTTTTAATGTTCCTAGTTGCTTAAGCTATGATATTGCATTCTCATTGTTGGTAAATTGATTTTATGATCTTTTTGAACTTTCATTTGTTTATGTGTTTATGCATGTGAAATATATCCAGGTCATTGGTTGGTCCATGTGGTTTTCTGAGTATCTTTTTCTTGAGAGAAGTTGGGCCAAGGATGAAAGCACATTGAAGGTATAAATGCATCAAATGTACCAAAGAATGATTATGTGTATCTTAGGTTTTGTTTGTTTTGAAGGAAAATGTTTTATGTCTTAGTTTTTTCCCATAACTTTATAGCAATAACAAAAAGTATGGAAAATGTTCTTCTCCAACAACAATAGACCCAGTGCCTCAAGGTTCCCGCCTAAGCGGGGTTTTTTTTGTTTGGGGGGGGGGGGGGTGGATATACGCAGCCGTACCCTTTCAGGGTTTAACTCTGTCGAGAGGTTGTTTCTGAGGACCCCCAACCTTATAGGGTTGGCAACACGAGGACTTCCTAGGAGGTCACCCATCCTGGTACTACTCTCGCCCAAGCATGCTTAACTTCGGAGTTCTAATGGGATCCAGTGCATTAGTGCCTGGTGAATGAACTATGGAAAATGTTCTTCTCCATTGAGGGGACCATTGAGGGGAATTGAATTCCCCTCAACAAAGAGGGGAAACCATTTTCTTTGACGGAGGGGAAAACGTTTTTCGTTGTAATTTTACTTTGGCCTCAACTTGGCCAAGCATAAACCTTATACAAATTTATAGAATGGAGTGCTTTTTTAGCTAGAAAGAGAAATGTTTTTAAGAAATAAATATTTTAATTGAAAATCAAGAAAAATTTTCATAAAGAAAATGCTTCCGTCGAACTACATGGACCTTTATTGTCAACTTGTGCAAGTGCACTATTTCTCATTTCTACCTTGTGCGGTTGGCTGCAGCTAGGCCTTCAACGGCTCAAGGACTACCCTCTGCCTTTCTGGTTGGCTCTTTTTGTAGAAGGCACACGATTCACCCAAGCTAAACTGTTAGCAGCCCAAGAATATGCATCTTCAACGGGATTGCCTGTTCCGAGAAACGTTTTGATCCCTCGTACTAAGGTAATTCCTTAACAAAGATTTTAACTCCTTTTGTGCGTTTTGATGGCCTATAACTATTTTCCATTCCCTGTGCATCCGATCGATAATCAGTGAAACCCTTTTGAAGCCATTTTTATAGAAAATTAAAAATTCTTGTTGTTGGAGGAAGGGCATTCATAAATCTCTCATTTGCTTTTCAATTTTGTTGCTCTGTTTGATTATAAATTCATTTCCAGACTTTTACCCAACCACTTAAACTTCTGGGTAGTTGGTTTCTTGACATGATATCACAACTTTATTCACAAAGAAGTCGCGGGTTCGAATCCCACTAGCCCCTTAGTCTCGATATTAAATAATTTTATTGTAAGGTATGAGGTGACCATGTTCACTGTCTACATTTTAAGGTCTATGGGAATTCGTATGAGGGGGAATTTTAGAGTGAATTGTTTCTAGATCTTCACCCAAAAACTTAAAACTTTTGAGATAGATAGTTCTTTGACACACTAAAATTGGAGATATGGAAGCTGCTTACCTATGTTAATTGGCTTCCTTATTACAAATTTGTGTGGTTTTGGCTGAATTTCTGCCACAATCTTGTGCAGGATTTCTAAGACAGTGCCTGCTTGCGATGTTCATCTTCAGTTGTAGTTGTGAGCCATGACGGGAGGGTCCATCGGCCCCCCGCTCAACTTGGCTGTCAGATCATACTGATGGATTACTTTGTATGGGTCATGTAGGGTTTTGTTTCAGCAGTGAGTCATATGCGGTCGTTTGTCCCAGCCATTTATGATATAACTGTGGCCATACCTAAAACATCTCCGCAGCCTACAATGCTCCGGCTTTTCAAAGGCCAGCCTTCTGAGGTAAGCTCGGATCGTGACAAATCCTACTTAATTTATTGCGTCATGTCTCTGTCTCTAGTGATGATAATTAATTGGTACTAAAAGGAGACACACGTAGCTAATATTGAAGACCCAACCACAGTAAAATGATATATGGGAATTAAGCGGGATATAATATGTACATGTGTTATTTGGCTTTATAAATGAAAATTTCAGTTAGAAGTTTGTTGAATTATAAAAGAATTTATTTGGATACATTCATGTCTTAAATAACTCATTTTCTTAAAAATATGAACATAGTAGGAGAGATATAATTCTATCAACTCGACTTTCATTTGATATTTTTAGCCTCAATAGCTGTAGCAAGATGCATAACCCATAGTAAAAGGGTAGGATATAATCAATAATTTGGGAGGTGGAGTGTCAATTTAGCGAAGTATATATTATAGATATTTAATTTACATGTAAGTATGATTATTTCAATTAATCCTCTTTCTCATAAACGGAAAAATCTTCAGGATGGGGGTCATCGGAAACAACCTCTCTTCCACCCGGAAGGGGGAAGGCTGCGTACATCCACCCCTAGACCCTGCTTCGTGCGGGAGCCCCTGTGGCACTGGGACTGTTGTTGTTGTCTCATAAACGGAAAAATGCAGATACATGTTGTAAGAGTTGTATCGAAAGAATGCTATCAAGAAATGTGTAATTTTACCTTTTGGCAATTATACGCAAACGACCTTTTAGACATAAAAACATATGCGTTCAATACAGGTATATATGCATTTTTAACTAATAGAGGACCCAACTGCTGGACCTTGCGTGGGGTGTTGAATTTTATTCAGCTCAGGTTCATAAACGCCCATTGAAGAGTGATTGCATAGCTTGTAACAACATATTTGGTTGCACTGCACTGTAGGTTTTGACAACTCGCTGTCTAGCTTGTAGTTACACTTCCTGGTGAACCTGTCAGAACATGAATCAGAAAAATATGCGAATTTGTGATCCACTATTCTGCCCATCCCCCTACCCCACCAAAAAGAGAGGGGGAAAAAAGAGAGGTGGGCCATGTAGAGAAAAGAAAAAATTCCTACACGTAAATAGGGAGTTCCATGCTACTGCTAGTAGAGCTGGGAAGCAGAATGTTCTATGTGCAGCTTTAAACTCAATGCTTGTAATTTTTATGAAAATAGTTCCAGAATATACGATTCTAAGGTATCTGCTTGAGAACGGCCTTTGGTGAAAAATTGGAAATGGAACTCACGTTGCATTTTGGTTTGACAAATGGGTGACTGACAAGCCACTGGCGGATTGGTTGGTGGAGATTTGGGTCGTTGTGGCCCTAATCTTTAGGCTTTGCATGAAATGATATGTGGACAGAGTTAAAAGGATTCTTCCTACTCACCTCCACAAGATTGTGTTTGGGGTTATGATATCAAAGAACGCAATTGAGGATTGGAGGTGTTGGAGATTCATTAGGTTGGGCAATTTAATATCAAATCAGCTACTTGGTCGGGTCACTAGGTCCAATCCAAAGGACTAATATGAGAGGAATTTGTGGGAGTTTAGCTGGATTTGGAATTTGGATGTTCATATAAAGATTAAGGTTTTTGTTTGGCAAGTCTTAATGATAGTTTGGCGACAGGTCAAGTGATGCGTAAGAGGGGTATAGGTTGTTATATCTTGTGTTTTTGGTGTAGAAGTGGCCCTGAGAACCTTAATCACGTTTTTCTTAATTGCCCTCGATCCCAGACAACCTGGAAGATTCCTTGCAATATTGGCTGGTTGGACATGTTGCCTCACAATTTATTGATGAGCTTTGGCAGCATAGAGGGTTGAGAGGTAGCAAGGACTGTGATGAACTTGTGCGCTTTATTGTATTTTGTTGGCAAATCTGGAAAGATAGAAACAACTTGATATTTCGTAGTGATTAGGCTAGTCCTTGAAAACCGGCCATCCTCGCTAAGCATACGCATCTAGGATGGACTCTTCGTCTTCAAATGGATGAGGAGTTTGGTTGCATGGTTGTTAATTCAAGACCTAGAAAGTTTAATAGAGGCTCCTGGATTTCTTGGAACTCTCCTTTGGTAGGGTGGATTAAGGCGAATTTTGATGGCTTGAAACGTGGTGACATTGCGTCTACAGACTTCATTATCCGTGATCATCATGGGGATGTGCTCCTTGCTGGCTTAAGAGAGTTGGGTAATACTTCTAGGTTGGTGGCTGAAGCAGTGACGACTAGAGATGCCTTGTACCATGTTGCCAGTCTTGGATGCCATAAGATTATGCTTGAAGCTGATAATGGAGTAGTGATTAAGGTTATATCTGGGTTGGTATGCAAGTCCAGCGAACATTCAAATTATTGTAGATGAACATTCAAATTATTGTGGATGATATCCATCTTATCAATCACGAATGTATCCAGTTCATCTTCAATCAATGTTTTCGGGAAGCAAATAGGCCAGTGGATTGGTTAGCAAATTTGGTTTTTCGGGGGTCTAGCCTTTCTGGGTGGCAGCACCCATCCGACAAAGCTCTTTCTTCTTTCATAAGAGCTTATGCTTTTGGATTCCCCTTCCGTTGTGACCATTTTATAAAAAAGAAAAAAAAATGAAAGCACCCATCCGACAAAGCTCTTTCTTCTTTCATAAGAGCTTATGCTTTTGGATTCCCCTTCCGTTGTGACCATTTTATAAAAAAGAAAAAAAAAATGAAAAAAGTGGGATGCCCATCTCGGTTTCTGACACTTGAGGATGTTGCACAACTTGCTATAGAAAAATTGAACTTAATAATATTTCTAAAATAGTGATTCACAAAGCCATGTTTTCAGGCAAAGATTTATTCCCTTATTGATAAACTAAGGAGATAAATATTAAATTAATTAGGAATTGCTACTCTAAAGTAAAATTACTAAATTATTCTACTAATTAAAATAGAGATTATTGGCATATCATATTAACCGAAGAGAAGATATATTCTGTTCTATTCCTAGAAATAATATGATAAAATCTAATAAAATATTACGTCTTCTACATCATTAAATCTCTTCTTCTGCATTACTTCACTTTTAGTTGAACAGCCTGCTTTCTATCTTTAGACACTGGAAGAAGCAGCATTGCATATTAATTTTTGTGCATTAAGCCTCATCTCTTAGCGCCTACACCTTGATAGTCTTTTCACCGGAACAAACGCTTTGTTAGCCTATGTTGTGAACCTGTTGTGCGAGGATGTGGAAAGTAACTTTAGGTGCTTATCTAAACGTGCAGGTTCATGTACACATCAAGCGCCACTTGATGAAGGATTTACCTGAAGCAGACGACGGTGTTGCTCAATGGTGTAGAGATGCATTTGTTGCCAAGGTTGACATTGCTTTTATTGTTTTCCATCATCTTGGTTACTTGCTTTTGGATGTTTTGAAGGGGTAGAAAGCTGGAGAATTGCTCGCTTGTCTATTTTGCAACTGAGGCTTTGTTGATTCAACAAAAAACATTTTCCTCATAAAAATTGTTCTTCACAGAATATTTTCTACTAAAAATCTTTCTTTTTCTCAAAAGTTTGTATTTCTGGCTAAATAAAATAATTTTATTCTATAAATTTGTATGAAGTTCACACTTAGCCAAGTTGAGGTTTATGACGTGAGATTATGACGAAAAAGTTTTACCCTCGGTGAAGGAAAATGTTTCCTCTTTTGGTGAGGGGAAGCAAATATTTCCCTTTAAGGGAGGAAAATGTTTTTTGTATTTGTGCTTGTTTCTACGAAGTTATGCAAAGAAACAATTGAATTAAGATGGAAAATGTTTCCCATCAAAGTTTAAGGGTGTGTTTGGTTTAGTTTATTTTAGCTTATCGTTTTTTAGTTTATTTGTTTCAATAAGATTTGTCCATTTAAAATCTGTCTTTTTATAGTAAGGTGTTTGGTTGTGCAGTGCTGAAAGATCTGTTTTTACAGAAACAATTGAATTAAGATGGAAAATGTTTCCCATCAAAATTTAAGGGTGTATTTGGTTTAGTTTATTTTGGCTTTATTTGTTTTTAGTTTATTTGTTTCAATAAGATCTATCTATTTAAGATCTGTGTCTTTTTACAGTGAAGTGTTTGGTTGTGTAGTGCTGACAGATCTTTTTTATAGAAAAAGTGTTTGGATACAAGTTTAAAAAAGAAAAATTTATCCATTATAATTACAAAAATAACTTATACATCAACTATAATAGTAGGTAGAAAAGAATAATGACAATAGTTCGTTATGATAGTGGAGAGTAGTGACTGTACCGACTATGGGCATAAAAGGGGTGATGGTAGGTGGGGGTAGTGATAACAAGTACAATTAGGTCATTATGATGAAGATTCAAAACTAATATAGTCTTTTTAAAACATTTTTTTGAAATAAGCTGTGAAAAAAAGAGATCAAGTTTTGCATCTTTTTCTACTTAGATTAAAAACAGTTTTCTCATCTTTCGATTTAAGCTGCGAAAAAGGTATAGAAAGATCTTTTTTGTCAGCCAAACACAAGCCATGCAGTCAACTAGAGCTTTTTCATAGCTTCAAGCTGTTAGAAAGCTGCACCAAATGCAGCGTAACTCTCACATCATTTTCCTTGTTTTGATTGGTTTCCTTAATTGTTTTCAAATTTGCTTGCCAATTTCAGGATGCACTTTTGGACAAACATATTGTGGATGATACTTTTGGGGAAAAGTTTCTTCAGGACACTGGTCGGCAATTGAAGTCTCTCTTTGTAAGTGAATTATCTAGCACCTGTAAATTTGTGATTATTTTTCATTTCTTCGCTCTTCTCCGTCAGAGTATAGAACTACTCTTGGCTTTCGATAGTAGTTGAATCTTTTGAGATAGTAGGTCGATGGTACAATGCTTCTTTGAGTAAAAGGTCACGATTTTAAATTCCAATAATTCTAATTTGTAATGATAGTATACTTCAAGTACAATGTATTAGACGGGTCTAGCTGCAAGCCTGTGGAATTCATGCAAGGGGGGCTTGTTAGAGTATATATTATTGAAAAACTTGAACTTCTGGAATAGTTGTTTGGATATTGAAGCCCCTCTTTGCAAGTCGAGTACCTATTACTCAATTGGTGATTACTCCCTGTTCCTCTGTCTATTCTTGACCTAGTAGTTGAAGCTTTTGAGATAGTAGGCTTCTTCACATGGATGGTAAAATCGTCTTTAAATAAAACAAATCCTAACAGTCTTTACTTTTTAATATCAAGTAAAAGGTCTTGGGTTCAAATCTCAACAATCCTTGACTTAATTGGCTCATGTAGTGTGTGGGTTGACGCATGGGTCAGGATTTACCGAGTAATTGGGTTCTTTGTTAGCCAAAAAAAAAAAACAAAACCAACAATTCTTACTTTTTAATATTAATAAGTACAATGTATCGTGCTGGTTTAACTTAGGCTATGTGCATTCATGCGAAAGAGCATATTAGACTATATATTCTCAAACCTTCACTTAATAATTTAAAACTTTTGGAATATTTGGTTTCATTAACTTCTTTTATAGATGTTTTCTGACACTGATCAATCTTCCTTTTGTGGATGAAATGCAGGTTGTAAGTTCGTGGGCATGTATTCTTATCTTAGGACTTGTCAAGTTCCTCCATTGGTCTTCGCTTCTGTCAACTTGGAAAGGCGTTGCCTTTTCAGCCGCCTTCTTGGGACTCGCCACGTTTCTTATGCAAATCTTGATACAGTTCTCTCAGTCGGAGCGTTCCAAGGTCATGCCAATAAAGCAGAAGAACGCGGGAGTAGAATCTCTAGAGACGAAACGAGAAAAGCGACATTAAAAGCGTAAGCGGTAGGGAAAATTTTCTTTTAGCACTTGGTTAATGCACGTACAGTTCAATTTTTGCACAGGTGATTATACATGTCTGCTCTAGCGTTCTTGTTTTACACCTTGTTCATGTCCCATTAGTCAAATTTCATTCCAATCTGCGGGACATTTACGCCGTATGCATATTGATGTCTATTGAGAATTTCACACATGACTATAGTTCAAATGTCATACATTGGAATTGTTAGAGAAAAGATATTATTGTTTAAGTATAGTGGGCTACTCCATGTAATGCCAATTGGTTTCAGAATAAAACTCTACTTGAGTTTATATGTGGACCTTATGCCAACTCTTAGTGTCTACGGCTAAGGTCCTGTGAGATTTTATAGTATCAATGTTGTTAAGCTAGGTTCATATGTAGTACTTCTGGTGGTTGTATGCTTGGGCATGAAGAAACCAGGGCTGTTGATTAGTCGAGTTGAGTTGGGTCCAGGATTGTCAGGAATCTAGGTTTGGTCCCCACTATTTTGCTTGGCTCAAGTTTGGCTCGATGCTTCTCAAGCCTGAGACTTTGAACTTGAGCTCGACTTATCAATGAACACAAGCTTAGTGCGGCTGAATTGATTCCATACTAGCAGAGTTGACCTTCACTTCTCAGGCTCTAGCTAGCTTGGCTTAGTGAGCCTCAAAGTTGGCTTGTGAAGCCCCACACTTCCAGCAAAATTGTTTACCATTGTAAGCTGCTGAGTTTGAGCTTTATTAGGCTCATATTCGTCTTCTGAGCTCAACAAGTTGGCTCAACTGAACTCAAGTTTGAGTGAAGCACTTCCAATTCCCGGATGTTTTTGGCTCTAAAGCCTCATCTGGTTCAAGGGAAAATGTTTTGCTTCCGAAAAAGTTCTATTTTCTTAATCTTTTATATGGAGAACAATTTTTTATTGAGAATTTTCATCTGTTTAGTTAAGAAAAATAATTGTCATTCAATGAGATTTATATTTGGTCAAGTCAAGGTTGAAATTGTTATAACGGAAATGTCACCCTTGTATTGGAAGGGATGTGATTCCTCTAAGGAGGAAACATTTTTCGTTGAGGTAGTAGTTCGTACCTGTCTATACAATAAAATTACTAGAATGTGGAGGAATAGCATAAATGACAATACTGGGGAAGAATCATAGGGTTGGTGAGTACAAAGTTTGTTTTTACTTGCAACCTCCTGAAGTAGTAGCATCTGTGTAAGAGGGTTTAATTGGTCAAGTTGTAAAAATATGCTCGATTTAGAGCATTTTTTTACAGAAATATTTTTGTAGAACGTACTTTTAATTGGGGTATTTCTTTCAAAATTTTTAGTTTTTGCTTTTGTTTATATTTTAAAGGATAAGTACTATTTTTTCACTTAAAAATAAAAAAGTAGATTTTGTTTTTATTTAAATCGGTGTTCTTTTTGAGTCTAACATCCTTAAATCTTGAAAAGTGTTCTTTTTCCCCATAAAAAGTCACTGTTTAAAAAAAAAAAAGCTTTTGGTTAAACATGCTCTAAGTTGATCTTGTTAATGAAGTCTTGGACGCCCTCCCTTCTATGACTAGTTTTTGAGGGGGTTTTTTCAAAAACCATTAACAAATAATGTCTATTTGTTGAAGAGGAGCGGGATTATAAAAGGAGTTTCCTCTCTCCCCATGGCTTTACCATCATAAAAAATAAAAAAAAATGAAAAAAAATTTGGAAAATGATTCCTTAGGGATATAGCTTGATGTGTATATATTTGGAAAATGATTCCTTAGGGACATATGTTTTGCCCCCTGTATATATATATATAAGGCACGACTCCTACGAGAGGGTGAGAGATGAGAGGAAATATTTTGGGTTACTTATTTAATTGCTGACAGCATCTGACATGACTTTCCTTTCCCTCATCAAATAAATGTGGCTTAGAATTCACCCTTTCACTTTTACCCTCTCATAAAAGTTATGCCTATATATATATATGGCACAACCCCTACGAGAGGATGAGAGATGAGAGGAAATATTTTGGGTTACTCATTTAATTGCTGACATCATCTTCCTCCCACCTGACATTATTTTCCTCCCTCATTAAACAAATGTGGCTTAGAATTCACCCTTTCACTCTTACCCTCTCATAAGAGTTATGCCTAGGAAGCGGCTAGAATGATAATGGAAGTTCTGTGAGAATATGAGAAAATAAAATCTACATCATTGGATCTTAAATAAGATTGATCAATGGTTCTAAGAGGCCCATTCTATACGGAGTCCTACCACCACCCAATGGTCACCGCCACCCACCACCGCCGTTGCCGCCACTCCTCTCCACCAACCTCGCCACCTCCACCCATCTTAGATCCTGACAGTTACAACCACTACCACCCACCACTGCTATCGTTGCCACCCGCCCTCGCCACCACCACCACCACCACCCCTCTCTACCACCCATCTTTCTCTCCATCCCATCCGTCACCGCCGCTGCCTCCCACGGCGGTGATGGTGGGTGGCGGTGGCAGTGGTGGTGGGAGGTGGCGGTGCCGGTTGGGATTTGAGATGGGATGGAGAGAAAGAGATGGGTGGCGAAGAGGGGTGGCGGAGAGGGGCAGCGGGGGCAGGAAAGGTGGCGGTGGTGGATGGTGGTGGTGGTGACCGTAGGGATCTGAGATGGGATGGAGAGAGACAGATGGGTGGCGGCGGTAGTGGTGGCGGTGGCTGTGGTGGTGGGTGGCAGTGGTGATGAGCGTAGGAATCTGAGATGGGTGGCAGTGGCAGCGGTGGTGGTGGGTGGCGATTGTGGTAACCGTTGGGTGGTGGCAGGGCTCCGGATACGATGAGCTTCGTAGAACTATTGATCAATCTCATTTAAGATCCAATGGTGTAAATTTAATTTTTTTATATTCTCACAGAACTTTCATTCTCATTCTAACCACTCCTTTTATATATATATATATATATATATATATATTCTGGACCACTCTTTTAACTGCTAACATTATTTTTTTGTCATTTGACATCACTCCCTTCCTCGCTTCTCCCACTCAATAGGCCCCTCACACTCAATAGCCTTTTCGAGCTTTGTGAAGTTATGCATTCTCAGTCACCTTCTTACTGCCCCAATCGTTGTTCGTTTAAGAAAATTTCTTTGGTTGAGAGCAATAATAAGAATAGTGGACAAATGAAGTTAAGATGATTGAAATCTTTTAGAAAGAGGCCATATAGAAAAATGAAAAATTTTAACAATGAAATATGTTAGTAACTGAAAATAACACTATACATGTGGGGTACATAATTTGTACTATAGTCCAGCCCATGTTTTATATGGCCCAATTAAATAAGTAGTGGTTAATTAAGTAATGATGTATATTACATATATACATAACCTCATATGTTAATGAGCGATGCTGCACATAAATCACGCATTGAGAGAATTGTGAGTGTGGTGGCGGCACATTAACCAGAGAGAAAAAGAATTGCGGCTACGGCAAATATATCGGCCAAATTTTGATATTTTCGTTGAAGATCGGGGATTGATCTTGGAGCAATTTGGAGCGGGTTTTCTAGGCATTAATTGAAGTTAATTGATCGAGAGAATCAATTGTTCTCGGGCCTGTGGAGGTAATCCTTGTATCGCTCAATTTGCTTGTAGAAAAACTGAATAGAAAAACCTGAGGGTGATAGTGGTAGGCCGGAAAAAAATGTTAGATAAAGAATGGGAGAAACTGAATAGAAAAACTGTTGGGACAATTAGACAGTGGGTAGATTTCAGTGTTTTTCACCATATATCACAAGAGACTAATGCCGAGTCATTATGGAAAAGTTTAGAGAGTCGGTATCAGAGAAAGACCTAACGAAATAAAGCTTTTCTGATTAAGATGTTAGTCAACTTGAAATTGAAAGAGGAATGATCAGTGGCCGAACACTTGAATGAATTTCAGGATGTTATTAACCAGTTGACTGTTATGAAAATTACTCTTGATGATGAGTTGCAGGCTTTGTTCCTTTTAAATTCTCTACCTGACTGGTGGTAACTGTTAGTAACTCAGCTCCTGATGGAAAGTTGGCTTTGAGTATCGTAAAAGATTGCTTGTTCAATGAGGAGATGAGAAGAAAAGAGATGGGTGCTGATTCTGCATAAGCACTTGTTACCGAGAACTGAGGCAGAAGTAAGAGTAGAGGGCCTAAGGGACGTGGTAAGTCAAGAGGCAGATCTAAGTCCAGGGGAGATAGACCAGAGTGCTGGTATGGTCATAAAACTGGACACCTGAAAAGAAATTGTTTTCTTTTGAAGAAAGAACATAAAGGTGAAACGAGTCAGAATAAGGAAGATAATAAAAAGACTATAGCTGCAGTGACAGATGATGATAGTGACCACCAGGAAACATTGCTTTGTGCTCAGGGTGAGTGCAATCATATAAGTGATCCTGATGTTGAGTGGATTATGGATTCTGGTGCTTCTTATCATTGTGTTCCCAAGAGAGAATATTTTTCTACGTACAAAGCAGGTGACTTTGGTACTGTGAAAATGGGCAACAGTAGTGTTGCTAAGATCGTTGGGATTGGGGATATCTGTATACAGACTAGTACTGGTTGCACTGTTACTCTGAAAAATGTGTGACATATTCCTGAATTGCACCTTAATTTGATTTCTGTGAATGTTCTGGACAAAGAAGGTTATACACATCATCTGGGTGATGGAAAATGGAAGCTTACCAAGGAGTCACTGATAGTAGCCAGAGGACAACTTTGTTATTCATTATACAAGACACGTGTGATAATGTGTGGTGGTGAATTGAACGCATTCGAGGATGATACTTCACCGAATTTGTGGCACAATTGACTAGCTCATGCCAGTGAGAAAGGACTGTAGATATTGGTTAAAAAGTCCCTCATCCCTTCACTTGAAGGTAAGTCATTGAATCCTTGTGATGACTGTTTGTTAGGTAAGCAACATAGAGTCAGTTTTGGTAAAAAGTTGAAACGAAAACAAAACAAGCTTGAATTAATACATTATGATGTATATGGTCCTATAGAGGTGGAGTCTTTAGGAGGAAATCGATATTTTGTTACTTTTATTGATGATGCTTCACGAAAAACTTGGGTATTTTTGTTCAGATCCAAAAGCCAGGTATTTGAAGTCTTTCAGCGGTTTCATGCCATGGTGGAGAGACAGATAGAGATGTTGCTGAAGTGTCTCCGAACTGACAATGGGAGAGAGTACGTCAACCGAGATATCAGAAGGTATTGTAAGAAGCATGGGATTCGCCATAAAAGAATAGAACCAGGTACTCCTCAGCATAATGGTGTCAGAAAGGATAAATAGAACTATTGTGGAGAAAACCAGGTGTTTACTCAGAATGTCGAAGTTGCATAAGACATTTTGGGGTGAAATTGTGAATACTGCTGTGTACATTATCGACAGAGGTCCATCAGTTCCTTTGAATTTTGACATTCCAGAGAGAGTGTGGACTGGGAAAGACATTTCTTATTCTCATTTGAAGGTGTTTGGATGCAAAGCCTTCATGCATGTGCCAAAGGAACAGAGATCCTAGCTTGACAATAAAGCCACTCCGTGCATATTTGTAGGATATGGTGATGGGGAGTTCGGTTACAGATTATGGGACCCCATGAAGAAAAGAACCGTGAGAAGCAGAGATGTCGTGTTTCATGAATATGAGAATATGGCTGATTTTGACAAGTCAGAGAAGACTACCCAGTGGTGTTACTGATACTACACCAATTTCATCTTCATCAAGTGCCACAGATGAAGAGCAGGTTTATGATGGGACAAAACTCGAGAATGACACTGATCCAGTTGCAATTGATGATGCTCTAGCCCCCGAACCAGTGACTACTGAACCTTAGTTGAGAAGATCTGATAGAGAGCGTCGACCGTCTACGAGGTATTCGAATTCTGATTAGAGGGGGAGCCAGAGAGCTATTAAGAAGTGCAGACTCATGAAGACAAGGATAACTGGGTCAAAGCCATGGATGAGGAGATGAATTCTTTAGTGAAGAATGGAACCTAGGAGCTGGTTGATCTTCCTAAAGGCAGAAAAGCACTTCAGAATAAGTGGGTGTTCAAGCTAAAAAAGAACGAGATCAAATTGTGAAACATAAAGCTCGTTTAGTGGTGAAAGGCTTCAATCAAAAGAAAGGGATTGATTTTGATGAGATCTTCGCTCCAGTTGTGAAGATGAGTTCCATTCGAGTGGTACTAGGTATGGCAGCTAGTATGAATCTCAAGCTTGAGCAGTTAGATGTGAAGACTGCATTTCTCCATGGTGACTTGCAAGAGGAGATCTACATGAAGCAGCCTGAAGGATATGAAGTTCAGGGTAAAGAACACTTGGTTTGCAGATTGAAGAAGAGCTTGTACGGTTTGAAACAGGCTCCTCTACAGTGGTACAAGAAATTTGACTCATTTATGGTGGGTCAAGGGTACAAGAAAATAGCTGCAGATCATTGTGTGTACATAAGGAAATTCGCTGGAGGTAATTTCATTATCTTACTGCTTTATGTTGATGACATGCTTATTGTTGGTCAAGATGCAGATATATTTTGAAGACTTAAAGAGGAGTTGTCATAGTCTTTTGAAATGAAAGACTTGGGTCCAGCAAAGCAGATTTTAGGTATGGAGATTACCCTGTGATAGAGAGACTGGAAAGTTATGATTGTCACAAGAAAATTATGTTGAACGGGTGCTTGAAAGATTCAACATGAAGAGTGCTAAACCAGTTAGCACACCTATTGCCTCACATTTTAAATTGAGTAAACAGTCTTGTCCTGTGACCAAGAAAGAGAAAGACGAGATGTCTTCTGTTCCATACTCCTCTACTGTTGGGTCTTTGATGTATGCTATGGTTTGCACCAGGCCAGATATTGCTCATGTTGTGGGTGTTGTGAGCAGGTTTCTGTCAAATCCAGGGAAAGCTCACTGGGAAGCAGTGAAGTGGATCTTCAGATATTTGCAGGGTACATCGAAACAGTGTTTGAGTTTTGGTGGCTTTGGACTGATTCTTGAAGGGTATACTGATTCTGATATGGCAGGATGTCTTGATAGTAGAAAATCTACTTCAGGGTATTTGTTCATTTTTGCAGGGGGAGCTGTGTTTTGGCAGTCCAAGTTGTAGAAGTGTGTTGCTCTCTCCACTACTGAAGCTGAGTATATTGCTGCTGTTGAAGCAGGAAAAGAGATGTTGTAGATAAAGAGGTTTCTCAAGAGTTGGGTCTGAAATAGAAAAAGTATGTGGTATTCTGTGACAGCCAGAGTGCAATGGACCTAAGTAAGAATTCCATGTATCATACCCGCACAAAAGCATGTTGATGTGAGATATCATTGGTTGTGTTATGTTATTGAAGAAAAGCCGATGATGCTGAAGAAGATTTACACTGACAAGAACATGGCCGATATGTTGACCAAGGTGGTACCTAGTGGCAAGGTGGAGTTGTGCACTAGGATGGCTGGTATTGACTCCAAGTAGCTTGATGCGAAGTTCTCTCCTCCTCGTTGTGGGCTAAAGGGGGAGATTTGTGGGGTACATAATTTGTATCATAGTCCAGCCTATGTTTTATATGGCTTGTTTAAATAAGTCTTAGGATTAATTAAATAATAATATATATTACATATATATAACCTCATATGTTAATGAGGGATGCTGCACATAAATCACGCATAGAGGGAATTGTGATTGTGGCGGCGGCACATTAACCAGGAAGAAAAAGAATTGCGGCTACGGCAAATATATCGGCCAAATTCTGATATTTTCGGTGAAGATTGGGGATTGATCTTGGAGCAATTTGGAGCGGGTTTTCTAGGCATTAATTGAAGTTAATTGATCGGGAGAATCAATTGTTCTCGGGCCTGGGGATGTAATCCTTGTATTGTTCAATTTGCTTGTAGGTTTCAAGTTAGGGCAAATATTTTGAAACCATAAACGTTGTAATTGCTATTTTTCTATAGTGCATTTTGCTGTCGGCTTGCCCTATGGTATTTCCCTCTATTCTGGAGGGTTTTCCACGTTATATCTGGTGTTGATTTAATTTCCACATATTTATTTCGTCGTTGATATTTGGTGATATTGGTGTGCCATGTGATTTTAATTTATCATTGATATTGGCTTGGGTGGTTGATTTGAATTGGGTTTCAGTATCTAGACCCCAACAATACGTATACCCTGAATATTGGGAATTATAGGTATAAATATTATTTGATCCGTGTTCAATTGAAAAATTAAGGTAACCAATTAATACATCGAAGTGAAAAGTTGGATATCATTTTGGGTTTAAATATAATTTGGATACACAATTTTAAAGTGTAAGTCATCTATGCATAATGTTAATGATAAAGATGCAAGTCAGGATGGCAATGGGCCGAGGTGGGTACAGGAGATGCCTCCTCTATACCTGTACCCACCACTCAAATCTATACCATACCCGTTCCATTCACCGCCACCAGTATTAACATGATGCTCATACCCACCCCAGTGGCTACAAATGCATACTCATACCTGCCTCGCCTCAGTGAGTATGAATGAATACTCATACCCGTTAGGTATTTAATGGAGTATCCATTACCTGCCCCTTATCCTAATGTGGGTACCAAACAACTATCCGTATCCGTCCATAGTAATTATTTAATATTATATATTAGAATCTAATTATAATTTGTTCCGATATTTGACACAAAATTGAATAATTTAATCAAATATGTATTTTTTCTCATTTAAAAAAAAATAAAATACAAATTGATGGGTATTGACATATATGGGGTGGGATTGGGCGGGTACAATATCATATACATGTACCCGCCCAATACCTATGGTGGCTATTGTAATTTATACCAGACCGATACCATTATCCTCCTTACTTGTACCCATGGTGGGTATTTACATTTGTACTCTGTTTGTGAAATAGGATAAATGAGTGATCAAAATACAACTCTTGATACAATAAAAATATGCTCGAAGTCAATTAATAAGAGCTCGAGGGTTACAAAACCGAATAGTAAAATTGATAGAAAGAATAAAAACAGAAGGGAAAGAATAGATTGAAGAATTGCCGCACCGTGGAGAGCTCCTTAGTAATAATAGAGAGAAAGGAAGCAACAAAAAAGATAAATATCGGTGTAATTAAGTGTGTGTCTTGCACCACTAACCAAAGCACGGTATTTATAGATTAAAAACTTGCATGTAAAGAAAATATTGTGCTCTAATACTCCAGCTTAAATTAGGAAATTGACGGATATGGAGGAGCTAAAAAATCCAGCTTTTGTTATGGAAGGAACTATGGAAAAGAGTTGGTGCAGAAAGAAACAATCAAAGATAGGTACTCAAGCCTGAACCTTCGAAAGGATGACAGTACCTCGAGCTAGCAGCCTGGAGGTCCACTAGGGATGACATTTAGAACTCGAGTAGACACCCTCGAGTACTACCCAAATAAAATAACTCATCTCGAGTTCGTTTATGACAACTTAAATAAATACAGTGGTTGTAAAAATAAAAGATCGGTTAGAAAAAGTCCACACCAAATTCCATGACTTTACCAAGTAGAAGACAAGGGGATATTTAAACAAGACTTCCCACCTCTAATCTTCTTATGTGGGATTGAGGTATTTTCACAAGTTGAACAAAATTAAAACACACTACCTTAAATTCAACATACTGTACTTGTACCCGCTACCCGTTTCATTAGCATCCATACCTGCCCTAGGGGCAGGTGCCCGTGTGGTAATGAGTTTTACTTGCTTTATTGCCATCTCTAATGGAGCCTGCAATTAATTACCAATCTATTTTAGCGGTTTCTAATCAATGGAGCTTTTTATAAAAATTAGAAGTAGAACTTTATGATAAATTAGGCAATATCTTTTTTTTAATGAAAATATATTGTTGAAAAAACAGAGGGGGTTAATTTTATCATACAACAAAGTATGCCATCTTTTAAGAGCTCTGTCCATCGATTATTTATTTTAGTACTACTCATTAGCCCATATGTAGTTTCTTTTTCAAATAATTACTAAGGAAAATGATTATAATGGAACTACTAAAATTATATATAGTTATGAAGTATGTCAAATTGTATGTTTTGTAAAATGATGTAATAACTAATTTAGATTTTTTTTTTTCTTTTTTCCAATTGTAGAATATAAAAAGACACCCCTTCAACCGCTAAATGCGAATTATATGAACAAAATTTCTAATCCATAATGTATTTTTCTACATCTATCAAAATTTAATATTAAACTATATTTACTTAACACATCTAAATTAAAGTTTAGGGTGAAAGGGTGTCGAACCATAGAAATTAAGAGTGCATGAATTTATTCTATGACCTAAATTGATTTAAGAAAAATTATGGGATTTTGTGTTAATTAATCTAAAGAAACAAAAATTAAATTAAGAATTCTACTTCTAAAGGGGAAAAGTGTATTAAATTGGAACTTAGAGTTTTGAATCCATCATTAGCCGATTATTTCTTGCGTTAACTCTTAAATTGAGATTATTGATTGTGACACGGATAGTGGTTTGTTGGAAAAAATAACAATAAAAGAAACAAATAACCAAACAAAACATGAAATTTTTATGTGGAAAGCCCTCTCTCAACTAGAGGGAAAAACCACGTCCCGATTGGGCGTCAAACTTTCACTATAAATTTTGGATTACAATCTCTAATTGAAACCTAAGTTCAAACTCACATTCAATCTCACTCAATTTTCTTATCTATTCTCTATCTTCACCCACTACACATCATTTATAATAAAAAAAAACTCCAAGACAAAAGATGACACAACCCACTGGTTTACTTATGGAAGTAAACTTCTTAACCTATATCTATACCCTAAAACTTATACAACCCTTTTTTTTTTCCTTCTTTTCTCTTTTTTTTTGTTGCATTTTCATTTTATATACAATTAATTTTGAGGTAAAAGAAATACCCAACAAATCTTCCCTTACCTCAAAATTAATTTTTCTCATACCAAATTTTTTTTTTCTTCAACCCATCTGAAGTCTTAATGCTCTAGCGCCAAATCGAAGCTTCTTCCACATCCACAAAGCGCACTCTTTTCGAACTCGAATTTGCCCCATTGTTGCTCATCGAACCACTTTCTTCAAGTACATACAAATTCTTCGAATTCTTACTTGCTTTCATCATAACCAATTACCCCTTTGTAACCGTCATTCTTCTATTTCGAGCTGAATAGCCATAACCCAACTCATCAAGTCTTCCCAAGGAGATCAAATTTTTCCGGAGTCGTGGCGCATATCGAACTTTGAACAACGTTCTAAACTTGCCATCATGCATCTTAATTTGAACGGCTCCAACGCCTTCGATCTTGACCTCTTCATCATTGGCTAACATCACTATCCCATCACATTCCTCATAAGAAGCAAACATCTCCTTTTTTGTGCATACATGATGGGACCACCCCGAATTAAGGATCCATGAATCCTTACTTGTTTTTCTATCTTGCACTAAGAAGAGGTCATCTCCATAATCTAAGGCTACATTGGTGGATATCTCACCATTTTCTCCCTTACTTGTCTCCCCCTTTCCACGAGTTTTCTTTAACTCTTCTACGTCAGCTTTCATTTTCTTACAAAACACTTAAATATGACCCATTTCATGACAATAGTAACATTCTTTGTAGCTAAAATCCATCCTAGGCCTAGAACTTGACCTACGATACTCTCTACCACCATATTCACGAGTGCAACTCCTCCCCCTACCTGAACTAGCCGCCAAAGCGGCTCTTGCATCATTTCTAAATTTATCCCCTTTCACCAATTTTTTGTTTTCTAACAAGAACACTGTGGTTTCATCCAATTTTAAAGTTGTTTTTCCTACCAATAATGTTGTCATCATGGTTTCATTGGACTTTGAGAGAGAAGCCAACAAAATCAAAGCTTTATCTTCTTCCTTGAACTTTTCGTCCAATCTAGCCAATTGAGAGATCAATCTATTGAATACATTTAGATAGTCTCTCAAATCGCGACCCTCTTCCATCCTCAAACGGCATAAATCCGTCTTCAAATACAACTTATTTGTGAGGGATTTCGACATATAATTTTTTTTTTCAATTTATCCCACAAAGATTTTGGCGATTTCTCATCTAGCATAGTGTACTTAACATCTGGGGAAAAAGCGAGGCGAATAGTACTTACAGTTTTTATTTGTAATTCCTCCCAATCATCATCACTTATCTTCTCGGCCTTTTATCAAGTAGGACCTTGTGCAATCCTTGTTCAACTAAGAGATCTTTCACCATACTCCGCCATAAAGGAAAATTGTTCTTGCCATCAAATAATTCAATCTCGAATTTGGTACCTCTGAATAAACTTCCAATCTTCGACATCTCTAGGTCTCAAGATCGATACTCACTCTGATACCACTTGTTGGAAAAACTAACAATAAAAAAAATAAACAACGAAATAACACACGAAATTTTTACGTGGAAAACCCTCTCGCAACTAGAGGGAAAAACCACGACCTGATTGGGTGTCAAACTTTCACTATAAATTTAATATTACAATCTCTAATTGAAACCTAAACCCAAACTCACATTCAATCTCACTCAAATTTCTTCTCTATTCTCTATTCTTCACCCACTATACATCATTTATTAAAAAAAAAAAAAAAAAAAACTCTAAGACAAAAGATAACACAACCTACTAGTTTACTTGTGGAAGTAAACTTATTAACCTTTACCTATACCCTAAAACTTATACAAGTAAACTTCCTATTTTTCTTTTTCTTCTTTTTCCTTTTTTTTTTCTATTTTTATTTTACATATAATTAATTTTGAGGCAAAAGAAATACCCAACGTGGTTTAGGCTACAAGCTTTAACAAAACTTCAGGCAGTGCAAGTACGATCCCCAAAACAGAGTAGAACCAGCGCTCCACCACTTCAAAGTTCGTCCTCTTCTTCCTCTTATAATCAATGCAAAAACCCTAGCGAGCTGGGCTGAGGCGGTGAGCAGAACAGGACACGGGTGTGCTGGGACGTAGGCTGAGCTGGGTGACGGGTTGGACTGGTTTTGGGCGAATACGGTGATGAGCGTGGGCTGTCGTTAAGCTGGGCAGTGCGCAGGTGTGATTTGGGCTGAGCTGAGGACGATGGGGACGATGGTGCTCGGTGCAGGTCTGACGGTGATGTTGGGCCCGACGCAGGTTGTGGGCTGAACTGGTAGTTGACGCTGGTAGTTGTGGGCCGTGGGCGTTGCTAGGTTGAAGAAGATTGGCCTTGTGTTTGGGCTGTACGTGGACTGATGCACTGGAGGTTGGAGCTGGGCTTGGAAGTGAGGACGATGCTGCGCGGGCTTGGCGTTGGCATGGATCGGGCTCAGGTTCTGGGCTTATACACTCTTGTACCTAATCTTGATTGACTTGATTTAATTATTTACACATCAAATTTGTCTTATTTGCACCAAATTTGAAAATTTTCGAGATTTTAATCTTCGAACTTATAAACATTAAAATTGTCAAAATGAGCATAAAACTATAATTAATCTGGTGCAAAATAATTAAAATAACAGCTAAAATATGCATAAATATGAAACGCATCAACACCCTTACACCTAACCTTTGCTAGTTCTCGAGCAAAGCATAGGATAAAGACAAAGATTCAAGTGACCGACTACCCAAACCTTTACCAAATTTTCCGAGATTAACACATATATTACAATTCATTACAAGATTCAGTCATCTAGAGCATTTTTCAATTTCATGAATTCAGATAATTAAACTTCAAAACTCATCATAGAATTTCATTAATCGTATATCAACTAATAGAAACTAGTCAAGTAATTTAAGCGCACAAGTGAACGTGAATGGGATCTCATGCTATGAAATCTCCTCAAATTCTTGCATCCAACCAAATATACCAAGGCTTCATATACCTCACTATTAAATCACCTAAACACATGCCTATACATAGAGAATTGTAGGTGGCACATGAGTAACCACTTTATAGCATTGTAATTGCAAAATAGAATAAAAGAAGAACTAAGCCATGAAAGCACATCAATTTTCATTTTTTCCTTTTTCGATCACTTTTTTTTTTCTTTGGAGGAAATTCTTTTCTTTCTTTCTTTTCATTTTTTTCATTTTTTTTCTTCTTTTGCTTCCTCTTTTTTTTTGTGTCTAATTTTTGGATTTTTGCATAACAAGTACCTCAATATTATAATCGAAATTGATCTACAAATACTTTACATCGCATCAAGAGGCAAGGATTAGGATAAGCCAATAGGGCAAGCCTGCAAAACTCAGGACATATATGATTGTTTACTCAAATTTTTCAGATTTTCCACAACACGAAAGTCCTTTGCATGGTGAATATGTGAGTGGCATGAGTAAAACCCAATAATATCAACCATGATCGACTATACTCACTAACAAGTATGGAGTAGAATCATTTAATTTCATGGAATCAAAAGAACGAAATAGACAATTAATCCTACCATCATTCTAACATACGCGTCGATCAAAGAAAAACTTAGCTAAACGGTTATAATGCATGCTCAAAATGCACAAAAGATGTTCAAAATTTTTAAAATTTGACAAAAAAAAAAGAGCAGATGCAAACGAGCTTCACTCCCACACCTAAATCCTACATTGTCCTCAATGCAACAACATAAATCATTAAAGCAAAAGAAATAGGTGAGATGGAGCGATACAACATGACAAGGCGGCATGAAGAAGTTTGTATGAGTCTTTCAGCACAAGACAAGAACTTGAAAAGAGAGAAACAAGGCTCCGAACAGCTAATTAGTTCAAAAGCAAAACTGAAAACAAGAAATCACAAACCTAGGCTGCCTCCTAGTACCGCTAAATATTATGCCTTCATCCAGGAGCAATGGGTCGGACGAAGATCAAGTAATGACATCAACCAAAGAAGCCACTTCAAGGAGCTCACTTAAGACAATGTCTACAGCAAAATCAGAAGTGTTACGCATGATTTCAGGAGGGAGAGAGTAGTCGGGTGGATGCCTAATGGGGGCAGCAACAAGCATAGACCAAAGCTTTTGAAAGCTTCTAACCAAGACTCATCGAACTCAACTGATATTACCTTAGATAGTAAACTAGTCAATGGTTTAGCTAACTTCCCACGGTCCTTAAGGAATTCCCTATAGAAACTCGTATGACCTAGAATGGCTCTAACTTGCATCACATTTGAGGGAGAGGGTGAGTTAGCATTCAAATCTATCTTAGTCTTATTAACCTCAATACCCTCCTTAGACAACCTACGACCTAATACAATTCCCTCTTGAGCTATAACGTGATTCTTCTTCCAACCCAAACTTCTTTCATGTCCGGATTCAACCTTTGTTGCATCTCTCTAGAAGGTTTTGCATTCTCATCAATGGGATCACTAACTAGGATAAAGGGGGCGTTTGGTCAATGAAATCATCGATAGTATCTACACAGAAATACTCTGACTCATCCTCACTAGTGGGTAACGACGTTGCCTTAAAAATGTGTAACCTCATAGTCATGTTTACAAAACTAACATCCATTACCCCGGATTTATAGTTAATGGTAGCATTGGCCGTCGGTAAGAAAGGCTGACCTAGAATGACGGGGGCATTATTTTTTGAATGACTAGAAGATTCCATATCAAGTACAATAAAATTAGCAGGAAACAAGGCTTTATCTACCTTCACTAGCATGTTAGTAAGCTCACTACAGGGGACTCTAGTTGATCTATCCACTAACTGCAAGGTCACTGTGGTGGGTTGCAACTCTCCCAGACCTAGGTTCTATAAACCGAGTAACGAATAATACTGACACTCGTTCCTAAGTCCAATAAAGCCTTATCAATCGGGTAGTCTCCAAGTGAACAAGAGATGGTGGGGACACCAGGGTCTTTGTACTTAATCGAAGTGTCACACTTTAGAATGGAACTCACTTGTTTGGTTAAAACCACTTTCTTAGGCAGATGTGCTCTAGATCGCCTCTTTTTGGTTTAGCAGGTCCTTAATAAACTTCACATAGGCCGGGATCTATTTAATCGCATAAAGAAGGGAAACATTTATCTTTACTTGCCTAAATGTCTCCAAAATGTCCTCCCACTTCTTGTCCTTTCCATTTGAATGTGGTACAACTAAAGCCTGGGGGAAGGGCACTCTAGGTTCATATGAGGAAGGAAGATCAGATGCTTTAGGAATAGGAGAGGGTGCGCGACCTCATCTGTCTCCTTCTCTCTTTCCTCACTTTTTGCTTCTCCCTCACCACTTATGGAATACCTTCTTTTCAAAATTCAAATTAGAGCTCAAATTAGAAGGTTGAGAATAGTTAGAAGCATACCCTTGCAGTTGAAAACCGAGAGGTCCTGACATACCACAATGTTGAGGTCATGGATTCGGTTGTTGTTGCATGTATTGTCCGTCTCTTCCATGCCTCCAAGAAAAGTTTGGATGGTTTCTCTAGCCTGGATTACATATGTTCGAGTATGGATAGTTCCTTGAGAATCCTTAGGCTGCAGTAACCTGTTCCTGTGAACACTCAACAAAAGGTGAAGCAGAGGGCACTCAAATGTAGAATGAGAGACACCAGAACCTGAAGAACAAGCACTATGTATGTTTTGGACATTAATCACATTACGTACAGTAAGGGGAGTTAATGTCATCTTAAATAAGGAAATAAGCTGCTCCACAGAAAAGGCAAGAGAGTCTACTATCTTATCTAAGATAGAGGTGTGAGCAATTTCATGTACTCCTCTATTTAACCTAGAAGCATTCAAACGTGCATGTGCGGCATTCTGTTGTGAATTCTCATTCAAATGTTCGAACAGTTCCCATGCCTCAACTGCATTCTTCCTAAGGAATTGACCACCACAAGAGGCATCAACAGTTTGTTAACCCTTCTTATTCAATCCATGATAAAAGTTTTGGACTAGTTACCATTTAGGGATAGCATAATGTGGACAAGCTCTCAGTAGTTCCATAAACCTATCCCAACTCTCAGGCTCTTTTAGCAGTGTTGGTCTTACTAATGAGATAGAATTTCTTAAGAAATTTTTATCGTATTTGAGTCCAAATACTAATCATCCCACTAGGTAAGGTGCCTAACCAATACTTATCCTTATCCTTCAAAGAGAAAGGAAAAAGACGAAGTAGGATGGCATCTTCACTAACGTTAGGGATCCTGAAGGTTGAGCAAACCTCCATGAAACTATCCAAATGTGTATACGGGTTTTCATTGCCTAAGCCATGAATGAAAGAAGTATTTGTATGGTATGTGGCTTAAGCTCTAACTAATGGGCTATAAGTGGCAATCTAATACACGAAGGTGAGGTGTAAGTGGTGGGAATAAAGTACTCCATAAGTGTACGAGGTTGTTGTTCGTCAGCCATTGCGGTTTGTGCTCGATGTGGGCTCTAAGGTCTCTTAAGGTCCTTTCAATCTCAGGGTCGAATATGATAAGATCAAGAGACAAAGAACGACGATCATGCATGAGCAAACAACCACAAGAAGCAACTAAAACTAAAAATTAAAACCAGCAAAACAAAATATAACACATTTAAAACAAAAAAATAAATAATAAACTATCCTAAAATCTATCTATGCACGAAAATAACAAGACAATTAATGCTTCCAAAAAAAAAGAAAAAAACCTTTATTTAAAGAAAAGTAAAGAAAATATTTTTATTTTATTTTATATTTTTTTTAAAGAAAAGAGACAATAACAACAAAAAATAATTAAAAATCCTAAGGTATGAATTAAAAAAAAAATACAAAACTAAAATTACGAACGTTGCCTAGCCCCCCTGCAATGGCGCCAAAATCTTGATAAATTTTTCTACGTTTATCAAAATTTAATATTAAACCCTATCCACTAAACATATCTAAATTGAAGTTTAAGACGAGAGGGTATTGAACCACAGGGACTAAGAGTGCGTGAATTTATTCTACAACCCAAATTAATTTAAGAAAAATTATGGGACTTTGTGTTAATATATCTAAAGAAACAAAAATTAAAATAAGTATTCAACTTCTAAAAGGGAAAAGTGTATTAAATTGGAACCTAGGTTTTGAATCCATCATTAGCTCATTATTCTTGCATTAACTCCTAAATTGGGATTATTGATTGTCACCACAGGTAGTGGTTTAGGTTACAAGCTTCAATCTACTAAGGATGCGTTTGGTTTAGCTCATTTAAACTTGTCTTTTTTCAACTTATCTGTTTCATTAAGATCTGTCCATTTAAGATCTGCATCTTTTTTGCAGTGAATTGGTCTGGTAGCTCAACATCCAGGAACGGATTCTGAAAGCTCTCGTCCATGTCATCATTAGCACCTGGTGTTAATGGGTGTTGGGGCTGGGTTTCGGGTTCAAGATCGGGATTTGCCCCCAGTTGAATCCAGCAACGCTCGATTCACCGGAAGTTGTCCTCCAACTCCTCAAACTTCTTTATGGATTGCCTCTGGAAGTCTCGCTCATAAACGTCCTCAATGGCGGCGTTCCTTTGTCACCTATGGGCCATCTTAGAAATCGTTCTGAGCTCCGATACCAACTGATGCAGCGTGTTAGTGGAAATTTAGGGGAAACGGGAAGGTTCGACGGCCTTCCCTTAATTTTATTGATTACTAATAAACAAAGAGGAAATAAAATTGAAAAATTACAACCCAAAAGAGAGAGGAATCTCAAAAGAGGCTAAAAATCTGAAAATAAATAAGCTACCTAAACCCTAAATCTCCTTGTGTATATATAGAGGAGCTATTTGAATTAGAATCAAACTCTAAAAGTTAAATGTAAAATTTGAATTTGAAATTTAAACTAATCCTAATCTAATTCAAACTTCATCTGCATCCCTGCTTCCACCATCTGGGACCCATCAACCCATACCCGCCAAGCCCTAGCCACGAGCTGTGTCTTCACCCGCCAGGCCCTGGGCACGGGCTGCATCATAAAGTCCAGCCCAAAGTTAAAGGCAAGTTATAGGAGGAATCGTACATCATTTTTATGCGGAAAGAAAGCATTATATGTATCAGGATTAGGATGCTTTAGCCTAAAGAAAGAGAGAGTTCGAAAGTAAAATGACGCATTCTCTTGTTGCTGCAAAACACATTGCCAAGATGGCAAGATTTCATGTCTTACCTATTGAAATAGAGCGCTTTAGGAAATGTATATTTTATACATGTGTTTCTTACCTTTTTTTTGTCTTAATAAAATGCGTTTTGGGTTCTGTGATATCAAAACATTGTGTTTAAATGCACCGATCAACATGTCTCAGTCAGAATGCGTGTTTTTCCCCCTCTTGTAGAACAATGCCACATTATAATTAAGCTTCTATCATGTCACCATATTGGTGGTTCACTATGTATATATTTTAAATATATAGCTCTTCTTGCTTCGTTTTTTCCTGATAAAATTCCCTTCTACGATGATATTTTTGTTAGATAAAAGGTGTTAGGTTCAAATCTCTCAATCTTGCATACTAAACAATGAGCTTTGATTCCAAGTGGATGATGTATATGTTAAGAACACCACATGTAAGTCTATATATTTAGAAATTCCATCTATGTATAAATTCAGTGGACTACTCCAACTAATGCCTGTTGCTTATGGGATAAAATCTCACTTGAGTTTATATGTGAATTTTATATATTCTAAATCCGTGAATTAGACTTTAGCCCAGTGAAATTTCACAGTATGCCATAATTTCTAGGGCCATGGAATGTCTTGCCACATTTCATGTGCCTCTAGGGGAAGTGCATGTTGACAGCCAGGAAATTGTGGACAAAAATAACATGCCCTATCATATACCTCTATTACTATTAAAGACCAGTAGTGAGAGAGTTACCATTGTCGGAATAATAACTATAATTTTTATAATAATAATTCAACTTATAAAGAACAATAGTTACAAAATTATCCCGACAATAAAAATAATACTTTAGTAATAACACAAGAGTGTGGATTGAGGTTCATGGACTACCTGTCCATTGTTGGTCTAATGATTGTTTTGCTGACATTGCCAAAGTATGGGGGAAGTTCGTAAGGGTGGATTCGAGAACATCCGCTATGAGGTGTGCTGACGTTGCCAGGATCCTGATTGACACCTGCTACAAAACATACATTCATCAGATGGTCCAGATTCAGTATAACGGGGGATCCCGCATAGTCCTCGTTAAAGAAGGTACCTCTGTGTTGATCCCTGACTATTCTCCCAGAGTTGTTGCCCTAGCGGTCTTAGCCAGATTGGCTAGGGAACAGACATCTTTGTCGACGCAGCCCTATGATGAAAATTATTGTACCACAGTAGCACGGCATATATCACGGGTTCAACGTCCAGATGAGCAAATAACGGATGTCTTGATTGTTTGTGAGGATCCTAGAACTCCTACTCCATAGTTAGTGAATGAAGGGTTGCGTGCTACATGGTAGTCGCTACGACAGGTCTCTATCCCGCTCAAGGGTCAGATCCTTGGAAGATGGGCCATGGAATGTTTGTATCCACACACTGCACTGCTCACTTGTGCTCCACAGCCTGTGGCCCAATTACCATATCAGGTCAATAGAGAAAAGCAACATCCTCCTCTTCTACCTCCATGGGTCGAGGATGATGAAGTTGTAACAGTTCAGCATTGTGCCTAGGTAACTCCTCATGATAATGAAGTTCTGGGAAACACTAGTGATATTGATTTCGCAGCATCTGGTTCGGAATTCCGCCCAGGCTTTGAGCCCCTTGCAGTGATCAGACACCCACATACAGAAGATAGTATGCCCAGGAACCACCACCCAACAGTACGGTTTATGAAAGGGCCTTGCGCAGATCGGTGGAAAAAGGAAAATCTACAGACAACAAAAAGGGGAAGGAAAGCGCTAAAGCGTAAATTGAAGGAAAGAGAGAAGCGGGAGCTACATGAATTCCTGAAGGACATTTCACCTAGAAGTAATGCAGGGAAACGACAAAGACCACTGGAAAAAAGAAAAAGAGCAATAAGGGGAATCGATGGGATAGCGTTTATGATGCTGCGAAGATCCTGGAAGCGGAGAGAGCAACAGAAATGGGAAAAAGGCTGGCCTTGATTTTGATGGGTTCGATCCACTTATGGTGAAAGACATGCTCGATAGAAGATGAAGAGGGGGAGAATTTGCTACACTGCTGAATTCCCGGATCCTTTTTAATTTTGCGCATTGCTTTTTCTGCTTCTCTGTGTCTGGTTGGCCCTGTTTTCGTTGTCTTGTTCTGTCGTGTTTTGGGGTTTGTGTTTTTCCTGTTATTCTGTCTCTATTGTTGTGTTATTCTTTTTCTTTGATGTTGTGTTGGTTGTTTTGGTCTCCTTTTTTCTACAGATGGACTCAGGCCTCGCTTGACGAGTAGTTTACTTATTTCGCAACTTTGTTACTAATTATCGAAAAAAACTGCCTCAGTAGGAACAAGCCTAATTTTTCTGTTAGAGGTCCGAGGGAGAATGTCAGTGCAATGAATGGCAATTAAGGATCCAAGACATGTCATATTAGAAATTACTAATCTGTGAAAGAAAAGCTGCCGTGTGTAGTCACATTTTGTTCAGATAGGAAAAAGGTGAGATTTGCATGGGATTTCTCAAAATTGAATGAAAAGAAGGGATGTAGAAAAAAGGTATACAAAGACAACCTTCAGTTAAAGCAAAAGAGGTTGATTTTTGTTTTTGCATCAACTCATATACAAAAGTGATAAAGTGATTTTCGCAACAAAAACAACAGAACTAGTGTCTCAAGGGCTCTTGCATAAGCGGGGTCTAGGAAAGGTGGATGTACGCATCCTTACCTCTTCAGGTTGTAACTCTACAGAGAGGCTATTTCCAAGAACCCCCAACCTTATAAGGTTGGCAATACGAAAACTTCCTAGGGAGTCGTCCATCCTGGTACTACTTTCTCCCAACACTTAATTTCGAAGTTTTAATGGGATCCAGTGTCTTAGTGCTTGGTAAATAAACCCTAGATCTAAGCCTGCTGAGGTGCTAGGACCAAAAGTGCCTTACCATCTCAGCCAATATTTTTTGTCAGTTTTATCTTTTCCTATTTGAATTAGTCCTATGTCGTTGGACCATACTACTCAGGCGTTACCCTTTGCGCCTAGGATAAAATTAGGATCCAAAGGTGTTATGTAAATGAACCCAAGAGAATAACGAAAAATTCAACGAGAAAAAGTAATAATACACTAAATTTTACGTGGTTCAACTACTTGTGCCTAGATCCATGAGTTGCAATGATGTTCATTATTTATTTATAAAAGTTTTCTTCTTACTCATACACATTCGCTCAAAATGCTTTTTTTTTTTTTTGGGATTAGCCGCTCAAAACCTAAATAGGATTTCTGTAGCCACATAAGGGAATGTGGAAGTAATTTATAGAGTTTTCTTCTTATCTGTTTTCTATAGCCATACAAGGCCACGAGATAAACTCTCAAATGGACATGGGCTCAATTCTCTGCTCCAGAGACAGGACCCTTTATAGTATATAAAAAATGAGGCTTTATGCATGAAGCACAACAATGTCTTTGTTGAGTGTTCTGCACTTAAGACTAAAATGCAAACCCCATATCTAATGTCTCATGAGACATCATATCCAAGTTTCTTATTAGTTGAGTCAACATCGTCAATCTTTCTTTACTTTTTTCCAGTTGAATGAGTCTTATATAGTAGGACCGTACTGCACATGCAGGACATTATTTATGTATCATGGGGAATAGGCAGTTTCTAGGTTTCCACTTATTCAAGAGGCGGGGAGATGGGGAGTATTTCTTGTTTGTAATAACTGCAAAAGAGGGCCTTCTAAAAATGACTATGTGTAGATTTGTTGGAAGTAGGAATGAAATGCCCATACTTTTACTTTAGGGTTATCTATGCCAAAAGTCTCTGTATTATGCTTATTGTATCAATTTAGTCCTTGTATTTTTAATTATATCAATTTAGTTCTTGTACAGTTTATATTGTGTCAATTTGGTCCCTAGAGTAGAAATTGTGTAAAGTTTTTAATAAAATTTTTAATGATTCAGCCATCAATTGGGTTAAATTGAGCCAATGAATAGATTTGTAGTGTGTTACTTGCATCTACCGTGATTATCTCGTTAAAAATTACGTCAATAATTTAACTTGAATTTGACCAAAGGACTAAATTGACACAATATGAATTGTAGAGGGATTAAATTGATACAATTAAAAGCACAGAGACTAAGTTAACATAATGACGAAAGTACGAGGACCTTTGGTGTAAATAACCCTTTACTTTATAATGCCTATTCATATTGCATTCATCCAACATGTTCAATATGGGTAGACAGATAAAAAGGATTTTGATGCATTTTATTGTGCCGTGTCTCAAATCTATATCCCGATGTAGAAATGGAGGTTTAGGGTGGTGGAGGAGGGCCTGGGTATGGACCTTTTATACTACTTGAGCCTAGTAAACTCATACAGAGAGACCTAGGTCTTCAGCTTTATTGCCTGTATATTTATGTTGCTTATGCAACAGTTGGTTGGAGCCTCCCTTTTAGCTTTTTAGTAGATTGCTTTTTTATTTACTCATAGCTTTTCCTTTAATTTAAGGCTCTATTTAAAATTAAGAAAATTTAAGAAAAAAAACGTGAAAAAAAAAGTTAAAGGGAAAAAAAAGAAAAATGACTTTTTTTCTTTGTTTGGAAGCCAGAAAAAAATGAGAAAAAAAAAGAAAGTTTTTAAGATTAAAATTTTCTTTTGTTTTATTGGGAGAAAATTAAATCGAAAAAAAAACAGCTATTGTCTAACCTATATTTTCCTTGTATAGTTTGGGTCATGTAAATTTTGTCGATGGACTATCTTGATAATGTTCTATTAGGGATTTATTATTTAGGTACCCTTTATTTTATCAACTAACTTTATTTTATCAACTAAATACCTATACATATAATAAGGTATCTTATTTTTTAAAAATTTATGGAAAAATTGGTTCATATACCATGAGGTTTTATAATATATTTTTTAGGTATCCTGAGATTTTAAATGTATTTTAGGTACCTTGAACTTTGGAAACCTTTTTTCACGTACCATCTTCATAACTCTGTTAAGGTTCCGTTAAATTATACTGATATAGCAAATAGAAGAACCTAAAAAATAATCTAACTAAAACCAAAAATAATTCTAAAATTTGAAAATATTTGAATATTAAAAATTAAAAATATCCAAAAAATTTGTAAATATTTAAAATTATTTTCAAATTTTAATTTAAACTAAATATTTAAAAAATATTACTAATATAAATATAAATAAAATATCTTTAAAATATATTAAATATTTTTGAAATGTTTAAGATTTTTTTAATAATTTACAAAAAATTTTAGATATTTAAAATAATTTGTAAATTGCTAAAATATTTTAAGATTTAAGTATTTTTAAAATTCTTTAAATTATTCTAAATGTAAAATTAAAGTTTTTCCGTAATTGCTTTTTTTTCTTAAGTAAATGTCAGTATAAACTAACGAAACTCTAATAGAATAGGTAATTGAAGTCACCAATTTTCAGGTTACCTTAAAAATATTTCAAAATCTTAGTATAGGTGGATCAAATTTTGTGACACTTAGTCAGGTACCTCTAGAAGTTTTAATATTCTACCAATTAGGCATTTAAATGAAAAATACTATATTAGTTTATGCTTAATATACCAAACATAATATACGCATTTAATGAACTTATATGATAAATAAAATGAATCCTGTTGATGAAATATGAAATTCAAATCAAGTCTAATAAATATTTTTTAAACATAGTCTATTGATATGGGTTGACATCATTTGAGTTGAAATAAATTTTTCTCCCATTTTCCTCTCAATTTTAAGAAGAAAATGATTTTCCTCAAATTTTATTGTTAAATTTTGATATTTTCCATTCAATTTTTTTCCTTTATATTTTTCTTTTATTCCAAGCATTAGAAAACCACTTTCCCTCAAAAATTTTTTCCTTTAGCAATTTTTTCCACGTTCCAAACGGAGTCTAAAGGTTTTTCATGTAAGTTTGTGTGTATGAAGCAAAGTGCTCCAACAATTTCGTTCAATTTAGATATAGCAAAACGGGATCTGAATGAAAATTAGAAGAAAAGTGAGAAAGGAAAACAAAGACAGTGAAGTTTACGTGAAAACCCTCAAATGAGGAAAAAACCACGGGCTAACGAAAAGAGCTTCACTATATGCTGGAAATGGATGATACAAATTTTGTTTCTCTAGAGCTGGAACCTACAAAAACACACACACACACAAACACACACACATATATATATATGGACAGTGCTACACGGAACGAGGGTGGGGGGCACAAAATTCACACAAGGAAAAAAGAAAAAAAAAAATAGAAATTTTGTGTTTAATTTTTTCCATTTTTTGTTTTTTTCTCCCTCTCGTGCGAATTTCGTGGCCCTCCCTCTCGTGTCTTACATCATTATCCTACATATATATATACACATATAAAAAAATAAGAGCAAACCCCTTTGGAGGTTAGTGTTCGGCCAAAGTTCCCAGCCAGAGTGACACTATTCCTCTGTTCTACTACAGGCCTCTACTTCGAAATCTAGTTTAAAATTCGGGACTCAACACAATAATATGTTATTTTTTTTTCTGTTTCTCTTTGCTCTTCTTAACTTTCTTCAAATATATTATTGTATATCCAGCTTTGGCCATCTACATACCACAAATAATGACGGGTTCTTACTCTAGAACAAGTGGAATTAAAAAAGAAACGAAAAAAGAGATAAGCAGTTGTGAGTGGAGCTATTTTGGCTTGAATTTTTATTTTTGTTAATCGTCCATCTCTCTCTGCTTATTTTGTGCTGAAAACTTTGCTGAAAATGACTGGTACCTGAGAATTTTGTTCTCGGAGCCTGTGCGTTTTATCACTATAGGTCTTATTGGTATTGTTTCTATTTGTAAGTTTTGGTATGTAGGAAACTATTCATTATATTTTGCAAATGTCTTTTTTCTTGTTTTTAATTTTTGAATTTTAGTTTTTTTGTTTAACTGAAAATTGAAAACATAAAATAAAAAAATAAAAAAAGCTAATAATTTATAAAAAACCAAAAATTTCAAAAAAAAGTACCAGAAAAATAAATGAAAAAAATGGAAAAAGAAGCCAAAGAAAAGCAGAGTTGATGATCTAGGTTTTACTGCAAATGAATGTAGATGTACGGGGGATTCTATGATGCAAAAAAAAAAAAAAAAAAAATCTGTAGGTGAAAAAAAAAAATTTCAACCATTGATCTAATTCAAAAAAATAAAATTAAATTCATAAGGGGGACAGGTAAAAACCGGTTCCCCTTGCTTTTTTGTACGGTATAGAAAAGCAAATCTTTGGACAATAGAAGTTATCTTTGGCCAAGATGTAAATAGGTTTAAAAGTGTTTTTTTTTTTTTTTAAAGTACTTTTGTAGGAAGTATTTTTAATAGAAATATGTTTGTTTGAAAATTTTAAGTGTTCAATTTTTAATTTATAAGAGAAGCAATGTATTCTATTCGTCTTTTACTTGTGCTTTTTAAAAAAATGAAAATAAAATAAAAAACTTGATCAAACTTGCCCTAACTTGATGACACATATAAGAACGTTTTTTTTAATTACATATAGTAGAAGAATTCCGCAAGCAAGGCTTGGGGGGAGGGGAGGAAGTAGTAGAACTTATCTTGTTATAATTGCACAGTTCTTTAGCTTGCATAATTTTGCTTCTAGGGTATTGCTAATTTCCTTGTGTAGTACTTCCTTAGTAGTAGCATACGGATATTTGTTTACAGTGCTCTTAGACTTGCATGAAAGTTATGGGTTTTTTGCAAGTCCGTGCTTCATTTGGCTTGGATTTGATAAATACTTTTCTTTTTAGGGTATGGAGGACTTTCGAAAATAGCTTATCTATAGGGTAGCACCCTGGAGCCGTAAGATTACGTGCACCTTACCCTCCTCCCTAAACCCTGCCTTGGCGGGAGCGTCTTTGAGACACTATAGGTGGTAAGAAATTTCTTCACATTCTTTCATCCATAAAAGAAAAGGAGTTTTTTTTTTTTTTTTTTTTTTTTTTTTTTTTTTTTTTAAGGTAGAAGAGCCTTGGATAAAAAAATGGTTTAAGAAAATATCTGTCTACGCTAAGTTTGAACAAGATCTGAAGAGAAAGGCCTGGGTCGCTTGTTATGGAATGCCTATTCAAGCATGGTCCTCTAATAATTTTCATAAATTGTGTGAGCAGTGGGGTTCAGTCCTAGCAATGGACAAGCTATGCTTTAACTTCAAATACTTTGAGGTTGGAAGAGTCCTTATCGAGACCGAGTTACTTGATCCAATCAAGGATGTCGTGGTCTTATCAATTGGGCAATCTCAATACATTGTTCGCGTGTTTGAAACCAAACGGGTTATCTCTGAATGGTTTCAGGAGCAAGCTTCTGGTGATGGTGTTAGCAGACGAGCCCTAGTGAAGAGGAGAAAGTGAATAGGGTTCACACAAAAGTGGGCGGTGGGGGTTACTCTCATGGAGCTGGTGTTGTCGTGGGTGCAACCCCTACTTTAGTTGGCTCGCCTGCTTCCGCGGATTCCCCTCAAAGCACTCGTAATGTTGAATCTACCGGTGCCCTTGAAGTGGCTGAGAATGTAGTTTTAAATCTTGGTGCAGAGATGGAGGCCAATAATGGTGTTGATGAGATGGCTGCCGTTCAGATATTGGGTGGAAATGTTGTGCATGAGGCTGATACTATTGCTGATTTTCTAGCTTACATAGGCTAGGAATATATTGAGTGCTGTGTGGATTTTACTAATCCGAGGTGGACCGCATTGCTGATTCTGTGGACCGCCAAACCCTTCCTCTGCTACCTGGTGTAATTGGTCCAACACCCTGTATTGGTTTGTCCTTTGCCGAACCTTCCTCTGCCCTCAAAACGGGCTCGTGGGGAATGGGACATGGGGAAGAGATTGGGCCTTAACCATGATGATCCCGAGTGTGACATGCATCGACTTTTTTGCTCTCTTGAAGGCGATGACCATGGCAGGATTATCCAGAAGAAGAAGAAGCTTCGTAAGAAGAAGTCAGGCTGTGCTTTGTTCCCTATCAGATCTTGACGTCAATGTTGCCCTGTGGTGGATTACTTGGGACGGATACGAGCTATATATCGTCAGGAGTACTCATGGAAAATAAGGAAAAGGCATGGTCCTCTAAGAATCGATTGGAGCCTTGGATTGTTTGGTCTACTAGGTGTTTGATCATGTTAGGGGGTGAGAAATGTGTTTGGTTTGTTTTCATTTTGGAGTTTTAGGTTAAGTTTTTGTGTTTGTTTCTGTGTGTCATAAGACTTAGTGCTTTAGATGTTCCTGCTGGTGTAGGACTTTAGATTTTTTGGATTGTATTGCTTTTAGATCTACAAGCTATTTCTCTTTTTATTTTTTATTTTTGTCCTGCTCTTATGGGCTTTCTCGGAATCCACTTTCGTGGGTATGCTAATTTTGTATCGAGAGTCTTTCTATCTAATTATTAAAAAAACGGCCTTTTTACTCACAGTGGATACCTGTGAGTAACAAGGGCCTTATTTTCGGGATTCGTATCCATCGAGTTAAAACCATCGGTGAATATTTAATAAAACCTAACATATCTTGCTTTGGTGAAAAGCAGTCTAGATTGTAATATCATATAATATTTGCATGGATGATATCTCCTGGACACGGGGTTGATAGTTTTAGCATGGTCCTTGGACTAGTCTCAACATTTTATGGGTCCAAGGTTAATTTAGTTGGTTGACCTTTTTGGCCTGTCATAAAGTTTAGAAAGCTTGACTTGTTTTAAGCTCGAGCCGAATTGAGCGTGAGCCCAGTAAAGCTCAAGCTCGTAGGCTCATGAGCCTAAACGAGTCTAAGCGAGCTTATGTTAATGTAACTTACTTGCAAAAATATGTCTAATCGAGCCAGGTTTGAGCCTAAATGAGCCAAGCCTGAGGCTCAATATGCCAAATTGAGCCTAGATTGAGCTAAAAATCGCAAGCTTAATTCGAAAAGCGTTGAGCTAGGTTTAAGCTCAACCAAGCACGAGGCTATGATGAGCCGTGCTCGAGCTATGTAAATGAGTCAAGCCTCGAGCCTGATGAGCTTGGCTTGACTCAGGTTAAATACACCCATAATTTAAGCACACCTTATGATGTAGGGAGTAATCCATCAATGGCAGGTCAACATTATTGGGTCAACATCTCCATGGTCGGAGCCCAAGCGGGGCAAGTTCAAGAGGTGACGGGAGCCGTGTTGGCATAGGCTTAAAGGGAGTACTCTACCTTATGCTTGGTGGGACCATTGCAAGAAGGGAAATGCAAAGCCAATAAAGAGAAACATCATCTTAGCTCCACCTGTTATTGGCGACAGGGAAAGTTGGCGGCACCATGTATTTGACATGGTTGGTAGGAGTACAAGATGGGAAGCGGAGCTGGGTTGGCTAGACAAGATAAAGCTACCCTGTGTTTGCGAATGGCACATTGCTTGGCTTAAAGGCTTCGGGTTGGCGGCACCGGTCCAATGACAGCTTGGGGAGGAAGGAGAACACGAGAAGCGGCGAAGGCCAATTCTTGGCGCCACCAGTAGTCGGCATGACCAAGACTTGGCGCCACCCAAGTTCCAATGCAGAATAAGGCTGGTGCGTGATTTCCTTTGGTGATTCAAGGACGGTTTTGATATCTTTCTGCTTTAATAATTATCCTTTCCTTTATTTTAAATTTATCCTTTATCTTTGAATTATCTCTTTCATTATTTAGATTTAGATTTGAAATTTAAATTATAAACCATCCACTATAAATAGGGATGGTTCTAGGGTTTTTAGGTAGACTTGAATTTTGAATTATGAATTATTTTCCTGGAGATTTTGACTCCCGACGTGTGAGCGAGCAAATTCTACCGCTCTTTGTTTATTTTATTACTGTTCTTAATAAAATACAAAGGGGGTATCAGTGGGTATCAGAGCACATAATCTTTTTCAGAGAAGGCCCATGGGCGACCGAGTTACGCCATCGTCGGAGATGTTCGTGACCGTAGAGATCAACCGTAGACTGAGAGGAAGTTAGTGGATATGGAAGAGACATTCCGGTGAATCGAGAGTTGCTTAATTCAACTCGGGACAAATCCCGATCTTGAACCGGGATCCCTACCCCAACGCCCCTTAAAACCGGGTGCTATCCCAAAATCCAGAGAAGAAAGGTGAAAGCAACCTACCTTCCAAACGGCATGCACGATGGGCGAGAGAATTGCCCGCCTAGCCATCGATCCCGGAAGGCGTAGCAACGCCATCTCCGTAGAAGCCATCCAAAAGTTAGGGTTGTGTTATGAACCGAGAATCCAAGGCTTGAGGGGGTTTAATGCTGCTTCGGTATGCCGCTGGTAGCTTCTGCTGGGAGCTGTTATGTTGTTGGTTTAGTGGCTGTTAGGTGCAGATTAGTTGGTCAATTGCAAGGATGTAATAGCTTAGTTCAGTTACTGCTTTCCTTAGCTACCAATTGTAATAAGCTGCACTTAGTTTCTGCGTTGTAAAGCCTGCAGTAGCTGCAGCAGGTCTGTTAGCCTTGGCGCCAAATGCTTAAGTGTTAGTTAGTAGATATTTTAGAGTTAGTTAGATATATCCTTGGACCTAGATATTTTTAGTGTGAGTCGGTTAGTTAGTTAGAGTCTTGATTCAATGTATTTGCTTACTTAGTTTGCCTATATGTAGTAGTGGCGTAATAATTCAGAATGGATTCAATCATAATATCAAAGAATTGTCTCTTTTGAGATCAAAATTTCTCTCTCTCATCTAACGCTCTCTATTTCTCATCTCCTTTCCCTTCTTATCTCATCTAAACTCTAAATTCTCTAATTTCTCATCTAAATTCACTTCTTTCTCATCTCATACTCTCAATCTATCTCAATTTTACTTAGCTTATGTTTAGGAATCGATCCCGAGGTTGAATACGGTGGATTATCCAAACCCTTACACCATGACCTGAAAAGGTGATCAGGTATTTGTATTCCCACAAAAACGTTGTTTGGTCAATTTTTCAATTGGAAAAAAGTATCAGGAGTCGGTTTGGTGTGATGGGGGGCCACGGACGCTTACCACGTGTTGTTGGGGAAGCCATGGATGGACTATAGAGGCGCCATCTACGACGAAGAAGAGAACACTTTTGCCTTCGTCTATGAAGGAGTAAAGACTAGGTCACTGCCAAAAAGAGTCGCGGCGTCATGTGTGACAAAGGCTTAGAGTCCGGTCCTCAAAAAGCAAGCCGCAAGCACAATTGGCGAGATCACCTTGGTAGGACCAAAAGCTGGTGCCACCCTAGAAGAACCCTAACTTCAAAAGAAAACCGTGAGAGTAGTCAGCAAATCCGACTTGGCATCACCAAGAGTTGACGTCACAAATGAGGAAGACCAACCAATAGGGTCATGTCAAGATGTAGGGGAACCGGAGTTCGATTTGGCGGCAAGAAGAAGAAGAGGATCCGAAGACGAGCCAAGACTTGCCAAAAACAATTCAATGTGAGCCCAAGACATTTGAAACCCCTAAATCTGAGAACCCAAACCCTGAAGAGAGAATAATGTGCACAGTACTATTGCCACAAAAAGATGAATCGTACGGGTAGCAAGTTGGCGGTAACGCCAACATCATGAAAGTCGTAACCTCAAGTGCTCAGGTAAGGATGGTTCAAGTTATTGGGTTGTCGCTTCGAGGACGAGTTCTCCCTCATCCGGGGATGATGATGACGCCTACACCAATGTGGTACAGGCCAAAGAGGATGAAACAAAGCAAGGGCTCAAAGAGGCTGACGGATGATACGGGGATACACCACCTGACAAGGCTAGTCAAGCAAACACCGCTAAGAATTCAAGGATGATTTCTCTCCGAGCCGGAGAGAATGATGCAGGGAGTAATCCATCAATGGCGAGTCAACACTATCGGGTCAACATCTCCATGGTCCGGACCCAGGCGAGGCAAGTTTAAGAGGAGATGGGAGCTGTGTTGGCGTAGGCTTAAAGGGAGTACTCTACCTTATGCTTGGCGAGACAATTGGAGGAAGGGAAATGCAAAGCCAATAGAGAGAAACATCATCTTGGCTTCACCTGTTATTGACGACAGGGAAAGTTGGCGGCACCATGTATTTGACGTGGTTGGTGCGAGTACAAGATGGGAAGCGGAGCTGGGTTGGCTAGACAAGACAAAGCTACCGTGTGTCCACGAATGGCGCATTGCTTGGCTTTAAGGCTTGGAGTTGGCGACAGTGGTCCAACAGCAACTTGGGGAGGAAGGAGAACACAAGAAGCGGAGAAGGTCAATTCTTGCCACCACCAGTGGTTGGCTTGACCAAGACTTGGCGCCACCCAGGTTCCAATGTGGAATAATGCTAGTTGTGATTTCTGTGCGTGATTCAAGGATGGTTTTGATTTCTTGCATTTTAATAATTATCATTTCCTTTATTTTAGATTTATCCTTTATCTTTGAATTATCTCTTTCATTATTTAGATTTAGATTTAAAATTTAAATTGTAAACCATCCTCTATAAATAGGGACGATTCTAGGCTTTTAGGTAGACTTGAATTTTGAGAAAAACCCATTGTTATTTTGGAGATTCTTGACTTCTTGTGTTGTGAGAATGCAAGCTATTTGCCCATCTTTGTTATTTTATTAGCAGTGTTAAATAAAATATAAAGTGAAGGCCGTTGAACCTTTCTGTGCCCCTTATTGCCCTATCATGCACTGCATCAATTTAACTCGTCTACTTTGTATTATAGTACCAATTGCTATTGTGATTCATTATATTATATATGTACATATACATTTATAATATATAATACCTTGGTTGATATATAGTCCTCCAATTATGAACATTGACGTGCAATAAAAATAAACTCAAATAACTATTTTTGTTAGATGTTGATTATGAGTCATCATGTTAGCTATTAATCTTATTTGTTGAGATAATAACAAGTTTGACTCTGACTAGTATATGGGGTTCTAAGGATTGGGATCTTTTTGATAATCATGACTTTTTTTATTTTTATTTTTATTTTTTATAAATAGATCCATCTTCTTTCGAAATAATTGAATTCATTTAATTAGTGATTAAGGCTCGCTAAACTCAAAACTTCTTCTTTAGAATTGCTATCTTCAACTCTAGGTTTGATGACATAAAAACTAAAGACTTTGGCAGTCCTCTTAATTACTCTACCTGGTTCTCAAGAGGATCTACTAAAAATAATAAAACAAGTCTTTATCCAATCCTGCAATTGAGGTAACACCTAAAATTTACATTTATATTTATCTATATTTATCTACAGTAATGTCAGTGTTATAATAACTTTCAAAACAGACTTATTAAATTACTTGAGATTTTGACTGACTCTTCATGGTCCACATACCAATGAAATAAGATAAGGAGAGACCCACATACAATAATGCATCCAAATCAATACTCCAAGATATCCTTTTCACAAGGGAGGTAGTGGGAGCTATGATCCTATATGCACTGATGGTGCAGATATATAGGGCATATGTATATGCCTTCGCAGGCATATCATTTCAACTGTTTCATATCATGTAGGGTCTCTTTGTGACAATCTGGGCCTATTAATGTTATTACTCATTTTTGTCTCTAGCCCACTACATCTGCCCTTAATATCCTCTTTATTGCTAGAGTTGGAAGGGGCAGTTCTATCTTGATTATAAATAGTTTTTCTAACTTATAATAAATTAATTATTGGCCTCAGTGAAAACTGTAATGCTTCCTATATAGTGTCTGATTTTATTCTGTAATTGACAATGTCAATGAAGCGGAGGACCGGGCCAATAGGGTTTTGGACCTAAACCCAGTAGAGGTTGTTTTCACCCGCACTAAAATTTTGTATAGCTATATGCTCTTAGGAATTTCGATTTGTTATGTGAGAGAAGAAGAATTCTCTTGTACAGTTAAACCTAAGCAATGATGATGGTGTTTATTGAAGTAAGGGAGAATTTGGAGTCAGGGTACTGCTTAAGGAGTATTGCTGCTCAACTTTATTTTTACTAAAATGTTACATCCTAACAACAAATCTAAAGACCATTATATACAAGGATGTGGTCAAGAAAACTAACCAGAAATAAACATTACAATCCCATTATACTGGGATTATGCCAAAGCAAGCCCAAAAGGAAAAAAAAACTGAGTATGAGAATAGGAAAAAATAAATATGCACAGTAAATGGAAAATATGTGCAGTCCATTAGCAAGTATTGAAAAATTATTCATAAGATTAGGTATTATTGGAGACATGAATAGATGGTGCCCGCTATGTCGGTTACAAGAAGAGAGTGCGGATCACTTATTCATGGGATATAAGGTGAGTTGGGGTATTTGGCGTAAATGCTTGGAGTGGTAAGGCATAATTTGGGTAATGTCCGAAGTCCTTTAAAGAGATGCACAAGTAATGGTTAACTTGCTACGTGGAAAGTAAATTCCAAAAGAAGGTATGGATTACGTTACTCTATGTAGTTGTTTGGGTAATTTGGATGACAAGGAACAAGATAGTGTTTAAGAATGAACAATGATGTGACAACGAGGTCTCCGCTTCGGATTCAAAGCACGGTGCAAAAGGCTACCCTACTCTTTGGATGACATTGCAAGGAATCTCAGTTGAATAAAAGAATGGTTTGGAAGATGATGGTGGGCAACATGGGCGGTATTCAGGCTGAAGGTTAGGAGCTATATTTGAAGACCCCTGCTGTTTTTGTTCTACTTTTCAATGTTTTGATATGTACAAGGATGAGGTACATTGGGTGGTCTTTCATTTCTATTTTGCTTGTTTTTTAAGGTCTCTCTCAGGCCTCGTTTTTTCGAGTGCGCTTGCTTTTATATTGCGCCTTTGCGCTATTTATCTAAAAAGATATACTTTTCTCAAAAATAGTGAGAAATCTTTACAATTTCGTGGATGTAAACCTTTAAGTACACTTTGAATGGTTCATATACTATGATACTATCCTATGAAGTACGGATATGGATACGGATATGAGATAAGATACGTGACACGTAATTTTTCAAAAAATTAGGATACGACACCTTGGAGACTTGTCACTTAAAAATTATGTATTTTTAGAGAGATATATATATATATATATATATATATATATATATATATATCCATCTAATTGATAAAAAAAACAAGAGTTGAACTCTAAAAAGAAAATTAAAAAAGAAGCTTAAAAAAAAATAAAGCTTAACTAAAATAGAGCAAAATCAAACATATGTAATTAAAAAAAAAAAATAAAAATAAATAGAAAGTGTCTCGCTCTCCCCCCTTGACTTAAAAGAGGCTTCTTTCTTCTTTTTTCATCATTTTTTCTCTCTTTTAAATTGTATAGAATTTATTAATTTTTTTTTTAATCAAAACAACTATAAAACATTTGAAAATATTAGTCTATTTTTAAATCTAATTTAAATTTAATCATAAAAAATTTATATAAAAAATTTAACTATTTAATATGCATACTATGATATTATACATATAATAAATATTGTAATATTATTTTCTTAAAGTCAAGACACCAAAAACGTGTTGGAACGTATCAAAAGCATGTCGGAAATTTAAAATTTAAAAAAGCAAATCGGATACCTTTTCTTCATGTGTCGAACACGGATCACAAGTGTGTCGGAAACGTATTAGAAATTCAAAATTTAAAAAAAAGTATCGGATACATTTTTCACATAACAAAGCCTGTCGGAAGCATGTCGGTGTCGGATAAGTATTTGACATCAATATTCTGGCCAAAAAAAAGTATTGGTGCTCTCTAGTACTATCTAATATACTAGTCCATAATGATATACAAATACATATATGTTTATAACGTGTTGTGTATAAACCCTTGTTTCTCCTATTATGGATAGAACAATGACCATAATAGTTTAATGCCTCAAATGAACTCCTGTCAAATGCCCACCCCCCCCAACCTTGAAAAGAACCCTACTATTTTTTTGGTCATAAAAATAGTCCTACTTCATCAACTTAAAACAAGCATGTTCAATGCAAATTGGAAAACATGCACAACTGAAGGAAATGAAGTAGCAGCAATGATAGACATACAAATTTAGGGGCAATGTCTAATGCAAACAATTGGACGGCCATAGGAATTGTTCTGTCTCAGACCATCTCGAATTATGAATGATAATATACAGAATAATTTAATAATATAACTAAGGCTCCGTTTGTTTCAACGGAAGTATTTTTCCCATGGAAAACGTTTTCCAAGGAAAATGCTATTCCCGTTGAGGTTTCTGTTGTTTGTTTCAATGGAAAACATATTTTCACATTTTGATGTTCTTTGCTTGTTTTAAAGGAATAATTTTTTACCAATCATCTAATATCTAGTTACAGGACAATATAAGTTATAATACAATACATTTAAAATTATTTAGACTCTTCATGATTGTAGAATTACTACTCATATACCTTAAGGTTTGAACATTTATTACATATCATGACATTTGAATGTATATAATGACGTACTTTGAAGTGGAATATTTTATCACTCGGGTACCATACATCAAAATTTGATGAATTTTTGTAAAAATCTGATCAAATATAAAAGTGTTAATATAATACATAATTACGATAATATTTACAAGTCATGTTAATATTTTTAGCAAATTACAACAAAAAGTTCATGGTATATTGATGTAAAAACTACCTAAATATGGCCGAAATCATATGCTGTGTTAGCATTTTTTAGGAAAAATCTAATGAGAATACTTATATATGATCACTCGGAATGATGACTTCCCTTCTTTTAAAAGGGAAGTCCATTTGAAGGATGGGAAAACCTTTTCCGTTACTAATCTTGTGCCACATAACGAAAAATGGAAAAATCACTTCCTAGAATGTGGTTTTCCCCCTAAACAAACGAAACCTAATTTTAAAAAGAACCATTAATAAATTACGCATCTTGAATGACTACTTTTGTTTTCTCAGAGTCTTAATCGGCCCTGCTGCATTGCAGTTGTGGCTCTTCATAACACAGAATTGGAATCTCTTTTTAATGCCCATACCTATTTTCCTTTTTTCAATACTTCTCCCTTCATTTAAAATTAATTAAATCTTTATAATTGTAGCTAGGTCTTCAGAGCAGGTTTAACATTATCTTTTGTTTTTAATTTTAAGTTTTTTAAAAAATTAATAATCATATCTGAAAACAATTTTATTTAATTTTTTATTTAATGTTTTTCTAGTTTTAGTAAAATTAGCAAATAAAAACGAAAACCAAAAATAAAAAAAATATATTATTAAAACATAATTTTTAATTTTTTAAAAATCAAAAACTACAAAAAAAAATTAAAAAAATAATACCAATGGAGGCCCTCAAATATCTCAATGAACTCTTGATTTCTTCCTTTTGATATAATGCTAAAAAAATGCAGAGACCGGGGAGAAATGCATCTTTTGTGTTAAGCGGGGGCCATGATGGTGTGGTGATTTTATAAAAGCAGAAAGAATGATGATTAAGTTTTTAAAAGAGAAGTCTTTGATAACCTTAATCGAATGGTGAGTCAGCCCACTTACCCTCAAAAGAATTGCGTCTTCCCCTCCCCCCCCCCCCCCCCCCCCCCCCCCCCCCCCCCCCCCCCCCCCCAGCTTTTGCTTCCATGCATCATGGGATAACCTCTCTCCTACTTAACTTTTTCTATTTTATTTTTAGGGTAATTATCGTTAGATAATTAAAATTTAATTATTTATTATCTAGGTATTCATATGTTTTAAAATGGATACTGGAATATCTTTTGATTTAAAAGTTTTATTACTTAGATACCATAAAATTTTAAAATTTTATCAATTATGTATCATTTTGTCGAAATTCGATAGATTTTTATTTAAAAATACTAAAGTGTAATATCATTTAAGTATCTTCTTTACAAGTTTGATAATTGTTTTGCCAAAAATATCAACATTACTCATGATTTCGATAATATATAAGTAGTTTACATCAAAATTTAGTGAATTTTTTTTATCATAATTCATTAAAGTTTTGCTTAAAATATCAGCATGACTTATAAATTATCTTCATCATGTGCTTCATTAGCATTTTATATATTAGATTGGTCAAATTAGTACAAAAATTTATCGAATTTCAACTTAGACTACATATGTTATAAAATATTCAAATCTCAAAATATTTTTTCTTTTTTATAATTAAGAGGTGTAGACCTCAGTAGCATGTATGAGAATGTCCTCCAATAGATAAAAATTCAAAGAATCTATATAAAAAACAAAGAAAGGGTAAAGCTAGAGATTCCAGATCCAACTTGATCCGAAAAACAGACTTCAAAAACCCTTTAGCAGATCCAACCGGAAAAGAAAATTTGTCTTTAATGATTAACTTGGTGTTGAAATAATCCGGCCTGAAACTAACTTGACCCATTCTTCGAATAACCCAAAAATGACTCGATAATGAATTTGACTTTAGGGTCACCCTTGACTTGGACCAACCCGTTCAAAAGTGAACCGAATTCTCTAAGCCCACCCAGCCTGAAGCCCAAATTAACCCAGTGTCTTTATATACAATGGTAGCTATTACTTGTTAGGAGTACAACTAAACTTCACATGAGATTATTAAATATCTATAGTGGTAATATAATAAATATAATGGTAAAAGTAAAAATTATTTGAAATATAATTTAAAGTTTTGTAAATAGTTCATGCTACGAAGGGGCCAAATAGTAGAGTTGTGATGACACGAAACCCATACAACCCATCCCAGATTGACTGAGCCCAAGATGGATCGAAATTAAAGAGACTTGAACCCGATATAACTTGATCCTAACCCAACCTGTTTCAAGTATAGATAAAACCGAAAGTAACACAAGCTTGACCCAACCCAACCAAACCAAAAATTTACTATAAACCCAGGATGACCTGAATCGGAATGGGTGTACCCAAATCTGCCAAAATGACCCAATTTCCATGTGTATGTTATGGTCAAAGCAAGGCTATTTTTTTAATAAATAAAGAGCGAAGCTTAATACAAAAGCATCGACCCAACAACTGGGGACCCGAAAACAGGAAATGCAGATATAAAATAAATTACAACCGAACACTAAAAGCCCCACAGCCCTGAATCGCATCAGATACTCCTCCCCCTAGTTTGCAGCACGCACCATCCAAATTCCTTGTCACATGTTTGCTGTCCAGGATTTATGACCTCGGCGACCAGTTCTTGAAGCATTCAATGTTGCAAGCTGCATCGGTTGGAGATTAGTGGAAGCCGGGACACCATGCTTTTACCCAAAAACCTACTCCAAGTTTGCTTGACCATATGATGCCCTCTAGGTTCTATATTGCGTTCTCGAAGACAATCTTGTTCCTTGTGCACCATATTTCCCATATAATAACAAAGAACATTGTGAGCCATGCCTTCCTTTGAAATGGTCTACCTAGGCCCCTCGATACCCATTGAAAGAAGCGATCTTTAATTGATTAAGGTCAAAGCAAGACTATAGTAGTCCAGCTTTGCACATGGTCTTGAACTCTTGACTTAACGATAATTTCTAAAAATATGTTATCTAACCCAAATGTGCTTCATTTTCCTGTTTTTGTCTGTTAGTGTTAGGGTTAGGATTCTTCAGTTAAGATGTTGAAAGCACTCTTCTTTGTTTATTTCCTTTTTCCGTTAAAGAAAAAGTTGCCTCTTTTGGCTCTCTTTATTGTATTTGATACTACTCATGAGACCCATAATTTGACCCAATTTAATGGCCCTACTAAACCATGCACAATTTTTAATTATAAAAAGAAAAAAAAAAACAATATTTATGGGTAATATTATTGATAGAGTAAAATTATTATTGCCAAAGTAAGATTGTATTTTTTAAGATAATTTTATGGCTCTCTTTATTTGTAAGATATATCCTTACTCCGGCACTGACAATGTTTGCCACAACAATAACAACTTCCTATTTTTTTTAGTTAATAGCTAGTTTGTAATTGGTCAATCAATGCTTTAACTGTATTATTTTAATTCCATGTGGGGTTTTAATTAACTAACCTGCAAAAGTGTGGTGGTTCTTTTGGGGTGCCTAATGATGGTCAAGGATCTCTCTAGGCCCTCTTCCTTATTGCTTTTCAGAACAATGGAGAGGACTCTCTCTTTTGCATGTCTAAAAATCAATTACATTTTAGAATTATGGAGTTAATTAATTATTTTAGCCTGAACAGATAATAACAAAGCCCAGTTTAGTACGATATAAACAAAACTTAAATTTAATTATATATTATGTTGGCCTTATTATGACATATAGGCTTGGGGTGGATTGTAAAAGTTCAAATATAATATATGGGCTTGTAATAGATAGGTCCACGTATTTGCATAAGGGGCCAACCCCTCCCCACAAGTGTTGTGATTATTTTCCCCCTAATCATGAGCCAATGGAAAGTGTTTAAAGAACTTTCCCATCTTTTCTCTTCTTTCGATTGGTGGATGTTATTGAAGGTGGGAAGAAATGTGTCATGCTTAATTACCGTTAGTATAGTAGATCAACAATCATGCATGTAAATGGTACATTCTGATTGCTTATACAAAGTTTATTTTGGTGTTATATTCTCTATTATATTCAAACAAGTAATGTTATATGTGGTATCAAAGCCGTAGGAATAGAAACTACAGCCTAGTTTTCTGTAACTATTAGTCGGCATGCATTTGAATCTTAAGCCCAAAACAAAGGTGGTAAACAAAATTAGAATCCGTACTATTTCACTTACATGTGAATGCTTGCATTTTGTTGTTGGAGTATTATGATAGGAGAGATGGAACAAAGAGCACTCATATCGCAAATTGTCGAACTCATGACCTCCATCACTTGGAAAACATTCAATTCAATCTGATTTTCAACAGAAGTTTTTAAATTAGAAAAGACAGAGAACACTTCGTATTTCCTTCACATCGCATAGAGTCAAGTAAACTTAGAGAAATCATCAACAAGAATGACACAGTATTGAAATTTAGAGATAGATGCTAGGTGAACTTGCCAAATAGTAGAATGAATTCATTGTAAGGGAGCAGTAATCATAAGTAAAACATGAGTAAACGATAGTCTATGCAATTCCTAGAAAACATGCATTACAATGTTTCAATAAACTAGAACTAGTGGAAAGTAAACAACGATGATGCAAAAAGTCCAAAATAGAATTGCCTAGATGTCCATGCCGGGTAATAAGGAGCCATTGCCGACTTGAATAAACCGGGAAATTAAACTAGAACTAGTGGTAAGGCCAGGTACAAGTGCAACATTAGACAACGAAAGAGAATGAGGTGAATAGTATAGAAGCCCAAATGGGTGACAGGTAATAAGGAGCCATTGCCGACTTGAATAAACTTGGAACCAGTTTAGGAGTGAATGCTTTTCAAAATACCTGTGCATTCAGCAAGATTAGAGATAGACATGGCCACTAGTGAGTGGGAGAGATCAGTTTGAACATAGCAATGTGAACAATGTGATGTTGCATGACCTACCTGATAGCAAATATGACAAACAAGAGGCCAAACACAAATACCATGATTAAACCGATGAGGAGCATTTCATCCCTAGGGTTGGAAGTGCGAGGGATGATCTATAGGTCAAATAGTGATTGTAGCACCTAACAATTGGCCACCTGACTTAGGTGGTTGTTGATGCCGATAACCGTAGCCCCCATTACAGTCCCCACGTCTATTATGGCTTTTGGAATTGCGTCCTCAAACTCCTCACCTATGCCCGACACTAGTGGAGTCTCAAGACATACCATTAGCAGCTAAAGCATGACCATGATTGGGGTTGGAACGTCCTTGAATATGAGCAAGAGTCGCCTCTTCATCCAAAAGAGAAGTTTTGAGTTGCCTAAATGTGAGGTTTCCGATATAGAAGTTGCGTGAACGTATTGAAGGGGTCATGCTCCAAGTGTAGCCCAAAGATGGTGTAGTGAATTAACTCGTTGTTAGAGACTAGTGAGTTAAAGGAAGCCATGTTACCAGCTATGGTTTTTAGTTTGGTGAGATAGACATCCATAGTTTTGTTGTCTTTCCATAGGGTAGCAAGTTGAGAGCATATGTAAAAGTCTTTTGGTAGAGAGAGATCTCGGAAGGGTTTAGCAAGTGCATCCCACATTTTGTTGGAAGTGGGATGATGGATGACATCATTTGGGACAAAGCAGGAGAGGCAAGCAAAAAGGCAGGATTGACTATGTTGATTAGTGTGAGACTAGGCTGGATGTTCAGGATGTGGAATAGAAGTACCATCGAAATTGCACTGTGAGAGGGAAGATAGGGAATTGAGCAATCAATGAACCCCATGACATGATTAGACCGAAAGAATTATCGGGATATGCTCGCGCCATGTGGGATAGTTAGTGGACAACTCATGTTTCGCAGTGCCAAGACTGGTAATTGTTGAAGTAGGTAGGGAGCTTTTTAAAGAAGGATAGGTTGGAAAGGTGTACCTAGGCCAGGACCGAGGTTTGGTTAGGACGAGTAAGGCATAGTAAGAGAGGATGGTCCGTGTGTCAACGAGGAAATTGACGATGATGGTGAAACCGAGCATAGGTAGTGGGAAGACAGGAGACAAGAGAAGTAGGTTTAGGAGCACTATCCAGTGAATGAGAACCAATTTGGGGGGAGTAGGGAGCTAGGCTAGCATCATCAAGTTTGGGAATGTTTCAAAAATAATTTCCTAGAATTGGCTAGAGCGGCGTAGCAGAACAATTTAAAATTTTTAAATCTAAATATAATGACCTCTGATCTATTACATTCATAACAACATAGAATATCTAAGCATAAATAGAAATGTGAAAATATTTACTAGAAAAGTAATAAGGAATACCTAGAATATAAACCGCAAGCCCGCAGGAATCACTGAGACTATGAGATCTTCTCCTCAATGACCACTTGACACTTGAAATGTGAGCTCCAAAAAATATTTACTGGAAAAAATTTCAAAGAGAAATTCTTTCTTTTTAATTTATCGAAAAACCAAAATTTTCTGAAAATTTTGGAATACTCAACTCAATTTCCACGATTCCTGTTTATAATAGGCCGTTGAGTAGAACACCAGTTAATTCATCATGTGGGATGCTGAAAGAATAGCAAAGCGCATTTTTAGATTAGATAAAATGACGTTATATTAACAAGAAAAGCATATTTTACTGGCCATGTCAAACATGATACATGGAGGACCCTTGCCTAGCCACCACCCGGATCGCTGAGTAGGTGTCACGCGCTGGTTGGCCAGATTCTTAGGCCACATATGGTGACGTGAACTATTGCGGCATGATGAATGGCTTAGAGTGAACTGCACAAATTCCATAGCTGTAAACGTAAATTTCCTTTTTTTTTTGTTTAATTTCTTACCTGTGTAAATTTATCTTATGAATATTATTTGGTAAAATTAATTTATTCATGCTATGAGTAAATAGTTCATCTAATGAATTTTTGTCTGGCAAAATAAATTTATTCATCATATGAATAAATAATTCATCCTATGAATTTGCTTCAAATATTTTTGGGAAATCGTACCAAATAAACTCCCAACCCCACCTTTAATCTTTTTCCAACCCCTCTTTCCTAAAACCAACCCATTTGAACCATTTTGCCCTTTTACCACTAGTCCCTCCTGTTCACACTCTCTCTCCTCTGCAAGAACCCCTATCTCTCATTTCATTTATTGCAAAAGGATAACTTTTTTACTTTTTGCTTTTCATTCTCTCTCTCCCTTCTCTTCCCACTAGTTCATTCTCTCTCTCCTTTCACTGTGTTAACCATTTGTCTTCCTTCTCTCATATCCCATTCTCTCTTCTCTATTCTTCTTCTTTTATTTTTGAATTTTCGAGCTCCATTCTCAGCGTCGTGCTTGTTTCCTTGTCCTACTTGGGCCCTTGGTAGTTGTTTGTGGTGGCTTTGGAGGAAGAAGAAGGCTTTGTAAGAACGGGTTTGAAGCATTGTGGCATTACAGTAGGCTCAAGGTTGAGTCATCACACATTTCACGGTTTTTAGATCAGACATTGAAGGTAAAATGATCATTTCATGCATTGGTCGTTAATGGATCTCTATCATATGGGGTTGGTGTGTTACTAGTCATTTATGGTGTATGAACAATCATACATCATGTATGATTGGTGTAAATAGTATATTATCATTTTCTATTAGTGTGTTTCAACTCATTAATGGTGTATGATTGGTTTAAATGGTGTATTATCATGTTGTGTTGGTGTTTTTGAAGTCATTAATGGTGTATGATAAATCATACACCGTATATGATCAGTTTAAATGGTGTATTATCATGTCATGTTGGTATTTTTCAAGTCATTAATGGTGTATGATTAATCATGCACCATGTATGATTGGTTTAAATGGTGTTAAATCATTCTATGTTGGTGTTTTTCAAGTCATTAATGGTGTATGATCAATCATATACCGTGTATGATTGGTTTTATTGGTGTGAAACCAACTTGTATAGGTGTGTTTCATGTAATTAGCGGTGTATGATCAATCATACACCGCATATGATAGGTTTTAAGGGTGTAAAATCATATTGTCTAGGTGTGTTCCAAGTAATTATTGGTGTATGATTAATCATACACCGTGTATGATAGATTTTAATGGTGTAAAATCAACTTATATAGGCGTGTTTCAAGTAATTAGTAGTGTGTGATCAATCATACACCATGTATCATGGGTTTTAAGGGTGTGAAATTGACTTGTATAGGTGTGTTTAAGGTAATTAGTAGTGTATGATTAATCATACACCGCATATATTTGCTTTTAATGGTGTGAAATCAACTTGTATAGGTGTGTGTCATGTCACTAATGGTGTATGATCAATCATACACCGCGTCTAATAGGTTTTAATGGTGTAAAATTATCTTCTCTATGTGTGTTTCAAGTAATTAGTGGTGTATGATTAATTATACACCGTGTATGATATGTTGTAATGGTGTAAAATCAACTTGTATAGGTGTGTTTTAAGTAATTAGTGGTGTATGATTCGTCATACACTATGTATGATTGGTCTGAAAGGTGTGAAATCAACTTATATAGGTGAGTTTCAAGTAAATAGTAGTGCATGATCAATCATACACCGTGTATGATAAGTTTCAATGGTGTGAGATCATTTTTTGTTTGTGTGTTTTAAGTAATTAGTGGTGTATGATTAATCATACACCGTGTATAATGGGTTTTAATGGTGTAAAATCAACTTGTACAGGTGTGTTTCAAGTATTTAGTGGAATATGATCAATCTTACACCGTGTATAATAGGTTTTATTGGTGTGAAATCAACTTGTATAGGCTTGTTTCAAGTAATTAGTGGCGTATGATCAATCATACACCATGTATGATTGGTTTTAATAGTGTGAAATCAACTTGTGTAGGTGCGTTTAAAGCAATTAGTGGTGTATGATCAATCATACACCGTGTATGATTGGTTATAATGGTGTGAAATCAACTTTTATAGGTGTGTTTCAAGTAATTAGAGGTGTATGATCAGTCATACACCGTATATGATAGGTTTTAGTAGTGTAAAATCATCTTGTGTAGGTGTGTTTTAAGTAATTAGTGGCGTATGATTAATCATACATCGTATATGATTGGATTTAATGGTGTAAAATCAACTTGTATAGGTGTGTTTCAGGTAATTAGTAGTGTGTTAGCTTTCAATTAGGAATTGAGAGTCTAACCTAGTAGAAGAAAGAGTTAAGGTGAGAAGAGAAATGAAAGGGGATGAGAATTAGAGAAATAGATGAGAGAAGAGAGTTAATTCCAAAAGGAAATCAGTTTGTATTTGATTGAATGAATGATATTACAACATAGGAGCTTATTTATAGACAACTAGGTACAAAGAATCAAGACATAACTGCCCAAACCGACATTCCCGCCTAAATCTGCAGCTGCACACCAAGATTGACCCGTGTTTGACCAACTGCCCCTTTTGGCGCCAACTACTGACTCAACTAACATTTGGGCGCCAACTACTGACTCAACTAACATTTGAACACAAACAACTCCAATGTGAAACAGTAATCTGACATTACAAACAGAAATCACAATGTAATTCTAATGATTTATAACATTCCCTCCCTCTTGAGAAAGTTCTTGTGCTCAAGAAGTGAAGCTTGGAAATTGACTCCGCAAGAAATTGCAATTTTCCCAAATCATCAAATTCTTGTTCAAGTTGCACCAAGTAACCCAAACTTCCTGCACAGCTCCATGATCATGCTGCAGCAATCTTCGAGCTTTTACTGCATCAGGCTGCAACTTTAGAACGCCATTAGCTTCTGCAACAGGATGCTCCCGTGCAGCTACAGCTCCTCTTTTGACCTGCTTTTTGAGTAGGGACACATGAAACATGGGGTGAATGTACGAGTGTGTAGGTAAGTCGAGCTTATAAGCAACATTGCCAATTTTCTCAAGAATTTTTTATGGGCCAAAGTATCGGGCACTTAGCTTGACATTACGCCTGACAGCCATGGAAGACTGTCTATACAGTTGTAATTTGAGGTAGACCATGTCACCAACGTCATAACTTTTGTCTACCCTTTTTTTATCAGCATAATACTTCATTCGAGCTCGAGCTTGATGGAGATTGTCTTTAAGTTCTTGCAACATTTGCCTCCTCTGCTGCATAAGTTCAGTCACTGCAGTACCATTGCTTCTCGGTTGTTGAAGCATCATAGGAGAGGGTGGAGAGTAGCCATACAATGCTAGGAATGGAGAAGTGTCAATGGATGTATGAAAGTGTGTATTGAACCAAAATTCGGCTAAGGAAAGCCAACGGTTCCACTCCTTGGGCTTCAAGAAAACCATACTCCGCAAATACTGTTCTGCACATTGGTTGACTCGTTCGGTTTGGCCATCCGTCTGAGGATGATATGAGGAACTGAGTGCCAACGTGGTGCCCATCAACTTAAACAACTCTCTCCAAAACGTACTTGTGAAAATCTTGTCTCGATCGGACACAATGGATTGAGGCAATCCATGCCATTTATAAATTTTGTCAAGGAAGATCCTTGCCAACCTTTCAGCGGTGAAGGGTCGAGCAAGAGCAATGAAATGACTGTACTTGGTGAAACGATCCACCACGACCCACCACGACCCATATGACCTCCTTGCCTTCGGACTTCGGAAGTCCCTCGATGAAATCCATGCTAATGTGAACCCAAGCTCCCTCAAGAATGGAAAAAGGTTGAAGAAGTCCTTTGTAACGAGGATCTCCCAACTTCGTTTGTTGACATACTTCACAAGACTTCACGTATTCACTCACATCTTTTTTCATACTCGGCCATGTAAAATATGCTTTGATTCGTTGATAGGTGCCTTCTACACCCTCATGACCACCCCAAGCAGCATCATGTGAAGCTTGGATGGCCGTTTCTCTCAAATCAGTGGCCGAACCAACATACAACAGCCCCTTGACCTTGATTAGCCCCTTCTGCATCGACACTTCACTGTCTACAGAACTTGACTTTGCATCGCGTGTGAGGACTGCAACAGCCACTTTTTCCTGAGCAAATGGGTCATTCTCATAGGACTTGTGTGGCTCAACCACCCAAGAAGGAATTACCACGGTAACAGCAGCACAGGTGGCCTGATTTTCGTCCTCAAATTGCCTTGACAGAGCATCCGCAGCAGTGTTTTCTTTGCCACTTCTATATTCGATGTCGTAATCAAGACCTAACATTTTCATGAGACCTTTCTTTTGAATCCTCGTCACGATCTTTTGTTTAAGGAGATACTTGAGACTTTGATGATCCGTTCGAATGACGAACTTACGACCCTCCAAGTATTGCCTCCATTTCTCCACGGCTAAGAGGATGGCTAAATATTCCTTCTCGTATGTCAACATCGCTTGATGTTTAGGGCTAAGAGCTTGGCTCAAATAAGCTATAGGCCTCCCTTTTTGAGCAAGAACAGCCCCTATACCAGTACCACTTACATTGGTTTCCAAAATGAAGCTTTCGGTGAAGTCCGACATTGCCAAAACTGGTGCAGCACACATTGCGGCTTTAAGGGCTTCAAATGTGGCCTAAGATCTCTCGTTCCATATAAAAGCATCCTTCTTCAAGAGCTCAGTTAAGGGCTTGGCAATAGAACCATATCCCTTAATAAATTTTCTATAATACCCGGTCAATCCCAAGAAACCCCTCAATTTCTTCAAGGTGATCGGAATTGCCCATTCTTGCATTACACGAATCTTGTTAGGATCAGTAGACACTCCCTCGTGTGAGATTATATGACCCAAATACTCAAGCTTATCTTGAACAAACGAACACTTGGACATCTTGGCAAAGAACTTGTTTTGCCGCATCAATTCAAACGCTTGTCAGAGATGAGTGAGATGAGCTTCATATGTTGAGCTATAAATCAGTATGTCGTCAAAGAAAATGAGCACTGACTTCCTCAGATAAGGCTTGAAAACGTCGTTCATGGTTGCTTGAAAAGTGGTCGGTGCATTTGTCAACCCGAAAGGCATAACAACAAACTCGAAATGCCCATGGTGAGTTTGAAAAGCTGTCTTGTAAATATCCGGCCCCAGAACCCTGATTTGATGGTACCCTTGCCTCAAATCCAGCTTAGAAAAGAAGCATGCACCATGTAATTAGTCGAGCAAATAATCTATGATCGGAATGGCAAACTTATCCTTTACCGTTAGAGCATTCAACCGACGGTAGTCAATACACATTCTAGTCGAGCCATCTTTCTTCTTCACAAGGATCACGGGTGAAGCAAAAGGACTATGGCTTGGTCCAATAAAGTTCTTGTGAAGAAGTTCCTCCACTTGCCTCTCTATCTCCGACTTTTGGCTGTGTGCATATCTATAAGGCCTAATCTTCACCGGATCAACATTAGCACGCAAGGGAATGGCATGGTCCACACTCTTTGGAGGAGGAAGACTCTTAGGTGGCTCAAAGATGTCACCAAATTCATCTACTAAGGACTGAACTTCTGGTTGAAGTTCCTGCTGCAGCTTAACCGAAGCTAACATGAACAAATGGCCTATCCATTGTATTGCTTTCTTCTTGATCCCCTCGTGCACACGTTTGCCATCAATTATCTTGAGTTGAGCTTCCTCTGACATGCCTTTCAAGGCTAATTTGGTGCCATGAACCTCAAATGCTACGGTCATCTTATCAAAATCAAATATAACCGGGTTGAATGTCCTCATCCAATCCACCCCTAGCACCATATCACAATCTCCCAAAGGGAGAAATCTGAAATCAAAGGTGAAGTGATGTTCTTGCATAGTCCAAGGGAATGCTATGCACTTGTTGTGAATGGTTAAAGAATTTCCATCAGCCACCATCACTTGCAAAGGATGAGTCTTTATCGTTTCATGCCTAGCCTTCTTACTCAACTTAGGATCGATGAAACTATGTGTACTCCCACTATCAATGAGGACAATGATGGAATGTTTTCCAGCCTTACCTCTGATCTTGATAGTGTTATGAGCTCCACTACCGGTTAAATCCTTCATTGATATCTCCACTTCATCTTCACTCAATTCATCTTGTGAAAAATCATCAATACTGTCACTTTCGGTTGCTGAATGTTCACTGCCTGTTTCAGCTTCAACATGGGTCCCTTTAGCACACATTATTGCTTGAGTTTTGCACCTATGTCCAGGCTAATATGGCTGGTTACAACGAAAGCAAAGTCTCACCGAGCTCCTGTCCACAGCACGCTTAAAACCAGCACCTGATCCTGCACCAGTACCAGAACCGGTCCTCTGTTGTGGCCTGTACTTGCTGTTTGGCTGCTTAAATTTGTCACTCGGTTGGACATGAGTGGCTTCTATCAATTTTACCTTGTTATAAGCACTTGACAAGGTCTTCGGACCAATGGCTTTCACCATGTTCTTGATCCTAGGCTTTAATCCACTTATAAAACAAGACACATAATATGACTCGGTGCCCTCGGAAGCTATAGACAAATTAGACAGCAAATTGGCTCTTAAGTTCTCAAATCTAAGCATGTACTCACTTACAGTTGAAGTTTGAGATAATTTGTTAAAATTATCCACAACGTCCGTTGATTCTCCTTCTCCATATCGTTCACACATTTCTTCTATGAATTGGCCCCAAGAAAGGTTCTGTTTGCTCTTCAACAAACTGTAGTACCACACCTCATGGTCGCCATGTAGATGTACTGCAGCTAATTGGAGCTTCTCATCATCAGGAATGTCATAATACATGAAGTACCTATCACACCTTCTAAGCCATGATTCCGGTAATTTGCCATCAAAAGGATCAATTCAACTCTTGGCTGCCTGTGATTACCACTCCTACCACCAGATATTATGTCATTACTCACGTCTCTATGCTGATAATGTCGATCAGGAGGTATGTCCAAATGTTCGAGCTCATCAAAATCAGCTCTGCGTTGCAGAACTGAATTATGAGGCCTGCTGTTGTGGTCTGAATTTCGATGCTCCAGGCCTACAATGTGCCTGTCTAGAGACTCGATTCTGATTTTCTACATCAAATTCAGGTTGCAAGAACTGATTTTGCGCTGATCTGATATTAGTTGAAGGTTCAACCATCGGCTGCACTATCGGTGATTTACCTCGGTTCCTCATCAGACTTTCAGACCTGTCCACATGATCTTGCTGCTGATCGATCTCTCTCTGGTGAAATATCTGACTTGAAGGCTTCAAGATCGCCTCAACGCTTGATCTCCTCGTTTATTAACCTGATCTTGCAACTTTTCAATTTTATCCTCAATTTGCTGTAATCGTTCATCTTTTTTCGAATCTTTATCCATCATCATGTTCAGCATTTGTTGAATGTTTTCATTTTGTTGTTCAAACTTCATATCAAACTTTACATTCAATTGTTCGATCTTGTCATTCAAATCTCTAAGGTGATCAGATGATACATTCACACCAGCATTTGTCACTGCCTCAACATAATTCATTTCCGATCCAGGTGCATTGGTACCTCCAGCTCCAGACCTTGTCCTTACTCCACCAGACATCTTTCTGAATCAGATTCTAAATGGATCTCGATCAACTTGTCCTCAACAGATCTGAATTAGCGGAAATCTGAAATCTGAACTTGATGTTGATCTCTTTAACAAAACCTGACCTGAATTTTGATTGGTTTAAGCTGAATTTAATTCAATTCAGATTCTAAAATCTTTTCTTCTTTTTTTTTTTGTTTGTTTATGCAATCGATTGGAAGCCAAACCTGGCTCTGATACCAATTGTTAGCTTTCAATTAGGAATTGAAAGTCTAACCTAGTAGAAGAAAGAGTTAAGGTGAGAAGAGAAATGAAAGGGGATGAGAATTAGAGAAAGAGATGAGAGAAGAGAGTTAATTCCAAAAGGAAATCAGTTTGTATTTGATTGAATGAATGATATTACAACCTAGGAGCTTATTTATAGGCAACTAAGTACAAGGAATCAAGACATAACTGCCCAAACTGACATTCCCGCCTAAATCTGCAGTTGCACACAAAGATTGACCCGTGTTTGACCAACTACCCCTTTTGGCGCCAACTACCGACTCAACTAACATTTGAACACAAACAACTCCTACGTGAAACACTAATCTGACATTACAAACAGAAATCACAATGTAATTCTAACGATATATAACATGGTGTATGATCAATAATATAGTGTGTATAATAGGTTTTAACAGTGTGAAATCAACTTGTATAGGCGTGTTTCAAGTAATTATTGGTGTATGATCAATCATACACCGTATACGATTGGTTTTTATGGTGTGAAATCAACTTGTATAGGTGTGTTTCAAGTAATTAGTGGTGTATGATAATTCATGCACCGTGTATGATAGGTTTTAATGGTGTGAAATCAACTTGTATATGTGTGTTTCAAGTAATTAGTGGTTTATGATCAATCATACACCATGTATAATCTGTTTTAATTGTGCGAAATCAACTTGTATTTGTGTGTTTCATGTAATTAGTGGGGTATGATCAATCATACACAGTGTATGATTGGTTTTGATGGTGTAAATCATCTTTTCTCTGTGTGTTTTAAGTATTTAGTGGAGTATGATTAATTATACCCCACCTATGAGTGGCTTCAATGGTGTAAAATCATCTTGCCTAGGTGTATTTCAAGTAATTAGTAGTGTATGATAGGTTTTAACGGTGTAAAATCAACTTGTATAGGTGTGTTACAAGTTATTAATGGTTTATGATCAATCATACACCGTATGTGATAAGTTTTAATGGTGTGAAATCAACTTATACCGGTGTGTTTCAAGTAATTAGTGGTGTATGATCAAGCATACACCATGTATGACTAGTTTTAATGGTGTGAAATCAACTTGTATAGATATGTTTCAAGTAATTAGTGGTGTATGATCAATCATACACCGTGTATGATTGGTTTTAATAGTGTGAAATCAACTTGTATAGGTGTTTTTCAAGTAATTAGTGGTGTATGATCAATCATACACCGTGTATGATGGGTTTTAATGGTGTAAAATCATCTTGTCATGGTGTGTGCCAAGTCACTAATGGTGTATGATCAATCATACACCGTGTATGAGAGGTTCTAATGGTATAAAATAAACTTGTATAGGTGTTTTTTAAGTAATTAGTGGCATATTATCAATCATACACCATGTATGATTCGTTTTAATGGTGTGAAATCAACTTTTATAGGTGTGTTTCATTCAATTAGTGGTGTATGATCAATCATAATCCGTGTATGATAGGTTTTAATGGTGTAAAATCATCTTGTCTAGGTGTGCTTCAAGTAATTAGTGGTGTATGATTAATCTTACACCATGTGAGGTAGGTTTTGGTGGTGTGAAATCAACTTGTATAGGTGTGTTTCAAGTAATTAGTGGTGTATGATAAATCATACACCGTGTATGATTGGTTTTAATGGTGTGAAATCAACATGTACAGGTGTGTTTCAAGTAATTAGTGGTGTATGATCAATCATACACCGTGTATGATAGGTTTTATTGGTGTAAAATAATCTTGTCTAGGTGTGTTTCATGTCACTAATGGTGTATGATCATTCCTACACCGTGTATGATAGGTTTTAATGGTGTAAAATCATCTTATATAGGTGTGTTTCAATTAATTAGTGGTGTATGATTAATCATACACCGTGTATGATAGGTTTTAATGGTGTGAAAACAACTTCTATAGGTGTGTTTAAAGTAATTAGAGGTATGTGATATATTGTACATCGTGTATGATAGGTTTTAATGGTGTTAAAATAACTTGTATTGGCGTGTTTCAAGTAATTAGGGGTGTATGATCAATCGTACACCGAGTATGATTGGTTTTTATGACGTGAAACCAACTTATATAGGTGTGTTTCAAGTAATTTGTAGTGTATGATCAATCATACATCGTGTGTGATAGGTTTAAATGGTGTGACATCATTTTGTCAAGGTGTGTTTCAAGTACTTAGTGGTGAACGATTTATCATACACCACGTATTATAGGTTTTAATGGTGTAAAATCAAATTTTTTTAGATGTGTTTCAAGTAATTTGTGGTGTATGATCAATCATACAACATGTATAAAACGTTTAAATGGTGTGAAATCAACTTGTGTAGGTATGTTTCATGTAATTAGTGGTGTGTGATCAATCATACACTGTGTATGAATGGTTTTAATGGTGTGAAATCAACTTGTATAGGTGTGTTTCACATAATTAGTGGTGTATGATAAATCATACATCGTGTATGATAGGTTTTAATGGTGCAAAATCATCTTGTCCAGATGTGTTTCAAGTAGTTAGCGGTGTATGATTAATCATGCAACGTGTATGATATCAACTTGTATTGGTGTGTTTCAAGTAATTAGTGGTGTATGATCAGTCATACACCAAATATGATTGGTTTTAATGGTGTGAAATCAACTTGTATAGGTGTGTTTCAAGTAATTAGCGGTGTATGATCAGTCATACAGCGTGTATAATAGGTTTTAATGGAGTAAAATCATCTTGTCTCGGTGTGTTTCAAGTAATTGGTGGTGTAAGATCAATCATACATCGTGTATGATAGGTTTTAATGGTGTAAAATCATCTTGTATAGGTATGTTTCAAGTAATTATACACCGTGTATGATCAAGCATACACCGTATATAAGAGGTTTTAATGGTGTGAAATCAACTTCTATCGGCGTGTTTAAAGTAATTAGTGGTGTGTGATATATCATACACAGTGTATGATAGGTTTTAATGGGTTTAAATCAACTTGTATAGGTGTGTTTCAAGTAATTAGTGGTGTATGATTAATCATACACCGTGTATGATTAACCATACACCGTGTATGATTGATTTTAATGGTATGAAATCAACTTGTATAGGTGTGTTTCAAGTAATTAGTGGTGTATGATCAATCATACACAGTGTATGATCAATCATACACAGTGTATGATATGTTTTAATGGCGTAAAATCATCTTGTCTAGGTGTATTTGATCAATGATATACCGCGTATGAAAGGTTTTAATGGGGTGAAATCAACTTGTATAGGCGTGTTTCGAGTAATTTGTGACGTGTGATCAATCATACACCGTGTATGATAGGTTTTAATGGTATGATATCAACTTGTATAGGTGTGTTTCCACCAATTATTGGTGTACGATAAATCACACATTGTGTATAATAGGTTTTAATGGTGTAAAATCGTCTTGTCTAGGCATTTTTCAAGTAATTAGTGGTGTATGGTTAATCATACCCCGTGTATGATAGGTTTTGACGGTATAAAATCAACTTGTATAGGTGTGTTTCATGTAATTAGTGGTGTGTGATTAATCATACACCGTGTATGATAGGTTTTAATGGTGTAAAATGAACTTGTGTGGGTGTGTTTCAAGTAATTAGTGGTGTATGATCAATCATACACCATGTATGAAAGGATTTAGTGGTGCGAAATCGACTTGTATAGGTGTGTTTCAAGTAATTAGTAGTGTATTATCAATCATACACCGTGTATGATAGGTTTAAATTGTGTGAAATCAACTTGTACGGGTGTGTTTCAAGTAATTAGTGGTGTATGATCAATCATGTACAGTATATGATAGGTTTTAATGGTGTGAGATCATTTTGTGTTAGTGTGTTTTAAGTAATTAGTAGTGTATGTTCAATCATACACCGTGTATGATATGTTTTAATGGTGTAAAATCATCTTGTCTAGGTGTGTTTCAAGTAATTATTGGTGTATTATTAATCATACACCGTGTATGATAGGTTTTAATGGTGTAAAATCATATTGTATTGGTGTTTTTCATGTTTCTAATAGTGTACGATCATTCATACACCGTGTATGATAGGTTTTAGTGGTATGAAATTAACTTGTGTAGATGTGTTTCAAGTAATTAGTGGTGTATGCTCAATCATATACCGTGTATGGTTGGTTTTGATGATGTGAAATCAACTTGTATAGGTTTGTTTTAAGTAATTAGTGGTGTATGATTAATCATACACCGTGTATGATTGGTTTTAATAGTGTGAAATCAACTTGTATAGGTGTTTTCCAAGTAACTAGTGGTGTTTTATTAATCATACACCGTATATGATAGGTTTTAATGCTGTGAAATCAACTTGTATAGGTGCATTTAAAGTAATTAGTGGTATGTGATCAATCATACATCATGTATGATTGTTTTTAATAGTGTGAAATCAACTTGTACAGGTGCGTTTGAAGTAATTGGTGGTGTATGATCAATCATACACCGTGTATGATAGGTTTTAAAGATTTAAAATCAACCTGTTTTAGTGTCTTTCAAGTTATTAGTGGTATATGTTCAATCATATACCATGTATGATGGGTTTAAAGGATGTAAAATCAACCTATTTTAGTGTTTTTCTAGTAATTTGTGGTGTATGATCAATCGTACACCCTGTATGATTGGTTTAAAGGGTGTAAAATCAACTTGTTATAGTGTGTTTTAAGTAAATAGTGGTGTATGATTAATCATACACCATGTATGATCTGTTTTAATGGTGTAAAATCAACTTGTTTTAGTGTCTTTCAAGTCATTAGCGGTGTACGATTAATCATACTCTATGTATGATAAGTTTTAAGGGTGGAAAATCAACTTGTTTAGTGTCTTTTAAGTCATTAGCTGTGTATGATCAATTATACATCGTGTATGATAGGTTTTAAGGGTGTAAAATCTACTTGCTTTAGTGTCTTTTTGGTCATTAGTGGTGTATAATCAATCATAAACCGTGTATGATTGGTCTAAATTGTATGAAATCAACTTGTTTGAGTGTGTTGCAACTAATTAGTGGTGTATGGTTAACCATACACTATGTATGATAGGTTTTAATGGTATAAAATGGACTTGTTTAGGTGTGTTTTAAGTGATTTGTGGTGTACGGTGTGTTTCAAGTAATTAACGATGTAAAACGAACTTGTTTTAGTGTGTATCAAGTGGTTAGTGGTGTATGTTTAACCATACACCTTGTATGGTAGGTTTTAAGGGTACAAAGTTAACTTATTTATGTGTGTTTCATGTGATTAGTGGTGCATGTTTAACCATGCATTGTGTATGATAGGTTTTAATGGTGTAAAATCAACTTGTTTATGCGTGTTTCAAGTGATTAGTGGTATATGTTTAACCATACACCGTGTATGATAGGTTTTAACAGTGTAAAATTGACTTGGTGTACTGTGTTTCAAGTACATTGTGGTGTATGATTAATCATTAATAATCCCTGCACTTTTAGACATGATAATTGCTGGTTTTGTTCATCTTTTTTGCATTACCATTATTAATCGTGTGTGTTTAACTTTTATACAATATAGATTTTGCAAGCAGATGAGTATAACTTCGATGTCATTGATGGAGATAAGAATTTTTGTGTTGATATATCACTTTGGACATGTACTTGTCACAAGTTTCAGCTGGAGCAGCTTCCCTGTGAGCATGCATTGGCAGTTGTAAGATATGGTTCTTATGGTCTGTACGATTTATGCTCGTCATATTATTTCAGAGGTTATTGGTACGAGTCGTACAGAGGCGTCGTGCACCTGATGCTGCACATAAGTGAGTGGTCTGTCCCGCATCATATATCAGAAATGAATCTTCTTCCACCCGATGTTCAAACCTCTTCCGGGAGGAGGAGGAAGAGGAGGATTCCTTCAGTCAATGAGGAACGTGTACCGCTAAGGTGACAGTCGATGCAAGGAACACGGGCACAATCGATCAACATGTAAGAATCCATACTCGGCACTCGAGTGGTGAAGGCATGGCTATAAATACCAGCGATCATTCTTATCATGTGCCTCCTCCGAAATAACTTGCGTTGTTCTTTTTTTTGTCCAGTGTAATTGCTATTAATATCAACGAAATTGTGTACTATTAATAAACTTGCATTATTAATGACAGTTGTGTATTATCCATAACATATTGACTGGGGTAGTTGGCGGTTGACCACTGAATATGGAAATCATATGGAAATACACAAGAATATAGAAATATACAAGAACATGTACACATCACATACTTCAATTCACTTGTACACATTTTCATGAGTTTCTTTCTACCATGATTGTACAAGTATACACAACTATTGGTCCGCAACGTCTCCATCTGCCCTTCCGCGCATTGGGAGATGCTGAGACCATTCGTAAGAAAAAATTCTACAAACTTTACGATGAACATGCCACAATTAGACCTGCAGTTAATATAATACAGATGACACAAGAAGAAATTACGTATCATTGTAAGTACTTACTATTTTTTTCCAAAGAAAAAAAAAAAAGCAAGAGAAGTAGATGCCACACCCCATCTGTTGTGGACATGAATACTAGTCGTAAGTGATATTGAAGGGTTAAACCACATCTAGACAAGTTGATTTTACACCATTGAAACCAATCCTACACGGTGTATGACTAATCATAGACTGCTGTTTGCTTATAACACATTAACACAAGTTAATTTTACACTATTAAAACCTAACATACACGGTGTATGGTTGATCATACACCACTGTTGAGTTGAAACACTCCCAGACAAGTTGGTTTTACACCATTCAAACCAATCATACGCGGTGTATGACTAATCATAGACCACTGTTTACATAAACACACCAACACAAGTTGATTTTACACCATTAAAACCTATAATACACAGTGTATGATTGATCATACACCACCGATTACTTGAAACACACCTAGACCAGTTGGTTTTACACGATTAAAAGCAATCATACATGGTGTATGATTAATCATACACCGCTGGTGACTTGAAACATATCTAGACAAGTTGATTTTAGACCATTCAAACCAATCATACATGGTGTATGACTAATCATAGACCACCGTTGACTTAAAATACAAAAACACAAGTTGATTTTACACCATTAAAACCAATTATACACGTTGTATGATTGATCATACATCACTAATTACTTGAAATACACCTAGGCAAGTTGATTTCACACCATTAAAACCTATCATACACGGTGTATGATTGATCATACACCACTAATTACTTGAAACATACCTAGACAAGTTGATTTCACACCATTTAAACTGGTGTATCTTTGATCAAACACCATTAGTGACTTGAAGAACACCAATACAATATGATATTACACCATTAAAACTTATCATACACGCTGTATGATTGATCTTTCACTACTAATTACTTGAATCACACCAATACAAGTTGATTTCACACCATTAAAACCTATCATACACGGTGTATAATTGATCATACACCACTAATTACTTGAAACACACCTAGACAAGTTGATTTTACACCATTTAAACCAATCGTACACGGTGTATGATTGATTATACACAATTAGTGCCATGAAAAACACCAATACAATATGATTTCACACCATTAAAACCTATCATACACGGTGTATGATTAATCATACACCACTAATTACTTGAAACATACCTAGACAAGTTGATTTCACACTATTAAAACTAATCATACATGGTGTATGATTGATCATATACCACTAATTTCCTAAAACACACCTATACAAGTTAATTTCACACCATTAAAACCTATCATATACGGTGTACGATTGATCATACACCACTAATTACTTGAAACAAACCTATACAAGTTTATTTTACACAATTCAAACCTATCATACACGGTGTATGATTGATCAATAGCAACAACAACGACAACAACAAACCCAGTGCCTCCAAGGGCTCTCGCATAAGTAGGGTCGGGGGGGGGGGGGGGGGGGGTGGGGTAGCTGTACGCAGCCTTCCCCCTTCAGGGGGCTACCTTGAAGAGACGCTGTTTCCGAGGACCCCCAACCTGAGAAGCTGGTTCGCAGCAATGAGCAAAAGACCTCGTAAAGCATTTCTAGCAGTAGAAGAGAGGGGGACAGAAAGAGAGAGAGTGAGGAGAGTGAGTTCGCCATTGAAGATCTGGGTTGCGCGAGGGAGAATTGGGTTTGGGAAATCTTAAATAAACAGTATCCTAATCTGATTGATCATACACCACAATTTACTTAGAACACACTTATACAAGTTCATTTTACACCATTAAAATCTATCACACATGATGTATGATTAATCATACAGCACAAATAACTTGAAACACACCTAGACAAGATGCTTTTACACCATTAAAACCTATCATACACGGGGTATGATTGATCATACACCATTATTGACTATAAACACACCTAGACAAGATGCTTTTATACCATTAAAACCTATCATATATGGTGTATGATTGATCATACACCACTAATTGCTTGAAACACACCTATAAAAGTTGATTTTACACCACTAAAACCAATCATACAGGTGTATAATTGATCATATGCCACTAATTACTTGAAACAAACTTATACAAGTTGATTTCACACCATTAAAACCTATTATACACGGTGTATAACTGATCATACACCATTAATTACTTGAAATACACCTATACATGTTGATTTCACACCTTTAAAACCTATCATACATGGTGTATGATTGATCATACACCAGTAATTACTTGAAACACACCTATACAAGTTGATTTTACACCATTAAAACCAATCATACGCGGTGTATGATAGATCATACACCACTAATTACTTAAAATACACCAACACAATATGATCTCACACAATTAAAACTTATCATACACGTTGTATAATTGATCATATACCACTAATTACTTTAAATACACCTATACAAGTTGATTTCACACCATTAAAACCAATCATACATGGTGTATGATTGATCATACATCACAAATTACTTAAAACACACCAACACAAAATGATCTCCCACCATTAAAACTTATCATATACGGTAAACGATTGATCATACACGGTATATAATTGATCATGCACCACTATTTACTTAAAACACACCTATACAACTTGATTTTACACCATTCAAATGAATCATACACAGTATACGACTAATCATACACCACTAATTACTTGAAACACACCTACACAAGTTGATTTTACATCATTAAAACATATCGTACACGGTGTATAATTAATCATATAACACTAATTACTTGAAACACGCCTAGGGAAGATGATTTTACACCATTAAAACCTATCAGACACTGTGTATGATTGATCATACACCATTAGTGGCATGAAACACACCTATACAAGTTGATTTCACACCATTAAAACCAATCATACACGGTGTATGGTTGATCATGCACCACTAATTACTTGAAACACACCTACACAAGTCGATTTCACGCCATTAAAACCTATGATATACGGTGTATGATTGATCATACACCACTAATTACTTGAAACACACCTATACAAGTTGATTTTACACCATTAAAACCTATCATACATGGTGTATGATTAATTATACACTACTAATTACTTGGAACACACCTAGACAAGATGATTTTACACCATTAAAAGCTATCGTATATGGTGTATGATTGATCATACACCACTAATTACATGAAACACACCTATACAAGTTGATTTTGCACCAATAAAGCCAATCATACACGGTATATGATTGATCATACACTATTAATGACTTGAAAAACACCAACAGAGAATGATTTAACACCCTTTAAACCAATCATACATGGTGTATGATTAATCATATACGAGTAATGTCTTGAAAAATACCAACATGACATGATAATACACTATTTAAACCAATCATGTACGGTGTATGATTTATCATACACCATTAATTACTTCAAAAACACCAACACAACATGATAATATGCCATTTAAACCAATCATACACCATTAATGAGTTGAAACACATTAAAAGAAAATGATAATACACCACTTACACCAATCATACACGGTGTATGATTGATCATACACCATAAATGACTAGTGACACACCAACCCATATGATAGAGATCCATTAACGACCAATGCATGAAATGATCATTTTACCTTAAATGCTTGATCTGAAAACCGTGAAATGTGTAATGACTCATCCTTGAGCCTACCGTAATGCCACAATGCTTCAAACCCGTTCTTACAAAGCCTTCTTCTTCTTCCCAAGCCACCACAAACAACTACCAAGGGCCCAAGTAGGACAAGGAAACATGCAGGACACTGAGAATGGAGCTCGGGAATTCGAAAATAAAAGAAGAAGAAGAGAGAAGAGAGAATGAGATATGAGAGAAGGAAGACAAATGGTTAACACAATGAAGGAGAGAGAGGATGAACTAGTGGGAAGAGAAGGGATAGAGAGAATGAAAAGCAAAAAGTAAAAAAGTTGTCCTTTTGCATTAAATGAAATGAGAGAGAGGGGTTCTTGCATAGGAGAGAGAGTGTGAACAGGTGAGACTAATGGTAAAAGGGCAAAATGGTCCAAATGGGTTGGTTATGGGAAAGAGGGATTGAAAAAAGATTGAAGGTGGGGTTGGGGGTTTATTTGGTACGATTTCCCAATATTTTTCAATTGGTGTACTTCTAGAGGCTTATAGAAGGACCTCAAGAGTAATTTAATTTTAGCTCCAAATAGGTCATATCTAATTATAAATATTTGATAATATTGATTATATTTAGTAATATTTAATTCTGCTAAATAAACATTACAACACTTTAGAATTAAATATAAATATTTAATAATTCCTAAACGACATCTTTAATTACAATTAACTCCTCTATTAGATATCCAAAAGAAAAATAAATTTTACTAATACCATTATTTTTTCTTACAGCTTTTCCTTTAGTTCCCAATTCAAGCTTTTCCAAATAATTCATTAATACAATAATGCTATCACCTGAAGTACAAAGGATGTTGGCCCTCTAAATGAGACCTTGCTTTTTTTAGTACATCAAAGTGACATGTATGTACAAGTCTAAAACAAAATTAGGATTTAGAGTCATCATCTTACTAGAAAGAAATAGTTATTTCTGTAGCAGTTAAGAAATATATAACTCAGGTGGTCCAACTTAGTGTTCCAATCTTATTAACAAACACTAACATGACACTTTTGGATCACTATCCACATGATTAAGATAGGTCATATAAAGTATCATATTTTAGTATCATTAGATAAGTTGTTCAAACTTATAACTGACCACGAACATGCTTTGACAGCATATCAGAAATTTGATTCAAGTTTATCTGTGGCTCAATCTCATTGACCACTTAAATCAAACTTGACATGTTATCTTGGAATATGTCCATCGCATGGAATGTTTTAGAAAACAATGACACGTATATTTGACCCATAAAACATAATGAGACAATAAATAAATAGAAAAGTGTTATTTAATTAACATTTAAAATGAAATAATTAGGTTTTGTAGGACACCGATTCCAACAATATCTCACTTGTCCTAATTACCCTTACATTGCATAACTATCTCCTAAGGATAGGTCAACTCATGGACCATTATATCTTCAATATCGATTTCTCACTGTTTCATTCTTTTACTCACAAACTTTAATCTATTAGGAATCTTTTGAGTTAACTAATCTACTTTATAATTTCATAACTGTCAAATAATCGACGGCCATAGTGAACTAAGTAATATAAGACTGCTTCACACTTCACCATATAATGACTCCTACTCCTAGGGTAATCATAAATTTCTTACGTCAAGCGTACAAAATCCTATTTAAAACAAACGACCCATGATAAAATTAACATTCTTACCCATGATAAAATTAACATTCTTTCTTTGAATCTCGCTGAAAGTTGATACTAAGAACATAATGTTCTTATATTGTTTCTTTCATTTTTAAATAATTGGACAGACAAATCTTAACAGCTAATAATATTTCTACACTATTCTTAATGAGTAGAATGCTATCAATATACACCACTTTGAAAGTCATTACTTTCTGGTCATGTCTCTCGTACACTCATGATTCACTAACCATTGATTCAAATCCATATGATTTGATAAACAACATTGAATCCACTATTCAATAAATTTGATGCTTATTTATGTCTACAAGTAGACTTCCTCGAGTCGCATTTTTGATAACAAACTTATCTGGTTGTATCATATACATAACTTTCTTAAGATGATCATTTAGAAAAATATCGTCTTGACTTCTATTTCCATGTTTCATCATAATGAGGTATAATGGATAAGAGTATCCTTATATACTGAAGAATAACTTCTGGCTAGATAATCTCGTCAATCACCATTCCTTCCTATAGGGTGTTAATCCATTGCCATCAATCTGGCCTTCAAGGTCTCCACCTTCTCATCCACTCAACTCTTTATTCTTGTTAGATCCATTCAGATTTAATCTAATGGACTTAATGTCTTTCGACGCCTCTACAAGTTACCAGACTTAGTCAGCATACATTTATTTTAACTTAACTTTTATTATTCTGACCCATTGGTCCTCATTACTATTCTTAAGAGTTTCATTGCAGTATAGAGGATTAGATTCGTTATCATATCCAACCACTATGTATGATGACATGTATCTGTTGGGTGTCCTAACAATCCTCTCTCTACACCAAGGCTCTTATTTATTAACTACAACATTAACATTAGGATGTACCAAATACATCAGCCATATACTTTGTTGTATCATGCTGTTGAAATACAGTATATAATACTGTCAATTTATCTAGTAGAAGCTAACTATTGTACTTTTGAGGTTATTTCTAAAACCTATTACATAGCAAATATTTTGATATATAGACATGTCTCATCATATGAATCTTACCATATTTAATAACATTTTATTGATCCTTTCTGCAACACTTTGCATAAGGAAAAATAAGAGCTCTCCTATAAACCACCACTTCGATCTAATCAAAATGACTTTATATAATTACCTAGTTGATTCCAACTTTAGTCTTAATTCTTCGAAATTTTCAATGGATTCAAGACTTTAATCTTCATAGGTATATACATATATCAACGTATTGAGTAGTCAGTCATATACTTTCGTGAAATACTCATCACTTCCTCTCACTTGAAATTTCATCAGTCCATAAACATTTTATGGACAAGTTCCTGCAGCTTAGTAGCTCTATTGCCTTTACTCTTAAAGACTCTTTTAGTCACCATACACTCTAACATGATTTGCGTATTGGTTTTAATTTTTTAACTTAATGATCCATAAGACCATCTCAAACCAGTCTTTGAATCATATTAGATTAATGTGATCTAAGATTAAGTTCCACTTAAATGCTATATAGGCTTCATGAAATTCTTCTTTTATATGGTTATGTACTCTAGCTTGTATTAGACGAATAAATTACCATTAACATAATTAGAAATTATTTAACTATCTACTAATATACCTCTTTTAGTAAACACTTTCTGTACTTGAATATCAATCTATTTTTCAGAAAAATAATTGAAAAACTATTTAACTATTTTCAAAACAAATAGTAAATATAAATCAAATTTCTAAAGAAATTGGTACATTAAGATATTACTCAAAATCAAGTCTACATTCCTTGACTTAAAATACTATCTCTTGGTACTACTACTGAAAGTCCACTTACCAGAACATCTGTGGACTACCTACCAATCACAAATAGAGAAGAAAAGAAATTGTATATCTCGTCTTAGTGGCTTACCATTATTGGCAACAACAGTAGCTAAGTATCTAAGCAATTCCTTTTAAATACTAATGTCCAGAACATTAATGAAGAGATAAAACTATTTTTGACTTATGTTTTGTGTTACCCTTTAGAGGTTCCTAAGTCTTGAGATAAATGCTTACACTAAGTAGACTCTTTCCTTAGTTCTCATGATATTTTTCTCTCAAACTGTACCTTCATTAGTTCAGACAATGAATAATATCTATTATTTGATGTATCCATCCTGAACTTGATTGAAAGACCTTGATAGGCAAGTCAGGATAATATCTTATAGAGATTGGCTATCATTAGTTGTGTCAAGAATTCCAATTTAATTAAATAAACTATCATCAAATTTGATAGGCTATTGATCTTACCAAACACAATCATCTCTCTGATTAGCTCTTCTTATGCTACTAGTTCGGCTCACTAAACATTTCTTTCTAATGTCTGAGCATCAATTCTATAGTTGACATTTCAAGTATCTAATACTAGAATACATTCGACATCTAATGACCAAATCCTTGCATCCGACTAACTCACTAGTCTAGACTAACGTTCTAAACGTTCTTTTGACTTAGTAGACATACTAGTAGCAAACTAGAGAGCTCAGAGCGTACACTAGTGCTCCTCATGTACCAAGACATATTATATTTCAGTGAGCAGAACATAATAGGCAAGTAACATATGCCAGTATTGATTGCAATGCAAAATATAACAAACAACCTAAAATCGAAATTGTAAACAAGTCATATAACATGCAATATTATTTTTCTTAATTTTGGTAAATAGCCCAAATACAAAGTTTAGAATCCGACACTTACATGTATGCCATGGTGACCTAACCAAACTACCCAACAGTCCCTGGTGGCAGGGTCAAATCAAGATATTAGTAGGGTGAGAACATTTCTCAATAAATATTTTTTCTTGTGAGCTCTTACTATACATAATTAACACAGCACACCCCCCTTAGCCTCTAAGATCATATGACAGAGCTCCAGGGCGGCTAACATAGTACTCTAGTCAGGAGTACACCGCTAGCTAGACATCCATACAAGTCCACAAAGTACTCCACGGCAGCGTGGTGGTACCCATCTTCCTGCTCTTCAATCTACTCTAAGAGGTCTTATGTTGTACTTTGTAAATAAATGACCTCTTCCGAGAGTAGGGCCCACCTACTATATTGCTAGATTGGTAACAAAGGCCATGAGCATTCATCTATAGAAGCTCGCTCCCACTTGATGTTTTGAGTATAGTGAACCTTTTAATTAAATTTTAACAGACTTACAAAGTATGTAACTCACCTAACCATCCTTTGTGTGTGCAACTAAATGACCTAACCAATCTACCCGTTACTCCCTAATAGGGGGTTGTACCGAGTTATCAAAGAGGTGAGAACTATTCTCAATTAATAAATTACATAAACATAATTAACTAACTGTTTCTACCTTGGCCTCTAAGACAATATCACAATACTCCCTAGGAGACTGACATATTATCCTATTCAAGTGTATACCATTGCCCAGACATTGGAATAAATAGACAAGATACTCCACGGCAGCATGGTCATATCTGTTTTCTTGTACCTCTATTTATCCTAGAGAAGTCTAACCCTATATTCCTTAAACGAACACCCTTCTTGGGGAGTAGCACCTATTTACTATCCTATTAGACCGATGATTACTACTACAAAACAAGCCTATGGCACTGGCTGGAAAGTGTTGTTGTAGGCTGAAAACCGTTGTTATAGGTCTATGGCAACGGTTTCTTAACCGCTGTATACGCGGCCGTTGTCGTAGCCTATAGCAACGGTTTTAATGACAACAGCAACGAATTGTGAACCGTTACATTAAAGCTATCAATAGCAACTGTTTTTAGCTGATATATGGCAACGGTTATATTTATTTAAGGCAACGGTCTTTATTATATAGTAATTCCTATATCAATGGTTTTTCATGAATTAACATCATTATTTAGGTATATATTGCAGCAGTTTTTTTTATAATGGCAACAATTTTTATGCTTCAGTTTTGTTTATGACAATGGTTTTTCATGGACTACAGCGGTTTTAGTTACCTTTTACAACATTTTTTGTCCCTTATGGCAACCATTCTCATGTATAATATTCTATGGCAACGCTTTTTTACTATTAAACACAACAGTTTGAAAATCTATTACAACGATTTTTCCCCCCTATAGCAACGGTTTTCTGGCAAAATAAGCCAACTATTTAAGAAACCTATTGCAACAGTTTGTTACTTGTAAGAACCGTTCGATATACGTTTATAATCATATGTTGCAATAAAATTCATAGTCCAGTGCACTTGTTTCAAACAACAAATATAGCCAACTTGATTGTCCAAAAAAGGAATATCCAACTTCATCCATTGACATCAAAATTACTACATACCAATTGTCAACAAAATAACATCCATCAAATCTAACATAATGCCCAATTAGTTTATAAGGATAACCTACCAAAGCACAAAATAGCCTAATCAATCCATTGTTGCTTACAAAATTATGCATGAACTAGTTTTTGAGGTAAACTATACAATAATCAGAAAACATGATCAACATCATCTTTGCCATCACCTTCAACATCATCATCATCATCTACCTGCCATAAAAAAATATTAAATCATGAGTGCAAAGTAAAGAGCAACATTTAGTAAAGGACAAATTCCGTCCTTACATTAATATTCACCAATAAAGTCCAACACGAAACAGAATTTAAAAAACACAATTATCCACCTGTGCAAAACATAACATCATATAAAATTAAATTGTCATCGGCAAATGCACATCAAATATGGAGGCCCCAAGCGTTTACTACCACTCTCATAACACCTCTATGTTTGTCACCTCAACCGCCAATTCAACTGCCATCACTAACCTTCATTGACCAAAAACTGCTATTACCAACCTTAATTCTCTTCCTCTAACAATAATGCCCAAGAACACCATGAGACTTTCATCACACGCAAGAAGAAGAAAACTAAACACAAAAGGTAATTCAAAATATAACAAATGTATACACAGTTAAACAAGCCTATCTTAATACAAATTACTAAGTTGTATATGCCTAATCAAGCTAAATTTGAGACTGAATGAGCCGAGATCAAGCCTAAACAAGGGTAAACAAGCCTAACTAAGGCGAGCTTAGCTTGGAGTTTGCTGAGCAGGTCCAAGCTTAACTGGTCCAAGGTCATACACAATCTTAATCTTGCAACATCTACAGACTCCACATCAGTCTTAATGTTAGATGGAACTTGTATGTCACCTACTTTTGCCTTTCCTTTCACATCCTTCTGACAAACACCCCTCCCATAAAGATGCAACCGACCGGGATTTTCATCAGGCATAACCTTAGCAAAGGCAGCCCTATTTTTGGCGTTTGCTCCAGCCTCTGCATTAATCTTGTCTTGTTGTGACTGAACTTCATCCTACATAAGTGTGCAAATCAAAAAAGAGTCAAACAAAGTAAGATATTATATGTTAACTTATTAATAAATCAACTTACAATTTTAGCGATAGTGCTCTCGGCATCGTCTTTGAATTTTTTACCGGGTCTTCTTTTACGCGTTGTGACGAACATTTCCGCTCATGTAGGAGGTTGCTTATCTGGATCAATTTGTTGCTGCAAATGGCACTTAAGAAGTGTAAATAAAATCTTAGTCTTTTTTAATTCTAAGAGTGGCCAAAGATGCATATAAGTTAGAGAGCTCTTTTATCAATCCATAACTTATACGTGCGAAGCTCTTTCTCCCAGCTGTGTGCCCATACTTCTGCTTAAGCGAATTACGGCCGTTGATTGCAGCCACATTCTATAAAACACATATGGAATAACATTTCATAAATACAATTACAATAAATATATCGTGAAAATATGTTATTTTGATCTATTATAAATACCTAGGCTGCTAGGGTACTCCATTGCCTAAATAGATCTCTCATTTGATAATCAGGGACAACTCCTTTAGGACGGTTAGCCCATCTGGTTGCATTATCCTCATACTTGTCAAAATGATCTTTCTTTAAGTCATGTTTGTATGACCTCCATGCAGAATTCACTAACTGTAACACCCACTTCCGACTCTGGGGTGGAATCTCATACTTTTTCTGCAAAATTAATATGATGTGTGAAGACAAGTATGGTAAATTAAGATAGTAAACAATTAAAAATTGTACCTCTATATAGTCCAATATTGGTTGCATGGGTACTTTACTCCAATGGTTATGATTCAGGGGGCAAATGCCAGGATCTCCGCCTAGTGTTCCCAAGAAGCTACTAAATTCATCTGAGGCATCCATACGAAAAGTTGTACTAGGCAAGAGAGAAGGAAGCATTAAGATGAAGTATTAATTACGAAAAGTTGTACTAGGCAAGAGAGAAGGAAGCATTAAGATGAAGTATTAATACTTTTTACAAACAATTATAGAATACAAAAGTATCCTGACAAATCGAAACAACAAGCACAAACAAAGGTGATTGGAAGAAAAACAAAAGAAACCCAAATTTACATGGTTCAACTAAGCATATATCCATGGAAATATCATAAATATACATTTAAGGAAAACTCAAACGAACTTAAGCTATAACACGCAAAAAAAGGAGTTGTTATTTTCGTCCATTGTAAGTTAATTACCATGAATATACACACGAAATGACACAAGAAAATGGAGAAGTTATTTATGTCCATTTTAATTCATTTACCATAAAAATATGCACGAAATCAAATTAAGACAAACCCAAATGAATTCAAACTGCAACATACAAAATTTACAGAGCTGTTCATGTCAATTTTAGGTTATTTACTATGAAAATATACACGAAATCAAATTAAGGGAAACTCAAATAAACTTAAACCGCAACACACAAAATTGAGAAGCTATTTATATCCATTTTAAGTTATTTACCATGAAAATACACATGAATTCAAATTAGGGCCAACTCAAATGAACATAAGCCGCAACACACAGCAAGGGAGAAGCTATTCATGTTAATTTTAGGTTATGTACCATGAAAATACACACAAAATCAAATTAGGGCAAACCAAAATGAACTTAAGCGGCAACACACAACAAAGGATAAAATATTTATGTCCATTTTACGTTATTTACCAAGAAAATATGCACGAACCCAAGTTAGGGTGAACTAAAATGAACTTAAACCAAAACACAAGAAAAATACAGAGCTATTCATGTCAATTTTAGCTTATTTACCATGAAAATACACATGAACTCAAATTAAGGCAAACTTAATTGAACTTAAGCCGCAACACACAACACTGGAGAAGTTATTTACTTCCATTTTAAGTGATTTACCATTAAAAGTACACGCGAAATCAAATTAGGGAAAACCTAACTGAACTTCAACCACAACAAATGAAAATTACAAACTTATTATATGAATTTTAGGTTATTTACCATGAAACTACACACGAAATCAAACTAGGGCAAACTCAAATGAACTTAAGCCGCAACACAAGCTATTTATGTCCATTTTAAGTTATTTACTGAAAATATGCACAAAATCAAATTATGGCAATGTCAAATGAACTTAAACGGCAATAGACAAAAGTCACAAAGCTATTCATGTCAATTTTACATTATTTACCATGAAAATACACTCAAAATCAAATTAGGGAAAAATCAAATTAACTTAAACCGCAAACCACAAAAATGGAGAAGCTATTCATGTCAATTTTTAGTCATTTGCCATGAAAATATACATGTAATGGTATTAGGGCAAACTCAAACAAACCTGAATCGCAACACTTGAAATGGAGAAGATATTATGTCATTTACCTTAAAAATAGAGAATGAAAGTGTGAAGAAGAAGAAGCTGAAGCCCACTGCGACGAAGCCAAGAAGCGGGGGGATCGAGCGGGAAGCGGAGAGCAGAGAATGGGGATCGAGCGGGAAGAGTGAAGATATAATTGTATAAATGCGGTTTATAAAATTAAATTATAAACCGCGTTGTATAAACGCGGTTTCCCCTTAGTGGAAGCCAACAGCATTTACGTTGCCTCGAACCGCGTTGTATAAACGCGGTTTACCCTCAGTGAAATCCAACAGCATTTATGTGGCCTACAGTTACCATTATGCCGCAATTCGTGATGATCGTCACATTGATCCCATGTCCCTCTCGATGAAGCTCCAACATCATAAGTAAAGGTGGTAAGAAATCAGGCAAATTTATAAAAAAAAGCTATTAATTCAGTAGTGATCAAATTGTTCTGATAATTGTACTTAAAAGATCTCTTGCATATAAAGCAGAAGAAGGGTGGCAGCGGACGACGTTACCGGAGGTGGGTTAACGAGAAAGAAGCAGAGAGACAGTAAGAGCCGGGGAGAAGGGTACGCGTGAGCGAATGGTCTGGGAAGGAGAACAGAGGCTTATATATATCCTGAATAGAAGCGGTTTACCTAGTTTAAACCGCGTCTTTAAGACACGGTTTTATGTAAAACCGCTGAAGCAGACGCAGTTTACAGCCTTATAACCGTGTCTTCAAGACGCGGTTTATGTCTTATAACCGGGTCTTGAAGACGCGGTTTATTTAAAAAAGTACAACCCGGTTTTGTTTTTGTTGAAACGCGTTGATTTGACGCGGTTTATTATAACTGCATTTTATAAATGCGGTTCAACAGTAGATATGGAAATATTTGCTTTTCAGCATTATTTTTTTTTATTTTTTTGCATTATTTTCGGAACCGACTCAACAAATTTTAACCAAAAAAATGAGCTTCTAACTTTTACAAAATTTTGACATTGGCACCATGACATTACAAAACGGATGTAAATTGTTGCAAAAAGTGTCATAAAAAAAATGTTGCAAAAAACCGTTGTCGTACGTAATTGCGGTCAACGGTTCTTTTTTCGTTACAAAAACCGTTGCAATAGAGGATCTTATGCAACGCTTTTAGAACCGTTGCAAAAGCGTTGCATAAATTTATATTTTGCAACGGTTTAGGAACTGTTGCAAAATAACCGTTGCCATAGGCCAGTTTTGTAGTAGTGGATAGAGGCCGTGATGATTCAACTCCAGAACCTTGTTCCCACTTAAAATTTTAAATGTTGAATCTTTCTTTTATGTTTGATTATCTCAAAATTCTTATTAGATTCGTATTCTAAATTTTTATTTAACAATTAAATAATATTCTAATCATATTAGATTCCTTTAATTATCCAACTTACACAAATCTAATCTTATTAGATATTTTAAGGGAATTTTTTTCCAAATATTTCAACTACTGGGTTTTCTAATCTTATTAAACCTATTTAAATGGCCTTCTAATTTTATTCACATAACACATATATAGAATTTAACTCACTTAAACAAAATTAACTATAGAATTTAACTCATTTAAACAAAATTAACTATGTGAATAAAATTTAATAAGTACCATATCATTAAACTATTTTGAAAAACATTATTTAAGGCCTTGAAATGTTGGAATAATAAAATATTTTTCTATATACTTTTAGAAATAATTATTATATAATCCTTAATAGAATATTATCCTAATAAATTGTTTTTTATTTAAAAAATAAATATAAAATAAAAAAAATCATGAATGATGTCGTACGTACAAAAATAACAAAGCAATTTTTTTTAATTTTTAGTTCCCAAAAAGTAGACCCACGTTTCAGTCCATTATTGGTCCATATCTAAATACAGGGATCTTTGAGCCTGACACCATGTGGCGCCATCTGATTGGTGCATGGCAGCACACACGGATTCTCGTGCATTAGGCGTCCTTGAGAGGTGTAGATAATGCCCTGTTTATAACAAATTTTAAAATTTTTAAATAAACAAAAAAATGATTAAGATAGATTAAATCTCATTAGATCATAATATTTTTAAATAATGTACATCTAATCTGATTAGATGTTTATTATGATATTGTATATATCTAAATCATTAAACAATTTGAATATCTAACTATTTTGGATTATTTAGAAATGTACGCACATCGAATTTAAATTCATCCTAATTTTCAACAACTTAAAACTTGAGTGGAATAGAAAATCTCGTTATTAAACTCTTTTAGTAACAATAATCATGTATTATTTCCTTAACGAAATTCTCAATTTCACTCATTTGCAACTCTATTTATAAACTTTTATTATGTTTTATATTAGCCTCACGCCTATAGATATTAAAAAAAAAAAAAAAAAAAACCCCTCATGCCTATTATGAACATAATTAGAGGCTAACTTTGATACCAAGTGCTGGGAATAATTCAAAAATAATTCCCTTGAATTGGCTAGAGCTCTGTAGTGGAAACAATTTAAAATTCTTAGTTCTAAATGTAGAGACGTCTAATCTAATATGTTCTTAGAATATATGAGCATAATAAACATGAAATTAAAAGCATAAAAAAATGTGAAAAATTTAAGGAAAGCTTCAAAAAAAGTAATTAGGAATACGTAGAATGTGGGCCACAATTGTCACCTCGTGGAATCACTAAGACCGTGAGATCTTCTATGCAATGACCACTTGGCACCCAGAGTGTGGCTCCAAAAAATATTTACTAGGTAAAATTTCAAACAGAAATTCTTCCATTTTAATTTTTCGAAAAATCAAAATTTTAAAAAAATTTTGGGATGTTAAACTCAAATTCCAAGACCCCTATTTATAATAGGTACAATTCCAGTTAATTTGTTGATGTGTAATGCTAAAATAATAACAAAGCGCATTTTTAAATCAAATAAAATGACGTTGGAATAATAGGAAAAAGCATGTTTTTTGGCCTCATCAAACCTGACATGTGGCGGCCCATTATATGTTGCCTAGGCCACCACCCAGACCATTGACAAGGAGGCAATTGCGCGCTGGTTGGCTAGTTTCTTAGGTCGCGGATAGCAATGATACAACTTATCAAGATTTTAGGAATTAGGGTTTTCTTATCAAGTTTTGAGATCAATACAAGAAATAGGAAGGGAGAAGTATAATAGAATTTGTCAGGCTGAAGGAAGATCTTTATTACTCAAGTCATGCTTTACAATGTAAAATTCACTTGGTTTATATACCAAAACCAATACAAGTAACAACCATATTACCTAAATCATATTCCTAACAACCTTTAGCAACATAATTATGAATCAATATCATCAAGAAGGAATTCCACTGCTGCCACGTGCTCACGTTGTGATCCCAAAACTAGTTTGCGTTGTATAAATACTCCCCCTCTCAACCACACCCTTGACCTCAAGGATGAAAATCTGGGAATTTTTGCTGCAAATCAACGAGAAACTGCCAAGTAGCATCTTCCCTTGGAAAATCCTTCCATTGAACCAAAACCTTTGTTGCAGCTCTGTTAGTACACCTCACTATACCTTTATTCAAAATAGTCTTAGGTTCTTTGACAAGGATGACATCTTGGCAGGTCAAGGAACAATAGTGCCAGGAAGTGGCCCATGATGAAGCTTAAACTGGGATACGTGGAATTGTGATGAATTTTAGAAATAGGGGGAAGAGATAACTTGTAGGCCACCTTTCCTACAGCTGTAGAAATCCGGAAAGGAACCTTGGTGATAGTTTCTAGTTGCTCCTTCGTACCAATGACAATTGTCAATAAGGGTGTAATTTAAGATACACCCAATCTCCCACTTGAACGGAACGTGTAGACTGCTTCCTGTTGGCTGTTTGTTTCATTATGTTCTTAGCTCTATCTGAGGGAACCTCAGTACATGTAACATTTCTTCCCTCTTACACAAGCTTCGATCCACTGCCACAACTTGACTCTCTCTAGGAAAATATGGAATGTGCAAAGGTGGTGGTTGGCCATAAACAACTTCATAGGGATGAGTGTCAGGTGGTATTATACCACCGCTATGCTAAAGGTTACCATTTTTCCCAATAAGATGGATTTGTTTTACACATACACCTCAAGTAGGTCTCCTACCCCCATTGACCACCTTTGATTGGCATTGGCTTAAGGGAGATATGATGCAGATAGTACTAACTTCACTACTTGAACAGAAAACATAGCTTGCCAAAATTCACTAATCATCTCTATCACTAGGCCATGAAGCTTGTACATGTTGTCCATGTAAGTCTGAGCAATTGTAGTGGCTGAATAAGGATGAGCAAGAGACATAAAATTGGTTGTCTTATTAAGCCTATCCTTCACAACAAAAATAACATCTTTCCCAGAAGATTTGGGAAGGCCGTCTTTGAAATCCATAGAGACATCAGTCCACACCATATCTGGAATAGGTAAGGGTTGGATGAGCCTCGGATAGGCTACATTGTCATGCCTTCCGAATAAAAGAGAGATTTAACTCATTGCAAAGTGGCATCCCTGCCTGAATTACCACCACTGGAAGAAGTATGCAACCATTGTAATATTTTATGTTTCAGATTAGAGTTATTTCCAATCACAAGCTTCCCTTTTCTTTTCAATTGCTGCTAATGCCAAGTGTACTTGGGATGGTTGTGAGTACCTGTCAGCAGCTTCTATATTATCTGCTTTAACTATGTATCAATTTGCCATGTCAATGAAATCAATGCATATTGTTGATAGTAAGCATCATACATTAAACATTGTTGCCAAAAATTCTTAAAGAGCATCAGCTATAATATTCTCCGTCCCTTTATTGAAGTTGATGACATAGTTGAAACCCATGATTTTAGAAAGCCATAAGTGCTGGAAATAGGTGTTGAGTGAGCTTTTGTTCCAGTAAAAATTTTAAGCTCTTTTGATATGTTTTAAGGGTAAAGGTGTTGCTGAGGAGATATTGCTCCCATTTCTGCATGGTATAAACCATGGATAATAGTTCCTTTTCATAAACTAAAGGGAGTTGTTGTTTAGGACTAAGAGCGTTGCTGATGAAAGCCAATGGATGGCCTTCTTGAATCAATACTACCCCTATCCCATGATTGTAAGAGTTAGTCACTATTAGAAAGGGCTTTGTAAAGTCTGGCAGTGCTATGGTGGGAGCTGAACACATTGCACGTTTGAACTCAAGGAAGGCAGCTTGTGCCTCTATAGACCAACACTTGTTATCCCTCTGTAATAGAGCAGTGAGAGGCTTTGCAATACCTCCATATCCTTCTATGAAGCTCCTATAATATCTAGTGTGCCCCAAGAATCCTTTAAGTTTCTTGAGGTTATGAGGAATAGGCCAATTAAGAATGAATCCTAGCTTTTTTGGATTTGTGGCAATCCCATCAGCTGAGATTACATGATCAAGATACTCTATTTGTATCTCAGCAAAGGAACACTTGCTCTCCTTAGCATTTAAGTGATGCCTCCTCAGAACTTCAAACATTAGTTGCAGATGAGCTACATGGCTTGACAAATTACTATACACTAGTATATCATAAAAAAACACCGAAACAAATTTCCTCAAATATGGCGCAAATATCGAATTCATCAAGGATTGGAAAGTAGAGGGAGCATTAGTAAAACCTTAGGGCATTACCAAGAATTCATAGTGTCTAAAATAAGTCTTGAAAGCTGTCTTTTGAACATCATCCTTGTACATTCTTATCTGATAGTACCCTGATCTATAATCTATCTTGGGGAATAGCTTAACACCTCCCAATTTATTTAGGAGCTCTTCTATTAAGGGAATTGGAAACTTGTCTTTGATTGTGGCTTGATTTAAGTCCCTATAATCAAACGCACATCTTCCATAACCCATTTTTCTTTTTCACCAATGCAATAGCTGAGGCATAAGGGCTGTTACTAGGTTGAATGTAGCCTTTGTCAAGTAGTTCTCACACCATTTTTTCAAGGACATTTTTCTGTAGAGTTCGATAATGATAGGGCCTCATGTTAATAGGCTAGGTTCTTTCTTTTGGGTGTATTCTGTGTTCAAATGCAGGCCTAACAAGAGGAAGCACTTGTGGATCATCAAGTATGTCTGCATAGATGTAATAAACTTTTAATCTTTGCAGGTAGTGGAAGTTTTCTCTATTCTCCTGAATCAAATCCCAAGGCCATTAGTTTAGCATTGCTGTGGGAAGTATGCTGGGGACAGCCTACAAGATAGCAATATATGGTGCAAAAGGCAATGATTTGGAGCCAACCGCTCTACATGCTCTTGCATCGTTTCCCTTCAAGGTGTGTTGCTTCCTATTGACGGTAAAAAAATCATGGTGAGCTTTCTGAAGTTACAACTATTCTCCCTAAGTGCAAACAACCACTCTGTACTCAACACCATGTCACATCCTCCAGGGGGTATGAGTAAGAAGTCAGCAGTATAATGTGATCCTTGCATGCTCCAGGTCAAATTTTGGTAGGCTACTGCCATCGGCTAGTGATATAGACAGTGGTTCCATTTGTATAGCTCTACTTCCCAACTTTGTAATCAAAGATGAATCAACAAAATAGCAGGTAGACACAAAGTTTACTAATATATGTAGAGACCTCTTTCTCAAATATCCTATAACCCTCAAGGTCTGGTAATGATGATCTCCTGACATGGCATGGAGAGATACTAGTGCAGTGGACTTCATTTCCATCTTTTCCTCTACTAGCCCCTCGAATTCATGATATGAATTATCATCATCTTCACCAACAAACTCTTTAATGAATAATCGAGGTCCTCTAGCCTTACACTTATGTCCACATTCAAAATTTTCATTGGAAAAGTAGCAAAGCCCCCTAGATCTTTTCTCTTGCAATTCACTCTTAGTTAAGGTGTGATGAGGTCTATGGGTAGGAATGGAATTCGATGTTGGAATTGGGGGTTTGGCATTATACACATTTTGTTTATTGGAATTTTAGGGAAAGTATGGTGTTGATTTGGAAATGGAGTGTGTAGGTAACAAAGGGATCATTGAATATCTCAACTGTTTTGCATAGGCTTCTGTCTTTGCCTCAGCTAACTTAGCAAAGCAAGTGTCTTGTTGTAAGTTATCAGGATTTTTAGACCTCACCTCTAGCTCTAAATCATCCCTCAACCCAGTTAGGAAGCAACCAACTAGTTGAGTTTCTTTTAAATTCCTTCTCATTGCTATAGCATCAAATCTTGCTAGATAGTCTTTGGCACGGCCTTCTTGCCTCAAGCTCATGAGTTTAGACACAGGGATTTCGCAAGGGTTGCCAAATCGAGTTTGTAAGGAACTCACATAATCTTCCTAACTCAGTACTACATTAGGAGCTTTGCTTTTCATCAATTGTTGGTGCCATGGAAGAGGCAAGCCCCTCAAATGAACAAAGGTCAGTCTAATCTTAAAAGAAGCCAGTGTGTCATCAATTGCAAAAAATTGTTCACAAATATACAACCACCCATTCACATCATCACCAAATAGCAAGGGAAACTCCATTTTACTTAGTCTGGCTGAGTACATGTTATTACATGCTGAACTTCCAAGATTCTGATAATTTATAGTGGTGCATTGCCATGTGTTTCCTTCCATTAATGTGCTTCTATCAATTGGCTTGCTCTACTGCAATGCCATGCCAATTATAATTTCTCTAAGTTCTTGCAACAGGATTTGAGCTCTCCTACTAAAAATTTTACTGCTTCATTGGTAGATCTAATCTAGAAAGCTAATGTCTCTTCAACTCTTCTGATCTCTTTAACTGATTGCGTGCTATTTGCCATGATTGCCAAGGATTTCAAGCAATTACCATAGGTTAGAGGATCCAAGCTCTTAAACCAATGATATCACTTGATATGATTTTGGGAATGAGGGTTTTCTGACCAAGTTTAGGATGAATGCGAGGAGTAGGGAGGGAGAAGTAGAATAAAATTTGTAAGGGGGAAGGAAGATTTTATTACTCCCTTCATGCTTTATAATGTATAGTTCACTAGGTTTATATACCACAACCAATACAATTAATAACCACATTACCTAATTCAAATTCCTAACAACCTTTAGCAACATGATTATGAATTAATATCATCAATAAGAAATTCCACTACAGTCATGGCCCCTGCTTGTGTCCCCAAAACTAGTTTGCCTTGTATCAAGCAACCTGACCACTTGTAGCGTGACAAGTGTCGCACTGTGATTGGCATAGGGAGAACTGTGTGGATTCCAAGGCTGTAAATGCGTATTTCCTCTTTTTTTTTTGTTTAACTTCCCACATGTGTAAATTCATCTCATGAATATTATTTTGTAAGATGAATAAATAATTCATTTAATAAATGTTTTTAGCAAAACAAATTTATTTATCACATGAATAAATAATTCATCTAATAAATTGGCTTTAAATATTCTTCAATTGGTGTAATTCTAGAGGCTTGCAGAGGGACATCATTGACAATTCAATTCTAGCCATAAATGGGTCAAATCTAATTATCAATACCTGATAACATTGATTAGCATTTAGTAATATTTAATTCTACTAAATAAACATTAAAGCAATCTAGAATTATTCCATTATTTCCAAATGACTTTTATAATAACAATTAACCTCTCTATTAGATATTCAAGAGAAAAAAATAACTTCAACTGCTACTACTGCTCTTCTTATAGTGTTCTTGACTTGCCCTTTTCTGAATAATTTATTAATATAATAACATATTTATTGTATTAATTCCAAATATTAAACACCTGAAAAATTTAGCCAAAGTTTTTTGAATCTATTAAAAGACTTGCAAATCAACTAAAGGGATATCTATATCTTGTAAGAGACTACAGATTCTATATTAAATGTTTTGCTCCTACTATAATTTTCGCTGTCACCTAATGTACAAAGGATGTTGGCCCTCTAAATGAGACCTCAATTTTCAGTACATTAAAGTGACACACACTACACGCACGAGTTCAAGAAAATCATAGGATTTAGAGTTATTGTCTTACTAAAAGAATTAATTATTTCTAATAGCAGTTAAAAAACAGATAATTCAGGTGGTCAAACTAAGTGTTCCAACCCCATTGACAAATTCCAACATGACACTTTTAGATCATTATCCACATGACTAGGATAGGTCATCTAAAGTATTATATTATAGTCTCATTAGACAAGTTGTCATAAGTTATCACCAACTATGAACATGCTTTGATAACTATGAACATGCTTTGATAACATATCACAAATTTGATTTAAGTCTATCTATGGCTCAATCTGATTAACCACTTAAACAAAATTTGTCATGTTATCTTGGACTACGTCCATCTCATGGAACATTTTAGAAAACAATCACCCGTATATTTGACTCATAAAAATAATTAGATAATAAATAAATAAAATAGTTTTATTTAATCAATATTTGAAATAAAATAATTGGGTTTTCCAGGATGCACATCCAAAAAATCTCCCACTTGTCCTAAACCCGATTCCAGCAATTGGGTTAATTATTTGTGTATCTCAAATTATGAGTTAAAATTAATGTTGTATAATAGATTAGTCATTCCAAAGGGCACTAACTTATCGACATTGAATATGGTATTTTGCTGTTATAATAAGAAGAGAGATTTTGCTTTTGTCCACAGGGAAGATTGTAATGAAATGTCTTGGACTCTCATGGGTCGATCAATAAAAGAAGAGGTTGCATATTCTGCATAAAGGCAAAAATGTATGATAGTCTTCGAATTTTATTTTTGTTGTTACAATGAGAGGAGCAATTAAAATTTTTCCCCAATGGGAAAATTGTTATAAAATGTCTTAGACTCTTATGGGTGGATTTATAAAAGATGTATTTTTCGTCTAAAGGGGAACATGTATGATAGTCTTAGACTTCTATTTTGATTGTAGTAAATCTAATGAAATGTCCTATACTCTCATTGTTGGATCTACAAGAGGAGCAGTTGCATTTTTCGCCCAAAGGGAAAAACCTAATGATCATCTTAGACGCTTATGTTAATTAAAGTAAATTTATATATATATTATTCAATGCCTTATGTTTGTCCTAACATGGCTTTGTTGCTCCTTTGTTTTCTCTCATTTTCAATTGTCAATCATTTGATCACTCCATTAAATTCCTTTCTAACATTGTCTTGAGCTAGTTACAAATTAAAAAAAAAAAAGAAGAAACAAAAAATGGAAAAAGGATGTGGAGGTAGTCTTAGATTTGATGGACTTGGATAACATTAATTAAAAAAGATGTTATTAGTAACAAAAGATGGCATAAAAGATAGTTACAAAAACTCTCCCACTTGTCCTTGATCTTACACTTGTAAGTGCACTTGAAGAGAAATTAATTTGTTTGCTCTGAAACGAGTCTTGTGGATGTTCTTTTTAATTATTGGTGGTTGGATAATGGTGTATATATTCACATTGGCAATAATTTGCAGCACGTGGTAAGCAAACGGAGGTCAAATTAGAATGATGTCAATGTTCATGTGGGCAATGGACTTAAAGTTAATGTTGACTTTTTATAGATAAATGTGGTTATTGGTTTGGTTTTGAAAGTGGTGTTGTTGAATTATTTTATAATTCTCATGTTACTGGTGATGGTTTATATCGTTTAAATCTGCAACCTTTTGAAAATTATTCCTCAATGAATGTTTAAAGGTGTTGTCTACAAAAGGTTCAATATGGATAACATCTTTTGTTTTATGCACAAAGGTGTCTTAGTAACATTTTGAAAAGAAGAATTCAAAGATTGGTAGAAGATAAATTTTATCACAACTCAATTTTGAATGATTTGAAACTTTAATTGATTATAATAAAGGAAAATGGACCAAGACAAAAATGAAAGTTTTGATTCGTAGTTCTAATATTTTAGAAATTATTCATACTAATATAAGTGAACCATGTATAACATCCTTGAATTGGTTTGAGTAGTTTATATCCTTCATTGATGAGGTCCTCGAAATGTCTATGTTTACGTTTTAAGGAAATGTACGAGGTGCTTGGCAAACTTAAGATATATAAAACTGAGGTTGAAAAACAACTTAGAGAAATGATTAAATTTGTGAGGGTTGACCATGGTGGTGAATACTATGTAAAAAGTATGATGGATTTGCTCAATGTAAGGGTCATTTTGCAAAGCATCGAGACGAATGTGGGATTATTGGCCACTACACCATGCTAGGTACACCTAAGTAAAATGGTATTGTAGAAAGACAAAATCTCTATCTCATGGATATAGGAAGGTGCATGATGTATAGAACTAATCTTCCTCAATTTTTATGAAGTGAGGCTTTGAAAACAATTATTTATATTTTTAATAGGATTCCTTCTAAATCAGTTCATAAAACTTAATTTGAACTTTTGATAGGTAGAAAGCCTAATTTGAGCTTTTTTCATGTTAGGGGTTGTCGAGTTGAAGTCAAAATTTATAACCCTATTGAAAATAAAACTGAACCTAGAACTACAAATAATTGTTGTATTGGACACCCAGACTATTCTAAAGTCTGTAGGTTTTTCTGTCTTGGGTATGACACTAAAATCGTACAATCTATTTATGACAAATTCCTCGAATATGATGTGCATCATTGTGATTTCTTATATAAGAACGATGTGGTATTGGAAGAGAAGGAAGGCTTAGTTATTGTATCTCTTATTCGTGAAAAAGTCATCCGTTAGTCTTTCCAAGGCAATGATGGCAGCATTCCACAAGAACAGCCTATAGGCGAGCAAATTCAAAAAAGTCGACAAAAACTAGAACTAGATCAATCCCAACCTTTAAATATTCCTTTTGAGCCTAATCGAGGCTGTTCAAAGAGGGAGCGTATTTTTGGTATTCTTGATGATTATGCTATGTACTTGGTTGAAAATGGTGGTAATATGAGGGATTTCGATGATGCAGCTTATTATAGTGATGTCATCACAAGTTGAAAGTTGTATGAAACAATTAAAGATGAAATGCAGTCTATGACATCGATAAGGTATAAGACTTGGTAGAATTGCTTAATCGATAAAAACCCATTGGATGTAAGTGCACATATTTAAGATGAAAAGAGATTCTAAAGGAGTCATAGATCGTTTTAAGGAGAGACTAGCGGCAAAAGATTGGACTCTTAACAGAAAAGGAATCGATCACAAGGAAAATTTTTCCCCGATTTCTTCAGAATAGAATTTTAGAATTGTTATAGCTCTTATAACACATTTTGATCTAGAGTTGCATCAAATTAATGTTAAAACAATCTTCTTAAATGGAAATTTAAAAGAAGAGGAATACATCACTCAACCTGAGAGTTTTATAGAAAAGGGGAAAGAACATCTACCGTGTCAACTTAATAATATATATGGCCTAAAGCTAGCCTCCCATCAATGGTATTTAAATTTTGACGAAGTTATTTTAATCTTGGCTTTGTAGAGAATAAGGTTGATTCATCAAGATTCTACGAGAAAATTCATTATTTTGGGTCTATATGTTGATGAAAGTTTACTCGTTGGTAATGATTTGGGTTTGTCGCATGAAACATAGAAGCTATGAAAACTTTGATGAAAATATGGACGTTGCATCTTTTGTGCTCCGAATAGAGACAAAACATGAGGACAATAGGTTTAGGACATATTACCCTTGAGTTTCTTAAGGTTGGAGACATGGTAAAACAATGGTGATTTTATGATTGGGAAAATTAGTACTGAATCTATGCTTCTTGAAGTAGTTCAATTATAGTAGTGGTCCAATTGACACAATTCGATCAGCCAAACAATCATAATTGCTTAAGTTCAATGGAAATTGTGTTGCGCTTTAGTATAGTGTAAGGCAATTACAAGTATAATTATACTTGGATATAGGGCATATGAGTATAAAAATAGGGGCCATGATGAAGAAGAGGAAGACATGAGAGAAAAGAGAACATAAAAAGGTAGAGAGATAGAGTGCTCTAATACAATCAACATAATCCCCAAACTAAACCATATTACCTTATTTATACTACTAGTTAATTGGTCTTTTAATGGTAATTAAGTGGACCGCACGCCTCTGTTGCATTCTGATTCCAGACCTTGTCATTTTGGCTTGTGTGTTAGCGTGTCCCAAATCGCCACATTGGCGGTTGCTGAGTTAATAATAAAATTCGTATCAATACTCCCCCCCCCCCCCCGTGAAATGACCTTGGCCCCAAGGGTCGAAACTTGGGTAGCAAAGTTGAAGGTTTTATAAATACTCCAAAGTAGTGTCCTCAAATGGTTGATAGGCCCACTGAACCAACGATCAAGTATCAGCTTGTCTACGGTGTCTGGCCATGCATTGGTCTAGTATACAAGCTAATAAAGAGAGAGCATTGCGGGGCGGCCGGGTAGCGGGCAATGGCATGCTATAGTGAGAATGGCATGACAACGTTTTAAGAGTGAGATGTGAACAATATTATGTATCTAAACATTGCTTGAGTAATCAAGTTCATAAGCTCCTGGCCTGATGCGATCAAGAATCTAGAGTGGTCAATGAAAATGGAAAGACAGCTTATGGAAGCTTTTATGTTCGACGCTATGTTGGCGATAAGCTAAAGCTTGGGCCATAAATAATCACCTATCTGGAATTCCCGCTCTGAACATAGTCGTTCAACTTGTTATTTCATTCTATTTGGAGCATTATGCAAATGAAACTTCGACTTAGCAATGGTATCCTCGCAAGCACAAAGACTGCTGTCCACCATATGACATGCGGAACATGAATGGGAAGAGGTTTCCCATGGAGTATCTCATATGGGGACATACAATCAAATATGTGGAACGACATGTTGTTCCACCATTCCACTGGTGGTAACAATTTACTCCACTCTTGAGGCTTTTCTGTGGCCTTGTAATGGAGATAAGTCTCAAGAAATCGATTCATGATCTCGGTTTTCCCATCTGATTGAGGATGGTAGGCAGATGACTTTTTAAGCTGTGTCCAGAATCGTGCAAATAGTTCCTGCCACAATGTGCTGATGAACACCGAGTCCCAATCACTAATGATACTGTTAGGCATACCATGTAGTTGGCAGATCTAATTTGTGGACTATAAAGCCGTGGTCATAGTAGTGTACTAATATCAAAGAGCTAGAAAATGCTTGTGTTTGCTGAGATGATCAACAACCACCAATATCACTATAAAACTGAGAGAGGGGGGAAGTCCATTAAAAAAATCAAGTGATATACTACTCCAAATTGGGAGTGGGATTGGTAGGAATTGAAGTAACCTGGGTTGTGCAACGATCTCGTACTTATTCTTATGACATGTGGGACATTTTTGAATATAAGCTTTAGTGTTAGACTTGAATCCCTTCTAGTAATAATGTCCTAATACAGTGGTATGTAGCCTCGACATCTGAATGGCTACTCATGGGTGAATCATGCAACCATAGTAGGATGGCTCGGTGAAGCTAGGGTGAGGCACCCACTACTTGTTGACCTTAGCACTTTAAATGTTGATGTTACCAAGAATACTGAGGATTAGAGATGGGATCTATCTCCTTCTCTTGAATAACTCGGTTATGGATATGATCTCGGGGCCAAGAATGCTGAAGGTTGAAATAAAAGTTGGAGGAGATGGCTGAGATCTCCATACACAGCACCTTGGTGCCCGAATAATGAGATAAGGGATTGACGACATGGGTTTTGGTCCGCTTCTTATTGGGATATTGTAGTCAAATCCAATTAGTCGAGAAAGCACAGAGTGCTGAAAGGGATTTGACAATTTTTGCTCAAGCAAGAATTTAAGGCTCTGTTGATCTATTCTGATGGTGAAGTGTCATCCTTTGAGATATTATTTCCATCTACCAATGATAAACTCGAGTGCCAGGAGCTCTGTCTCATAGATGGGCATTTCTTTAAGCTTCAGGGCAAGAATGCTTCTGATGAAGGTGAGAGGGCAGCCTTCTTGCATCAGAATTGCTCAATGCCCAACGCGGATGCATTGGTTTCAAGAATGAACTCTTTCGGAAAGTCCGATGGTGCTAAAACAGGGACGGTGGTTAATGCTTGTTTCAACTTCAGCAATGAAACTTCGGCTTTAGTAATCGACTCAAAAGCATTCTTCTTGAGTAGTATGGTAAGAGGCCGAGCTATTAATCCATAACCTTCGATAAAACCCTGGTAATATCCCTGCTACCTGAGAAATCCTCTCAATTGCTTTAAGTCTCGTGACCTAGGCCATTCAAACAAAACTCATAATTTTTTGGGATCAACTGAAACTCCCTATCCGGACATAAAATCAACACGGTACTGGAATTGGTGGACGGAAAAAGAGCATTTAGAACGTTGAGCAAAAAAATAGATTGTTATAGAGGATGGTGAGCACCACCTGCAGATGGTTTAGGTGATTGAGCACGATGCACTACAAATGAGGATATCCTCAAAAAACAAGGATGAACCTATAAAGATGAGGTCTAAATATCTCATTAATGATTGCTTGAAATGTTAACGGGGGGCGTTGGTTAAACCAAAGGGCATCACTATGAACTCAAAGTGCCTGGAATGCATTCTAAAAATTGTTTTGTAGATGGTTTGGGCTACCATATGAATTTGTTGATACCTAATTGAAGATTAGTTTTCAAAAAGAGCACTAACCAATGTAGGTCATCAAGTAGATCCTCTACTACCAGTGTTGGATACTTGTCTCTGAATGTCATCTTGTTTAGGGCCCTGTGATCCACACACAGTCTCTAAGACTCGTACTTCTTTTGAACTAAAACCACGGGTGATGCAAATGAAGATGAGCTCTTAGTTGTAACATCTCTTGTATCAAATGCTCAATGATGCCTTTCTAGAATGCTGGATAGTGGTGTTGTCTTAAATTCACTGAATTACTACCTTCCCTTAGTGGAATATTGTGATCAAAGCCCAGTTAAGGAGGGGGTAGTACGACATTCTCTGAGAAAGTACCTACGTAATCGTCAAGGACCGATAGTTCTGTTCGGTCACCAAAGTCAAGTCCTGGCACAGTAATAATGCCGAAAAAATATACAGCTAGTTTGTTTACTACTGGGAAAGAGAAGCATCATTACGTTGTCGCAGAAGTTGATGGAGAGTGCTTCCCCACAACATTTTCTAGCGTCCTTTCTTAACCCTTCGCAATTTGTGATGACCATGTAGTGAAAATTCCATATTAACTCTTTAAAGTTCCACTGGATGTTGTCTAAGGTACTCAACCATTGAATGCCAAGCACCATATGGCATCCCGATAGAGGTATAATGAGAAAATCAGATACAAGTTCTGCTTCTTGTACCCTCCATCTGAATTTTAGACAAACAACTTCTCTCACGAGTTGTTTATCGTCTGCTACCATAACTTTGAGTTGAAAGGTGGTATCAACTACACATCTTAGCTGATGAGCCATGGTGGAGTCGACGAAATTGTTCGTGCTACCACGGTCTATCAAAATTATTAGAACCCGCTTCCCACAGTGACCATGAACCCGCATTGTTTGATAGTTATTAAGTCCCTTGATGGAATGAATCGATATCAGTGGTTTTGTATCAGGCTTGCTCTCGATCACGGTTTGCTCCTCGAGCTCCTCCTCAACCTTTACCTAGAACAACCGAACACTTTTCTTCATTGAACATTTATGACCTGGAGTAAACTTATCATGACAATAAAAGCACAGATTCTTGGCTTGATGTCCCTCTATATCTACGGGAGTTAAAGCCTGGTGCCTCCTAATTAGGTTATTTGAGTGGGCAGGATTGTGTTTGAGGTTTGGGGCCGAAAGGGTACAAGGTGGCTAGTGTTAGAAATGACTAACCTAGTTATTAATTAATCTAACTCTAATGCCAATTGTTAGGTTCACATTTCTCCAACTGTGGTCCCAACAAAGTGCATCTTTCAGAGCACTCAGCATAGGAGACTGTTCTCACTACCTAAGCCCTCGGTAGGAGAGTCACGCTTCGTGACACCTCACACGCAAGAGTTCCCGGGAATAAGTTTATCTCTATACATCCCTTTGCTCTAATACCAATTGTTGGGTTAGATTTCAAAAATCTTCCCTAATTTAATTAAATTAGTGCAGCGGAAAGGCTTAAAATTCATAATTTTAAACCTAGGGTTGATATAAAATTCCTAATTTTGAATCTGCAGATTTAAAATTTTAGTTTAAACATACTGGCCTATACTCTAATATATTCATAACAATAACATGAATTTATATAGGGCATAATAAAAGAAGCTATAAACAAATAGAAAAGCAAAAACTAAAAGCGAAAGAAAGAAGAATATCTAGAATTGCTCCAAATAAAAAAAAAAGAAAATCATATTACTCCTCCAAAGCCAAGAAGCTAAGACTGAGCGGCGTTTTATGCAATGACCTCGAAACGTCCGGAGAGTAGGCTCCGAAAAATACTAAACTTTGAGGAAATAAAAATTTTAAAATAAATTTTTCTCTTCCACTAGGTCTCCGATAGTTAACACTTTCAGAAACCTTTAATTTTTTTTAATTCTAAATTAAATGCCAAACCCTTGAAATAGGTACCTCTATTTATAGTAGTATATCGGAGCGAAAAACTACGAAATAAATGATGTGGGATGTGCAAGTTCAAAACGAAACATAGTGTACAAGGCCTTCGTTTTTCAAATTAATGTGTGCCACATGTTGCCATGTGATTGGTCCATGCCGCTGTCCCCTTTTACCAGAGTGTGTAGCGTGGCACGCTCAGGTTGGTTCATGCCCAATGGCACGGATCGACCCACAGAGAGATCCTAGCGCGTGACACTAGTTCGTTCGATTCAGTGCGCACGGATCCTGAGCTGGGTTGCAACTTTTTGCCTTTTTTTTTGGCTTTGTTTTTTATATGTAAAAATTTCATCTTATGAATTTTAATTTTTAAAAATACTTTATTTTATAAATTTTAACTTTTATTCATCTATTTAATAATATTTGGCAAAATTAAACTTACCCATCTCATGGATAAATAATTTATGGCATGAATTCTTTAATTTTTTTTAATGGTAATAAAATATAGAGGCTTGCACAGGAACCTCAAGGACAATTTAAATCTAGCTCCAAATGAGTTAAATTAACCATCTCATGATATAATTTAATTACCATTTAATTAGCTTAATTTTACTAAATAAATCTCACTGCACTCTGGACTTAAATTATTTATTCGATAATTCCCTCAAACAGGCTGTATTGATGACAACAACCTCTCCACCTAGATGCCCATGACAAAGAATAAATATAACCACTACCATTATCCTTCTCACAGCTTCTCCATTAGCTACCGCCTTGCCCTTCATTGAATAATTCATTTATACTTGAACATATTCATAGTATAAATTCCAAATGTCAAACACTTGGAATACTTTGGCCAAAGATTTCGAATTATTAAAATATTTGCGAATCAACTAAGGGGACATCTAAGAATTTTGTCAATATACTTATTCATCACTTTGGAGTTCTGTACGAGGTGGGTCTCATCAGGTTGAGCTGAACCTCAAGCTCTAGCTACACACCCGATTTGATATTCCCTACATGATCAAACGAACGATTAGAGGCGCCTGTGGAGCAACCCATGGGGGATCCCTCTGATGCTCAAGTCAGTATCAATACCATGAAATAATAAATAAGGGCAAGAAATAAACAGAAATAATAGATATAAAATACTTAGCTTGAGAGAAGTAAGGCACTTGAATGATTATTGCTCCGGAGAGGTAATCATAGAAGGAGAAGAAGAAGAAGTTTGCCTCCATTTTATAGAGGAAGGGTGTTTATGGATGAGTATGTCTTTTTTGATAAATATGTTTTATTCTATCCTTTGGTTACATATCTGGATAAAATGGGCGAGTAACGTTGTTTTTCTACTGGGCGAATTGCGTTGTTTTTCTACGGGGGAATTGTGTTGTTTTTCTACTAGGAAAATTTCATTGTTTTTCTACTGGGTGAATTACGTTGTTTTTTACTGGGCGAATTGCGTTGCTTTTTACAGGGCGAATTGTGCTTTTTTTTATTGGGCGAGTTGTGTTTCTTTTCTACTGGGTGAGTTGCATTGCTTTTCTACTGGGCGAGTTGTGTTGTCCTTCTACTGGGCAAGTTGTGTTCTTCTACTGGGCGAGTTATGTTGTTTTTCTACTGGGAGAATTGTGTTGTTTTTCTACTGGGCGAATTGCATTATCTTTCTACTGGGAAAATTGCGTTGTTTTTCTACTGGGCGAATTGTGTTATTTTTCTACTGGGTGAATTGCATTGTTTTTCTATTGGGCGAATTACTGGGAGAATCGGGTTGATTTTGCCTTTACTCGATGAATTATGTTGATTTTGCCCCTACTGGGCAAATTGTGCTGCTTCATTTTTTTGTCTAAATGATTGTCCTTGTAACCTACTTGCTCAGCTATAGTAGCAAGCAGCTCAATAATAATTTGCCAACATACTAGTCCCTCTACTTTGTGAGTAAACTTCAGTCATTCCAAGTTCGGTCACTAAGTAATAAAATTGTCTTGTTCTCAGTTTTTCACTGTACCTCATTTTCTTGAGTGATAGAGGTATTCAGTATTCTATTTTGGCCCTTCTTATTTGTAATTCTTGTTTGCTTTGGTTTTTAAGCGTTTTGCCCCTTTATTTCAGTAAACATTTATTGGCGACTCAAGCTATATGTAATAAACATGTAAGGATATTACTATCATGATTAGACACCAGGTATATTTTATAAAACGATGAGTGTGATGCATTTAGCTTATGTTACCTTGACAGGTCAAGACATTTTTGGCTAGAGCCCAAGGTGGTTGAATTCGTGTACCTGGTCAATATACTGGTGATAGGTGTAACCTATTTGGATAAGATTAAAGTGCCTAATATGTTGTGTTGCCTATTTATTGCCTAGGTAAACAATATATAATATACCATAATGTAGTTAATGTGAAGAGTATGCCCTTGAAGAGTATTGCACTCATTGCGGGTGATTTCACCAAGGCGGACCATGGTGATAAGTATTGCACCTGTTGTGCTGATTTCACTAGGGTGGACTATGGTGATAAGTATTGCACCCATTGCGTGTGATTGCACCAGGGCGAACCATGGTGATAAGTAATGCACTCGTTGTAGATGATTTCACCAAGGCAAACCATGGTGATAAGTATTGCATGGAGCATGCTGATAAGTATTACACCCGTTGAGGGTAATTGCACTAGAGCGGACTATGGTGATAAGTATTGCACCCATTATAGGTGATTGGACCAAGGCGGATCATGGTGATGGGTACGCACTTGGTAAATATCAAGTGTCATGTATAGAATGCCTGGATAACGTCAAGGTAGTAAGCATAATCGAGATAGTAAAACCACATAGGTTAGTATTCTTATCTGATGATGAGCATATCGAGGATATATATCAAAGTAAAGATAGGTTGCTAGAATTAACACACTTTGCGGGCTGTCACATGCTACGTAAGAAGGAAATCAAGCATATGGTATTTCATTCTCAAAGGATGTCTTCGACTAGCACTGGTTTACCTCTAGCATTCATCTATGGACTGATGAGCTTGGTATGCCTCCTGTTTGATGATTGCAAATAAATAATCGCACGAATAGTGATTAGTAGTATTCATATAATGCACTTGCACCCAAGTTTCACCCAAAGGATGTGATTCATCATATAGATTATTTTTAATTTTTGAAGCAGCACTTATGTTTGATATGCGGCTTAATAACGACCAGCCTTCAATACCCTTTTATCATGATGCTTATTGCTAAACAACACCTATTGCTAAGTTGAGTAGGCTATGAAAAGAGTTTAGAGTGGACTGTAGGAAAGTCCAAGACCTTCTTAAGTAGGTCACTGCAGATATTGAACTAGTTCATCTTACTCCTAACTTTTTATTCAGACTGCCACACTCGAAAGGGCTTTTTACTATTGAGTTATCATTTATGTTTATATGTCACTAGCTTATTACTCGTCATCTTGAGTAGGTGGTTAATAAGTGCCTAGAGGTAGGCAGATAAAAGCGACCTCTTATATTGCTTTTCATAAGTCATTGGCCAATACTAGTGCCTAACTACCAAAGAGTTAATTAGGGTGTGGGTTGCTCAAGCATGGTAATAGGTGTCATCTATGTTGGACCTTCCTATTAGAAATAGTTTACTGGGCTGCGATGAGCCTCTGATTTTTTTAATTGTAGTTCAATTCCTTATGGGTGATAAAGCCATACAGATATGTTGTGATTTTGTATAATGTGGTTTGGAATTACCTATTATGAGCCACCATTGTATGCATGGGATGATGAAGGTGTTTAAGAAGATAAAAATAATACCTTACATTGCCCATATTAAGTTGTTGAATAGTTGTGGTATTAGATAGCTTAACAAAAGGTTGGTTGGAACGCGGCTTATTTTGGATTCTCTTATTGGAAATATTTTGTCAAGTTGTGATAAGCAACCAAGTTTGACAATTATAATCCGATTCATGACGAGTAGCGAAGTATTTTGAATATGCCATAATGTTGTATAATTTAGCGCGATTGAGGACGAAGTTCACTAGCTCTGAAAGGGATTGTCTACGGATGGGCAAATCTTGACTTGTAATTGTTTTTACCTACTTCGCATCACGTGAAAAGAATGTACTTTCAATCATTGCTAATTGCGAAGCTTCATGGTTTTGGAGTGGTTTGCCCTTTGTAATGGAGGTAATGCCTAGCTTGTGACCTAGGGCAGAAGTCCCATAGTCGTGAAAAACGATTTGCACTATTAAGGAGAAGAAGCCGAAGTTGTGAATCGAGACGAAGTTCCCCAATCCTAAAATGATTTGCATCACTTAAGATAAGGAAATGGATGAGGTGAAGTCTCCCAGTATGAAAGTGATTTGTCCCTAAAATAAGGGAATGACTGAGGCAAAATCCCCTGATCTTAAAATGATTTGTACTACCGTTAAAATGAATTTCAGACTGTGAATAAGGACGAGTCCCGTAGTCTTAAAATGATTTGTACTATCGTTGAAATGAAGTTCGGACTGTGAATAAGGACGAAATCCCCCAGTCCTAAAATGATTTGTACCACTGTTGAAATGAAGTTTGGACTACGAATAAGGACGAAGTCCCCTAGTCCTAAAATAGTTTGTACCACTGTTGAAAAGAAGTTCGGACTGTGAATAAGGATGAAGGTCCCCGGTCTTAAAATGATTTATACCACAGTTGAAATGAAGTTCGGACTGTGAATAGGGGCGAAGTCCCCTATTCCTAAAATAATTTGTACTATCGTTAAAATGAAGTTCGGACTGTGAATAGGGACGAAGTCTCCCAGTCCGAAAATGATTTGTACTATCATTGAAATGATGTTCGGATTGTGAATAAGGACGAAGTTCCCCGGTCCTAAAATGATTTGTACAACTGTTCAAATGAAGTTTGGATTGTGAATAAGGATGAAGTACCCCAGTCCTAAAATAATTTGTACTATTGTTGAAATGAAGTTCGGACCGTGAATAAAGACAAAGTGCCCCAGTCCTAAAATAATTTGTACTATCGTTGAAATGAAGTTCAAATTGTGAATAGGCACAAAGTCCCCTAGTTCTAATATAATTTGTATTACCATTGAAATGAAGTTAGGATTGTGAACAGGGACGAAGTCCCCCAGTCCTAAAATGATTTGTACCACCATTGAAATGAAGCCCGGACTGTGACTAGGGACGAAGTCCCCTAGTCCTAAAATAATTTGTACACCGAGATAAGGAATCATGAATGAAGGTAAGGTCTTCCAGCTCCCAATACTTACGAAACGATTTTTGTCTTTGATACATTTTTGATTTTTGATCTTACTTTATTTAGCTGGACTAAATAGTATCTCCTAAAAGGTACTTAGCATACGGTCACATCCGATCTCGAGGGATAGTGATATCGTGCAGATTATGTAGTAAGTTACGTACGGTGGAACTCCATCTTTTTGCCTAAATAGACATTGCTAGTGTTTTCTTGGCGAAAAATTGCCATGCTGGCACATGACGAGTAGCTTGTGCCATAACATCATATTGAGTTCCCTTTGGATGAATTATTTGCTTCGGGATTTTATTCGTAGGTGTATAAAATAGCCTAATAAGAAATTCATGGAGTAATTGGATTAGTCATGGATGGAGAAAGACAATGCCATGCCTTATGAATTCCAAGGGAGTTATGAGGTCTCTTACATGCCCAGACAAAGTCCTTGGAATGAATCGTGTAACCTGGCCGTCTTGTTGTAAGTACTTTTAATATTCTAGAACTCAGTACTTATATGTATTCTTTGATTTGCACTCATGTTTTGGTGTTGGATAATGCGCGTTTTGTATTTCAAAATCATTAAGGGTAGGGTCAATTACCTTGTTTCGTTAGTACTCTTAATTTAGAATTATCGTGTCCAATTGTTAATTTGATAATTTATGAGTAAGGATCTAGTGAAGTATTACTTAGTTGAAATAGAAGGTCATAGCAAGAGTGTGTTGAAATACAGTTTGTCTAGACAAGAAATCTTAGCAAAGGTTTATTTAGCTTAAAATCCATCAGAGTGGAATTGTTATGAAAACTGATTCCCTTAGAAGCTAAATGAATAGAAATTGACATAACCAGGACTAGTGCAGGCTAAAACTCTTGCAAGTAGTGATTCAGTTGGGATTGAAATGAACCTATGGTGCAAAAAGAATTAGTTCAATTAGAATTTGATTTTATTTGAAGATTGAACCAGAATTATGAAAAATTTGCTTAACTAGAGTTGACCTGAAGTAGGATCGCGATGAAAATTGATTCAATTAGGGTTTAATTTGAACGAAAATTGGAAAAAAAAAATATAAAAAAGAAGTGAGAACATGAACCGGGCGAATTCTGTTGGTCGTAGTTGTATAATATGCCTTGTAAATTAAAACGAACATAACTTTCAATCTATGAAGAGTTACGAATTAAGGTACATATTAAAATGAATCTCTTGAAGAATTTTATGTAACTATAATGATTTTTAAGGATTTTGATCAAAGCTAACATGAAATGGAGGTTAAAAGAAGAACCAGGCGAATTCCGATTGTGGTTGTTGTATAACGTACCTTGTAATTTTAAACAATGATAACTTTTAATCCGTGAACAGTTACAGATTGAGTTACATATCAAAATGAAGATCTTGAAAATTTCTATGTAACTATAATTATTTTTAAGTTTTTGATCAAATAGAATTCGAAAATGATGTGAAAAAATGATCCGGGTGAATTTTGGTTGTAGTTGTTGTACAACTTGCTTGTAACTTAAAACAAACGTAACTTTCAAACCGTGATAAGTTATAGATTGAGTTGTATATCAAAACGAAGCTGTTGAATATTTTTATATAACTATAGTGATTTCTAAGTTTTTTTTATCAAAGAGAGTTCGAAAAGGATGTGAAAAGACGAACCGGGCGAATTCCTGTTGCAGTTGTTGTATAACTTGCTTTGTAGCTTAAAACAAGCATAACTTTCAATTCGTGAAGAGTTACGGATTGAGTTATATCCCAAAATGAACTCTTGAAGATTTTTATGCGCCTATGATGATTTTCTTTGAATTTTTGATCAAAGAAATGATAAGAAAGAGGTAAAAAATATGTCACAATACTTGACTTACTCCAGCGTATCTCTTTCCATGTATTGATATGCTTAAAAGTGCTCATAGGAATAGTAGAGAGCTTTTTTAACTTACTTTGCTTGAATAAGCTCATTTTTTATTAGAAATGTTTGAATTTTACAAGAAACACTAAACCAGGCGTGAGCTTATGATCCTTCCCACAGACGACGCCAATATATTTGTGATGAATTTGGTCAATGTGCATATTTATCACTTTGGAGTTCTGTAAGAGGTGAGGCTCGTTAGGATGAGCTGAACTCAAGCTCTAGCTGCACTCCCGATTTCATAGTCCCTGCAAGATCAAAAGAACAGTTAGAAGGGCCTGTGAAGCAACTCACAAGGGTCCCCTTTGAGTCAGTATCAATACCATTAAATAGTAAATATGGGTAAGAAATAAACAGAAATAATAGATATAAAATACTTAGCTTGAGAGAAGTAAGGCGCTTGAATGATTATTGTTCTGGAGAGATGATCGTAGAAGGAGGAGAAGAAGAAGTTTGCCTCCCTTTTATAGAGGAAGGATGTTTGTGAATGATTATATCTTTTTGGATAAGTATGTTTAATTCCATCCTTTGGTTACTTATCTGGATAGTGGGCGAGTAACGCTGTTTTTCTACTGGGCAAATTGCGTAATTTTTCTGCTGGTCGAATTGTGTTATCTTTCTACCAGGTGAATTGTGTTATCTTTCTACTGGGCGAATTGCATAGTTTTTCAACTGGGCGAATTGCATTATTATTCCACTGGGCGAATTATGTTGTTTTTTTACTGGATGAATTGTTTTGTTTTTCTACTAGGCAAATTGTGTTGTTCTTCTACTGGGCGAATTGTGTTATTCTTCTACGGGGCGAATTGTGATGTTTTTCTACTGGGCAAATTGTGTTGATTTTGGCTCCATTGTGCCAATTGTGTTGATTTTGCCTCAATTGAGTGAATTATGTTGATTTTGCTTCTACTGGGCTAATTGTGCTGCTTTAAATTTTTTTCTAAATGATTGTCTGTGTAACCTACTTGCCCATCTGGTATAGCAAGCAACTCAATTATAATTTACCAACGACATCTATACATCATAACAAATTGCAGATTCCATATTGAATACCTAATACTTGTCACACATCACGCCGCTACCCAATGTACGTGGGAATTCAGTCATATGTTTAGACCTTACTTATAGTACCCCAAAGTAACTAATGCTCCATGCACAAGTCCAAAATACTCTTAGGATTTAGAGTTGTTGTTCAAACATTACAACATGAATCAATCATCTCCAGTAGTGGTCTAGAAACAAGCAACTCGCATGGTCCAACTCAGTGTGCCAATCTTATTAAACAAACTGACCTAACACTTTTGGATCACCATCCACATGGCCAAGACAAGTCATCTAAAGTGTTAGGTCATGGTCTTAACAGACAAGTAGCTCAAGCTCATCATTGACCATTAGTTATTCAAATAACAGTCCATACCATTTCTTTCAAATCTATCTATGGCTTAATCTCATTATCTACTTAGAACAAATATGTAAAATGTAATCTCAGGATAATCTCATTATCTACTTAGAACAAATATGTAAAATGTAATCTCAGGACTCGATCCATCTCATGGATGATACTTAAAAGAAAATTATATGCAGTATAAATGCTCGCTTACACAAATTAAACAAGGAAACGACTAAACCTTAAATTTTATTCTTTAATAAATTGATATCAATAGAATGAATCTGGATTTTAGGATACTATTCCCAACAATCTCCCACTTGTCTAAGTCCAATTTATGACAAGCTTTATACCTATCTCTTCTGTGTATAAACCAAAGGCCTACTGAGCCAAGGTCTTAATAAAGTCAATTACTTTATCTGAACCTACATGCCCCTCTTTACAGCTTCTGAAGCTACAACGTATTTAGCCTCTATGATGAAGTCAACAATATAACACTGAACATTCTTACCACTAATGGCTCCTACTACAAGGGTAAAGTCATGCTCAGACGTTGAACGTCTTAGCATCTCTATCTGACTGCAAGTCTGAATCGGTACAGCTAACTGGAACCAAGTCGAACTGACTTGACTACCAAATCTTTACAGCTATTAACACCCTACATTATTCCCACTGAGTAGTATATAGTCGACATACAATACTAAGAGTCACTACTTTCTCTTGATGTTATTTGGACATGCTTGGTTCATCAACCAATTGCTCAAAACCATAAAACTTAATCTCTTCATTGAACCTAGTATTCCATGAGTGTGATGCTTACTTCAGTCCATAAATGGACTTCTTTACTTTGCATACCATATGCTCTTGATTTTTGCCAATGAAATTGTCTATTTGCTCCATATAGATGTCTTCTTAAAGACGAACATTCAAAAGGCCGTTTTGACTTTAATTTGGCAGACCTCATAATGAGCTGCAATGGATAGGAGTATCCTTATGGACCCTTAACAGCATAAATACAACACTTTATTTATTTCCTTTGAATATAACTGTCGTGTGTGGCGTATATGTCCCACGTTCAGCCTATTGCCTTCTAAAACTCTGAATTGGTGTTGAACGAGTTTGACACATGGGCTCGAGGCTTCTTTAGCCTTTCCATGTTCATCCACTATCTTTTAGATGTACTTGGGGCCCGTGTTCCTTGATAAGCATTCTAAATAATTGTCTCAAGCTTGGCCAACACCTTTCAAGTAGTACTATTGGTAACTACCTCGAGCATGAGTTCCTTTAGCCCTTCTAGTCATCTCGAGATTTGTTATTGAAATGTTTAGGGTTCTCAAGCAGCTGGACTCAAGACGCAGCTATTTTTGTTCCCAAAGCTAATTATACCTCAAGCATGGCTCCACATGGTGTGCACAAGTTCTTTTTCTCCAAATTGTGTCATTGAAACTCTTTCGAGTTTGGGGTGGAAACAACGATGTAAGATCCTCCTTTTTTTGTCTCGAACAGTATGCCGTTGCCAAGGAACTCTAGAGCAAAGTCTCTTCCATGAGATTTCCATTGAAACTACTCACCTAGAGCCAGAGAAGTAGAGATGGCCAACCACGTTCCCCGAGCCCCATCCTGGGTTCCTACTGCTAGTTCTAGTTCCCCTACTAAGCCTTTAGTAGAAGCATTTTCTAGCATGTGTAAACCTGCATTGTGCCAGAGGGTGAGGTTTTCTTGCCTCAATATTTGGAGATAACCCTGCCACATGACTTGGACATGATAAGTGAAGCTTCGTTTGATAAGTATCATAGTCAATTTAAGAGGGTGAAGTTTTCTTGCTCCAATATGCGTATTTATTTGGATTTATTTTCCTTACACTTATCTTGTTGCTACATTGTGTAAACCATCATATTAGTTACGCCTCCATGATGTTAGCGGTTGCGGAAAAGAACGACAGGGAGTTGAAACAAAAGTCCGAATCACTTGAAAAGTTCAAAGAACATAAGATTGAACTCGGGTTCAGCTAGGTATTTAAATCAAGTCACTTGGATTAGTTCGAAGTGGTGACTTTCAGGAAGGCTCTTAGTTTTTCCTTAATACAAAATGCTGTGGAGAGGATTAGTAATGTGTTACTGAATATGGTAAGATTCATATGATTATTCAAGCTTACATACCAAAAGGTTTGTTACATGACTGGCTTTATAATGAGCCATATAAATTTACTAGTTAGCTTGTATTAGATAAAATGACAGTATGAGCTATTGTATCTTAGCAATATGACACAATTAAGTATTTGGTTGATGTATTTGATAAATCCTTAGCCAATCATAATATTGCACTTAGTACTGAGAGCCTTGGTGTGGTGGGACAATTGTGAGGGCATCTAAGGGTTCATGCCGTTACCCTTAACGGTTGAGCATCTTAATGAATTTGATCCTCTAGACTGCATGAAGCTTTTAAGAATAATGATGCAGACCCATAGGAAGGAATCGCCTTAGATGAGATCTTCTAGCTAGATGCTATGCTTAAGTCCACAAGGATACTCTTATCCATTGTATCTCATTTGATGAGATATGGAAAATTAAAGTCAAGACGAAGGTTTTTGGATGGTCATCTTGAGAAAGGTATCTACATGAAATAACCAGACATGTTTGTTGCCTAGAATCAAGAAGATATAATATGAAAACTAAGGGAGTCCACTTGTAGACATAAACAAGTATCTTGGTTATTGAATAATAGATTCGATGAAGACTAGCAAATCCTATAAATCATGACTGTACAAGTGATAGAATAAGAAAGTAGTAACTTTTAAATGTTATATATAGATGGCATTCAATTCACTGAGAATGGTGTGGAATTGTTATTAGATGCTAAGATTTGATTATCCAGTTATTTCAAAATAAAATACCTAAGATAAGCACACCTTGTTATTAGGATGAAGCTTTAGTGAGATTGTAAGAAAGAATTTTGGGCTTATCATAGGTTGCTTAATTTAAAAATGATTCTAGACGTTTGACTTTAGCATTTGTGTTCACCCTTGGTGCGGAAATCATTTGGTGAAGTTTGGTCTTATATTGCTCAGTATTCCATGGAAGTTACGCATTGGACAACTCAAGAAGTTTTTAAGTAGACTAGTTGGCTCATAAGGTTCCCTATGGATAAAAATTTGTGAGCAAAAGAATGAAATAGTGTGACATTGGCATTGAAGATATAATAGTCAATGAGTTCACAGATCCCTAGAGGATAATTATCCTATGCAGCGCAAATTGGGTTTAGTATAATTGGAAGATTGTTGGAATCGATGTCCTTAAAAACCTATTTATTTAGTTTTAAGTATTAATAAATAACTTTTTTTATTTATTTATTTAAAGCTTATACTATTATTATGAGCTAAAAATACGTTTAATTATTTTGTAAAACATTCTATGAGATGGACATAGCCCAAGAAGACATGTTAATGTTTGGTTTAAGTGGTCAATGAGATTAAGCTGCAGATTGACTTAAATCAAAATCGTGATACATTGCCAAAGTATGTTCGTAGTAGGTGATAAGTCTAGACAACATATCGAATAAGACTATAATGTGATACTTTAATTGACTTGTCTGGTCATGTGGATAGAGATCAAGAAGTGTCATGTTAGTGTTTGTTAATAAGATTGGAACACTGAGCTGGACCACCTAAATTATTTATTTCTTAACTGCTATCAATAATAAATAATTCATTCTATTAAGACGATTACTCTAAATCCTGAGATTGTCTTGGACTTATGCATGTAGTGTGTGTCACTTTGATGTACTAAAAAGTGAGGTCTCACTGAGTGGGCCAACGTCCATTGTATGTTGGTGATTGCATAAGGAGTAGCGAGAAAAAAAAAAAAAAAAACATTCAATATGCTAGTTATAGTCTATTTTGAGCTAGAGATGTCTCCTTAAGTAGATTTACAAGTGTTGAAAAATCCGGAATCTTTGGCTAAAGTATTGCAGTTGATTGTCATTGGAATTGATATGAAAATTATACTTTACATCATACAATTTTTCAAAAAGGGAAAGTCAGGGAACTTAAAGGTGAGAAATACAATAATTGTAGTTTTAATTACAATTTTTCGTAGGTGTCTAATAGAGGCGTTAATCGTTAATGTAATATAATTTGGGAATTCTTGAGTGAATCTAATTTTAGAATACAATATTTATTTGGTGGAATTAAATATTATTAGATGATAGTCAATATTATCAGGTGTTGACAATTAGAGTTGTTTATTTGGAGGTAGAATTAAATTTTATCCGAGACCCCTTTGCCATCCTCAATATAAAGCAACGTTTGCAAACGTATCAACGAATATATATATATATACACACCTTGCACTTTGCTAGGTACTTTATATAAGAAAAAGAGAAAAAGAAAAAGTCAAAATACCAAATATCTTCTGTTACTGATTTTTTGTTTTTGGCTACCGATAAGTGTCTAAATATATATTAGTATATCAAAAGTGATGAATACAAAAGTTACACCCAGGCGGTACAGGGTCCATGGGCCATTACCGGCCCCCTGCATAACTGCCACCAGGGCGGTGCGGGACCCGGAAGCCATTACCGCCTCCCTGCATAACTGCCACCTGGCGGTACAGGACCCAGGAGCCATTACCGCCTCCCTGCATAACTGCCACCAGGCGGTACAGGACCCAGGAGCCATTACCGGCCCCTGCATAACTGCCACTAGGCAGTACGGGACCCGGAAGCCATTACCGCCTCCCTGCATAGCTGCCACCTGGTGGAACAAGGTCCAGGGGCCATTACCGCCTCCCTGCACAGCTGCCACCAGGAGGTATAAGGCCCAGGGAATACCACGGCCTCCTTGGACACCCCCACCTAAGTAATCTCACCTTTAGAAAGCACCAATACCCCTATTGGCTGTGGGAACTAGGCAATACCCTACCCCCATTACTTGCTACCCATGCATAGGGAACTTGAGCCTAGTTCTACCCTCAAGAACCCAATCAAAAAATCCCGAAACAATAGGCGTCGTTTGTGGGAAGGGCATTACTAACCTTGACCATGTCAAACACTAGTCGATCCACCGCTCACGAGGGGGCGTCACAGCCCCGATTACGTAATGCAGGGCCAGTTTGAGGGGCTCCAATAGCAAATACACCAGCTCTTTTCACATACACCCGCCAATACAGAATATGTCCCAGAACCTGATCATTCCACCACGGCATCCCCCCAGACCCAAGCTCAAAACTTAAGCAGAGCTACAGCTTCTACGCCAAGCACTTATCTCAATCATGCTAGGAGGGACTCCAGGGGAGCCCCCAGACTGGCCACATCCTACGTCGTGCCAGGGACTCACTCACCATTCTCATCCCGGATCCTATCAGCTCTGGCAGGGAAGGTAAAAGTCCCAAACATTGATCTGTTTGATGGAACTCAAGACCCTAAAGATCATTTGGCCAGCTTTATGGCACAGATGTATCTACAAGATGTGGGGGAAGACATTTGGTGTAAATGTTTTCCCGCTACCTTGAAGGGGGTCGCACAAAATTGGTTCGCCTCCCTTCCAAATTCTTCTGTGGATAGCTTTACGGACCTTTCCGAAAGGTTCGCTCGGCACTTCGTTAGTAATAAAAGAAGGAGGAGGATGGCGGCGCATCTTCTCAAGTTGCAACAGTATGAAACTAAGCCCTTGAGGAATTATGTGAATCGGTTTACGTGAGCCATGATCGACGTCGCTACCCTGTCTGATGAAATGGCCATCACCGCCTTTGTCAATGGATTGCAGAATTCCAACTTTAAATTCGCATTGGCGAAGGGACCGCCCTCCACCGTTGATGAACTGTGGCAGAAGGCTAATAAGTACATCCTGGCGGAGGATGCCATGTAGATAACACCCAGGGCCGAAGTGGCTCAGGCATCTCTAGGATCAAGAGACCGCCCTAGGCTACCCCAGGGTAGCGCCCGACAGGCCAGGAAGCCGAACGCATCTACTTTCCGAACTTAGAATCAGCAGCCTGTGCCTCGCCCGCTCTTAGAGGTAAAAGCGAAGGGGCCACCCAAAAGCCAGGACCCTACTCCATCTGATGGCAGCAGGCCAGTCTGGTGCTCGTACCATCAGGTCTCTACCCACGACACGGCTAGCTGTCGGAGCTTGAGCTTTCGCCTCAAAGAAGCCGAACGTACCGGCCAGTGGGAAGAATATGCAACGTTAAAGAAAATGAAGACTGGGAAGGCTTGAACCACTAGCGATGACGAAAAAGGTCCCAAGAGCACGGTGGCCAAGGTCATTGCCACCATCGCCCCAAAGGTTGCTCCCCCCACGCCGAAGGAGGGGACAGAAATCCCCAATGGGGGAGCGGACGCAGCCCGAAATGCACCCCGGTGTATTAGCTTCACTAGAGAAGACGCCCGAGGTGTAGACGTTCGGCAAGAGGATCCCCTTGTGGTTACTGCCAACATCAGCAAACACACGGTACGCAGAATACTGATCGATCAGGGTAGTTCCACAGACATCTTGTTCTTGGAATGCTTTAACCAAATGGGAATGCCGCTTAACGCGCTATCACCCGCACCGTACCCTGTCGTGGGCTTTACCGGAGCACCCGTTCTGCCGCAGGGTAGGATAACGCTACCCATCACCTTCAAAAACAAAGACGAACAATGGACGGTCAAGATAGAGTTCCTTGTTATCAGCGTTCCGTCTTCCTACAACGTGATCTTGGGGAGGCGCTCCCTGAATCGTTTGAAGGCAGTGGTATCTACCTACCACCTGGCAATGAAGTTTGAAGCGGACACTGGAAGCATCATGACAATACGAGGGAGGCACGTCCCACTCTCGGAGTATTACCATACCTTTTCCAATCTGGCGATCATGACAGCCGAACGGCTTGAGCTGGGCTCCCCTCCTGGAGCATGTCCTCCCTCTCCGCCTCTGGAAAAGTACGAGCTGGGGCCTGGATGTTACACCTATCTGGGCACTTCACTCCCTAGACATCTGCGTGAAGAGATTGGCAAGCTCTTGAGGCAATACCGGGACTTCTTTGCCTTTGCCGCCAGTGAGATGCCAGGAATACCGCCCGAAGTGATCACTCATCAACTCAACGTCCGGGATGACAAGACGCCTGTTAAACAATGGAGGCGCAGCTTCTGTACCGAATGCAACGAGGTCATCAAAGCTGAGGGTAAAAAGCTATCTCAGGCCGGGTTTATAGTACTGTACCCTGAGTGGTTGGCCAACGTAGTATTAGTGAAGAAATCAAATGGAAGCTGGAGGATGTGCGTAGATTTTACAGATCTCAACGAAGCCTGTCCAAAGGACTCTTATCCCCTGCCTAAAATAGACCGGCTGGTGGATTCCACAACAGGCTGTGAGTTATTCAGCTTCATGGATGCCTTCTCCGGATACCATCAGATTCAACTGCATTCGACAGACAAAGAGAAAACGGCTTTCATCACGGCTGAGGGTACGTACTGCTACAAAGTGATGCTATTTGGGCTTAAAAATGTAGGAGCCACCTACCAACGGCTGGTGAACAAAGTCTTCGCCCCCCAGGTAGGGCGCAATATGGAGGTCTATGTGGACGACATGATAGTTAAGTTAAAGCGTAAGTTGGACCACATTTCCGACCTAAGCGAGGATTTGGAGGCCCTTCTGAAGTACCGCATGAAGTTAAACCCGGAAATGTGCTCGTTCGCCATACCAGACGGGAAATTCTTGGGCTTCATTGTAAATTCCCGAGGAATTGAGGCAAACCCCAAAAAGGTGCAGGCCATACTCGACTTAAGGCTTCCTCGCTACCCCAAAGATGTATAAAGACTGGCCGGCTGCATGGCCTCACTCAATCGATTCATTAGCCGAGCTGCAGAAAAGGCTCTGCCGTTCTTTAAGGTACTATGAGGGAAACGACCTTTCCTCTGGGATGAGGAATGCCCACACGCCTTTGATCAACTAAATCAACATTTGGCACACCTCCCGGTGATCACCTCCCCTGAACCAGACGAGAAGCTAGGGCTCTACCTGGCCATCTCAGAGAACGCTACAAGCGCAGTGTTAATAGCCGACCGGCAGGGACGACAGCTCCTGGTATACTTTGTAAGTTACACTCTCAAAGACCCAGAAAAGAGGCACCCTGCCATTGAAAAGACCACCTTGGCCCTGATCACTGCGGCACGTAAGCTAAGACCTTTCTTTCAGTCTCACAAAAAAACACGGTACTCACTAACCTGCCACTCAAGAAGCTGCTCTCCAAATTAGATTGCTCAGGACGCCTGCTCAAGTGGGCAGTTGAACTCTCTGAGTAGATATACACTATCAGCCTCACAAAGCCATTAAGGCCCAGGCTTTGGCCGATTTCCTGGTAGAATATGACTTTGGGGGTGAGACGCCTGGATCAGCAGACACCCTTGGGGAGGTATTCGTCTGGAAAATGTTCGTAGACGGGTCCATAAACTTAGAAGGCCGAGGCACAGGCAGAGTACTGATCAACCCCGAGGGAGAGCAGGCGGAATATGCAATAAGGTTACACTTCAACGCAACTCACAACAAAACTGAGTACGAAGCACTGCTGTTGGGCATGGACTTAGCCAAAGCCGCCGGTGCGACTTACCTAGAGGCACAAAGCGACTCAGGGTTGGTGCTAAACCAGGTCACGGGTAGTTACGGAGTGAAAGAGCCACACCTATCCCGGTACTTGGAGCTGGTTCGAAACAAGGTCTCCGAATTTCAAGACGTTAACATACAGGGAATTTCCCGAGAAAGCAATCACGGCGCTGACTAACTGAGCCATCTGGCTAGTACTGGAGGAAGGGACCTCGACGGGCACGTCCATAGGCATGAGTCCCATGTTAAGTATGTGGACAACCCGGCACCCCTAGATGTAATGCAAGTGTAGCATGAGGATAACTGGATGCGTCCAATTTTAGACTTCATCCTTCACGATGTAAAACCCTCGAATCAGGCAGAAGCACGAAGGTTGAAAAGGCGCGCGGTACATTTCACAATCGTTGATCAGCAGCTATACAAAAGGTCGTTCACACATCCCTTATTAAAATGTTTAACGCCAGAGGAAGGGGAGTACGTCCTAAGAGAAATCCACGAGGGAATACGTGGGACTCACATTGGAAAGCGAGCCTTAGCCGGGATGGCCTTAAGGGCCGGGTATTTTTGGCCCACCCTGAGGAAGGATGCTGGCACCCTTGTACGAAAATGTGATAAGTGCCAGAGATTCGCACCGCTCATCCATGGTCCCACTGCGCCGCTGCAACCCATTGTTGACCCCATACCTTTTGACCAATGGGGAATGGACATCTTAGGACCCTTTCCCTTAGCCAGCGGGCAGAGAAAATTCTTGATAGTAGCCGTAGACTATTTCAGTAAGTGGGTGGAGGCCGAGACAGTAGCTTGGATTACAGACAGCGTAACACGACATTTTTTATGGAAAAACATCATCACATGTTTTGGAATCCCTAGAGCCATTATCACTGACAACGGGACACAGTTCGCGTCGCCACGATTCTGAACATACTGTCAACACATGAACGTTGCTCTTCATTTTACCGCCGTCGCTTATCCTCAGAGCAATGGACAAGCTGAATCAGAAAACAAACAAATACTCAACGGGCTTCGAAGAAGGTTGGATGAAGCTAAGGGAAGATGGGTGGAAGAGTTTCCTAGCATACTGTGGGCACACCGAGCAATCTACCGCGTGTCTACAGGAGAAACCCCATTCATGCTAACCTATGGGGCTGAAGCCGTACTCCCAGTGGAGGTGGGCGAACCCAGTTACCGCATACAGCATTATAATTATCTGCGCAATGTAGATTAAGGATGGTGCGCCCTGGACTTAGTAGACGAAGTTAGGGAGGATGCCTTTCTTCGAATTGTGGCCCAAAAGCAATGAATATCTCAGTACTACAACAATCGCCTAAGGACGAGAAGTTTAGAGGTGGGGGACTTAGCCCTACGACGAGCAAATACCGTGGCCCAGGGGATCGGAGCCGGCAAGGTAGCCGTTGATTGGGAAGGACCCTACCGTGTGGCTCAGAAGCTAGGGGAAGGAAGTTACAAGCAGGAATGCCTAGACTGTTCTCGGGTACCCCGAGTATGGAACATCAGGAATCTCAAAAAGTACTACGCATAGCTAGGTAAGTCTTGTAAGAATTATATAAAACATTGAACTTATACAGGTACTGTATAAGTTATATCTCAGGGAACATGGGGCGGTACCCCATGTACATAAATAAATGGTACTTTCCTAAAGATCGCGTCAATATCGTTGATAAAAGGCCAAGGTAGGTAAAAAAAAGGAAAACAAAACAATAAAAGGTAGGATACAACAAAATATCATTTGTTTCATTAGAGAATACATCCGATAAGGTGATAGAGGAACTCCCGCCTCTCGATATTATCATGTACAAGTACATACATTAGCCAAAAAATTGGGGGTCATAGCAAAAAGGAGCATCCCTCCCCCCCCCCCCCCCCCCCCCCCCGACTTTCTCTTTACATGTGCAAAAAGGGAAAAGGAGAAAGTAGGAGCAAAGTTAGTTAACAAATGGGCCTAGCTGCTGCCCGCACTTCCTCGAGAGTGAATGATATCCTGGCAAAGCTGGTCCGCCACCTGATGAAGAGATTCCCGGCTAAGCTGAGGATGACTGTGAGCTAAGCGTCGTGCAAAGGTTGACAGACCTGAGGCAAAAGCCCTCCCAGTAATAGGTGCTCGTCGAGGAACGGAACTCAGGGCTCTCTTTGAAGGGGGAAACCGCCTCTGTAACCTCGCTCCGAGCATGCTGAGCTTCGGTAAGGGGTTTCTCTGACCGTGCCTGCTGGGAAGATAACTCTTCCCTCAGTCCTTGAGCCTCAGCAGCTAACGCCTCCTTTTCCTCTCTCAGCTTGCCCATATCGTCCCTTAAGCTTTGGGACTCAGCCGCTAACGTTACTTTCTCCTTTTCCACCCTTAGCACGACCTCGGTCTGTTCCTCTTTTTCTTTTTCAGCTCTCTCTGCCGCCTCTACTGCATTTCTCTTTTCCTCTCGTAAAAGAGACAACTCCTGCGCAGCAGCTTCTTGTTCACGGAACCACCCTAAGGCCATAGTGGTGGAAAGGGAACTGACCTGAAGGATAAAATACCAAAGCATGTAGTTAACATGATAATAACTCAAAGGTATAGCATGTAGTCTTTACCTTAGCAACACAAGTGGCTACCGTGTCCCGGGTCACAACTTGAGGGTCTTCAGATAAAAGAGCCGTCAGAACAGCACGTCGGAGGTCATTAACGATCTGGCAAGGAGAGGGGCGGGTAGAACCCTCGGGCGGTGCGCCTTCATCAGCAGGAGTTCTCTCTTCCCTAGGAACATCTCATTGAGGCTCAGGAGGGACGTCAGCGAGGTCCGCCGGGGCGGACAAATCAATATGAAAGGAGGGAAGAAGGCTGTCTTCTACCTGTATGTCAGGAGGCACATCCGCAACCGCCTCATGGAACGATTCTGGCGGCAGGGACGAGGTCCTGATAGGAGGTCCTCCTCTCTGAGGCGTGGGTACTGGCCTTACCGTCTCCACCTATGGTGGCTCTGACACCTCAGCCGGTACCTCTAAGGGCCTCCTCCCCTCCTCCGCCCCTTCTGACAATGAGCCTACCTCTATCCCTTCAGGGAGGCCGCCAGCCGGTATAGCCACAGTTGGAGGAGGCTCAGCCACGGTAACCCCAGACGAAGCAACGGTAGCGGCCGGCGTAACGCTGGACCTCTCTTCCACAACGAGCTCCGTTATTGGGACAGCTTCGTGACAGGGTACGGCTGACGCTCCACCATCGCCTCGCGGAGGCATAGAGGTATGTACTCCCCGACAGCTTGGAACTGAAGAGGATCTCCTAGCAGCAGGAGACGCCTGAACTATGGGCGTCTCAGGAACAACCTCGGGTGGAGGGGGTACCTCTGAATTACCGCCTGAGGAAGGAGCCTCCGCTTGAGGCTTTTTTGATCGAGTAACCTTCTTGGGAGGCCCTCCTCCTTCTTCAGCGACCGCCCTTTTGCCCCTCCTAGTGGCTCTCTCACCCTTACCCTCATCCTTTTCTCTCTTCTTTCTTGGCCCCTCACGGCGGGATTTCGTGAGGGCTACAATGTCTATGTCAGCCTCTGGTCCTGAAAAGAGATAATTAAGCAGCCAAGGTAAAGTTATAAAGGGGCGGTCAACAAAAAAAAAAAAAAAAAAAAAAAGGAAAACTTAGCCGTCCCAAAGAATTACTCACCACAAACTGGTCGGGCACATAAGCATGCCCATATTAACACTTTCTTCTGGCACAATACCTCCTTGGTAGCCAGGTACCGTGATTCTAAATCCCTTTCAAAGTACCGGACTACCTCCCTATCCAAGGCAGATAGCTCATCCTCTGAGGGGACGCTGCACTTATTCAATGAGGTCCAATAATGAGGGATGCCTAGAGGACTGGGAGGTCTGACCCAAACAAACCTATTCTGCCAAAAATTTACCTTCGAGGGATTAAGCTCCACAAACTTAATCCCACTCTTCCCCTCGAAACTAACAACACCCTTAACTTGTTTGGCCCTAAATAAATAATTGCAGCTACGGGTGGAGGGGTTCAGGCTGGCCACGTGACAAGTAAGAAGGTAGCCGTAAATATTACGAAAATCGTTGGGGGTAACTTGACTGGGGCACACGGAGTATTGCTTAAAAACCCACTCCAGGATGGGTGGCAAGGGAAAGCGTAAGCCGGCCTCCAAAGCATCCACGCTAACAGCAAACAATTCGAGGGAGTGAGGGTATAAAATGTTGTCGCTCTCCCGGGGGCCGACAACTTGGTAATCGTTTGGGAAAAAATATTTTTCTCAAAATTTCCTCATTCCCTCTACCGTGGCCAGTGAGGATACAAGGTTTCCTAGGGGAAGAGCCGCAGCCGTATCAGGATACTTAGCACGCACGGCCATTTCCTCTGGTGACGTTGGTGATGAGGGAGCCAGTTGGGATAACGGCTCCACCATCATTCCCTCATCTGAAGACGCTCATCCAACACGGTCTGAACATCCAATTCCCTTCTGTGCATGTTTTGGAGCCATTTAACTAATTCACAAAATGTAAGGAGAAGTTAGAAAGGGATCTTACCCTGAAAAATAGCAGAAGCCCCACCAGAGCTTCCCGTGGGTAGGGCGAGGGTGCTGGTGTCAGGTGGGGGAGGTACCGCCTGAGGGCCAGGCCAACACACGGAGGGGGAGAATCCCTGATCATAAAACACCCCTACCTCACCTGGGCAAACGGTAGGACAGCCGGCGAGAATCGCGGTAAGGTCATTTATAAACTGGGGGTCTAGCTCGAAGCTTTCATCGAGTTCTTCCATGGAAACCTCAAGTTCCACCATGGGAGCCTCAGGTCCTGCCATGGGAGCCCCAACGAGAAAGCTTCCCTATTTTAAAAAAAAAAAAAGAGAAGAAAAAAAGACGGCGAAAAATGAATGGGGGAAAAACCCCAAAAATGATTCGACATTAGTAAGAACACAAGCAAATACCTTTTAATAGTCACAAAAATGAGTGAGGGTGAAGGACGAAAGGGAATCGGAGGGTGAGAAGCAGGGGCAGAGTCGGGCGCGCAGAGAAAATGGAGAAGTAAGGAGTTAGGGTTTTTCGTGGGGTTTTTACGAAGAAAGGGAGCAAAAGGGGCGTGAGGAGAGAGAAACCCCCTTGGTGCGGCCCCTTTAGGTTCCACAGGTATGGGTTGGGTGGCCACCCTTCACCTAATGTGAAGGAACTGCTTGGTTTTCATCTAATGTGAAAGCCTCGGTATTCTAAGTCCCTTGAACAATGGGGGCTTGGCCTTCTTGCTCAGGTGAAAGAGCAAGAAGACTTTGGGCTGTTACCCTTCACCTAATGTGAAGGAGCCGCTTGGCTCTCGCCTAATGTGAAAGCCTCGGTATTCTAAGTCCCTTGAACAATGGGGGCTTGGCCTTCTTGCTCAGGTGGAGGAGTAAGAGCAAGAAGAAGATGGGCGATTACCCTTCACCTAATGTGAAGGAACCGCTTGGCTTTCGCCTAACATGAAAGCCTCGTGTTATTATTCGAGAATCCGAGGCATGAAGATCATGGTGGCTGTGATACTGTCCTGCTGCTAAGTGCTGCTGTTGGCTGTTGATAGCTGCTACTATGCTACCGCTAGTGTGCTGGTTGCTGATTAGGATGTTGTTAGCATAATAAGTGATGTAGCAGCTTGGTCTTAAGCTTCTTTACTGCAGTATATTGGTTGTATTAAGAGCATTCTTGCATTGTAATAAGCTGCTGCGTGTAAGCCTACATACCGGCAGCAGGTAGTTAGCTTTTAGAGTTGGCCTTGGCGCCAAAATATCTTAGAGTTAGTTAGTGTTATGTTAGTTAGATATTCTTAGTTGATTTAGATATTTTCATTTCTTAAGATCCTATCTTGTAAGTAGTATAAATAGGAGGCTCTAGTTTGTAATCCATAACTTTGATAATGAATTGACCTCATTTGGTTACTTTCTCTATTCTCTCATATCTTTTCCCTTCTTATCTCGTCTCAATTCTATATTCTTTCTCATCTCATACTCTCACTATCCCAACCAAGGTTAAGGCTCAAGAGCTAATCTTTGAAACCTTAACAATTGGTATCAGAGCCTTGATTTGGCTTCCGAATCAAGCTCATATCTAGAAAAAAAATTATAAAATATGATTAATTGTATTGCAATTAATCAACAAAAAAGGTTTGATACTGATTTAGTTCAGATTTGGTGATCAGCATTCAAATCTGAATTTTGAAATTGTTTTTGGCGGTTACTGCACTAGTGATCAGCAAGGCCTGGGAAGTTGCTTTCGGTTGGGATTGAAGTGATTGAATTGCATTAAAGGAAGTTCAATTGATTAGTATTTGCTGAGTACAATCCACATTAAAGCTGATTCAGATTGAACTCAATAGAATCGATCAAGCATTTGCTGCAGAAGTTGAGTGATGAAATAAGTAGCAGTTGCTGAAGTTTGATGCTGAGCTAACTGTCTTGATCGATCATTCATCTGATTGGTTGAGGAAGAAGTTGAAATTGAGCTATTTGATCCACATTATACTTGATCATCATTAAAATAGCAGAAATCATCTGAATTGAGGTGATTGTAGATTTTACAATTCAGGAGTTGAAGTTTGAGGTAATGGTTTTCTGATCTTCAAGTTGCAATTCAATGAGAGTTCGTGTTTGTTGTTGGATTATGATGAAATTGTGTTGATAAGCATAGAAGTGGTGAGAATTCATCAGAATTTGCGGTGATTTTTGAGAATTTTATGTTATTGAGTCGAGATTTGCTTGGGCGAAAAAAATTGTCAGCGAAGGCAAAAACTGACAGTGGAAGGAGAAGCGAAAGTGTTGAAATCCGATTTCGTTTGTTAAGATCGCTTTGAGTATTGTGTTGAGGACTTGATTTCAAGTTAGAGTCAAGCTTAATTTAGAAGTGTAAGTCGAATTACTCAACTAAACGTTGCTGTCAGAAATCGTTCGAGGTTAGGGCTTGTTCGAAGTTCTGTTCGAAGTTTATCAGTTAGGGTTTATAATCATTGACGATTGTCAAACCGATAGCAGTTGATTGGTTGTGCGAACAAAGGGGTACAACTTCATAAAGCAATCGATTGTTGAGGAGTGCGAACAAGTTTCACACTTCTGCGAGTTTTGAACGAAGTTTTGTTGTTCATTACAAACATGGCTGATGGAGTAAGAACCAGATCAGGAGCAAATGTATCAGCTGCGGTGACAGGTTCTGGTGCTGTTTCATTAATTGATCACCACTGGGAGTTGAATGACAAGTTCGAACAGCTGATTGCTAAGTTTGATCAGCAGCAAATCGAGCTGAATGCCAAGTTTGATTAGCATAGCTTCGAGGGTAAACACCAGTTTGACGGCATTCAACAAATGTTGAGGAAGCTTTTGGGTAAGGATGTGAACGAGGAAGATCGGGTGCAACAAATTGAGCCTTCTAGCCAGATAGCTCCACCTATGGAAGTGGTTCTACCGCAAGAGTTCGTTGTTGAGCAAAAAGAGGAGGTACAATCTGTTGTTGTTGAAGATGAACTCGACCATGACAATGCCAAAATTGAAGAACACAAGCTAGAAGAACCTGAGTTTGAACAAGAAGATTCTTATGAAGACTCTATGCGAGAGTTAGAGTCTCTTGACGATGTTGAGGTACAATATGACGTGCATCCGGATTGGGAATATGGTTCACATGTCAAAGGAATGATTAAGAAAGCAAAGAGTAAGACGAAGAGAAATCGTCTAAGTGAAGCATTGGAAGATGTTGAGGGTAAAAAGAAGTTATCCAAGCCAAAATTGAAGCGTGTGGTTTTGACTCAACCTTGTATGCTTGATGATCAACAGGAGTCAACTCAAGAGGCTGCTCCTATAGATATGTATGTAGGAATACAAGAATTTGTTGCAGCAGAATCTGAGACTCCAACTGAAAAACTTGATGCCTTGGCGGTAATATCACTAAAAACATCTCCACATTTGTTAAGTATTATTCCTTGGAAAGGTTATTTGCAGAATCGAAGCTCTTTTGCTATTGAGCAATATCATTCAGATGAAGGCATGTCTCAAAATCAAATTCCAGAAGTAGAAGTTGCTGCGAGACATCATGGACATCCAAATGAAGTGTATTTGAGCAAGTCCAATGATCTCATGAGGGAAAAGATGAAGTTGCCCATGCATGTGTAGGCTAATCCTCAAGTGCAACTTCAAACAGCTGGTGTTAATCCTCAAGATTCAATTCCAGAAGCTGATATGCACTGTCGGCATGCCGATCGGAATGATTTATTCCTTTATGTGAGTGGAGTTATGACTTATCCAAGTGCAAGTTCTTTTGATAAGTTGCCTCCTGATACGGGAGAAGATTCTCAAGACTATATGAAGCTGAGAGGGGTCGAATCTTTGCTGAAAAGAAGCACTCGAGCTGCGAGAATGCGTTTCAAGGTTCACAATAAACAAAGCTTGATTCCTATGCGAGCTATTGAGTTGTTGGATGTGTATAAAAGCTGTATTATGCTGAAGGAAAATGCAGTGCAGACCAATGTCAGTGCACAAAGCCAAGTAAGCATAGAGATTTTAGCATTTGACAATTGGGATCAGCTGCAAGTGATTGGTGCTGATATGGTGCAGATTTTGAACATGTTTGGAGTAATTTGTTGTGATTGTTTTGAGTGGAAGAATGATTTGCACAAGCTCCAATATGTCCTTAATGTTTTCGTGGAGAAGAGCAGTGCAAGATTGAGGAGAACTTCAGCTAAAATCAGAGTTAAAATCAGCAAGGAAGGTCTGGACAGAACAACTCTGTGCTTGAAGAAGTTTTCAGCTATTCAAGAGCTTGGTTAGTGTCTCCACTTGATATATTTGCTACTTATGCTTGTGTTAGTTGGTAATAAAGCAATGCTTAATTATTTGATGCATATTTGGTCGCTAGATAAGCTTAGGGTCCCAACAAGTTGGCTGTACAGATCACAAAGGTAGAGCTGCAGCATTGGAAGCGTCGTTGGGTATGTTTTGGGTGTTCACGTTATGACATTGTGCATTTGGCATTTAAGAATGGTTTATGAACTCCTAAATTGTGTGTTCTATGCAAAATTTTGGGAAGAAGTGGCTAAGAATTTCCGATGTTGCAAGTTCATCATCAAGATTCAAGCAATAGAAGCTGAGGCTGTTGAACAATCCTGGAAAACTACAATCCTTTCACTGTCAGCATTAGATGAGCTGTTTAGTACTGGTTTTATTGGTGCTATTATGTCTTCTAGATGGTGTAATAACTTGTTTACCTCACGTAGCCTCCATATGAACATAAAATGAGCTGCAGTTTGTCAATGTGATTTGCAACCGGATTGCACTGCTGCATTACTGGTTTCTGCAGCAACCTTGGTGCAATTGGAAAGCAATCATGAATTTGTTAAGCATGTTAGAAGTTGGTTTAGTATGTGGCTGTGTGAGCAATACACATTTTGGATAAGATCCAACATGAAAGAGTTTAGTATATGTGTTGCTACAATGATCCAGATAGGCGGTTGTTGGGGCTGCATATGGGAATGTCTTCAAGCTGAATTCGACAATTGGTTCTCTTGGTTTGAATTGGGAAGGCCTCCCGAGGTGTTAAGGGACTTCATATGCATTTTTGTGTGGTTAATAGCATACCAAGTTAGTTGTGCAGCTTACTACATGCAGAAAAACATAATTGTTGCTGCATTTGAGGAATTTCAGCAGCAAGTCTAGATTTTGAGCTGTGTTAACTACAACAGGAGGGGTTCAGAATGTGTTGGTGATGTTTGGTTTGATCATAGCAGACCTCCAGATGAGCATTATGTACTCAAACGCAGACATGGCAGCACGATAAAATGAAGTGCTTAATGGTTGTCTCAGCTGCAGATTTAAGCAAACTTCATCATTTCAGATGTATTTTCATATGCAATAAGTGTTCTTCATTGTTACAACTCCCTTCTATTCTTGAGGACAAGAATGTTCTTAAGGGGAAGGGAATGTTATGATTCGAGAATTCGAGGCATGAAGATCATGGTGGCTGTGATACTGTCCTGCAGCTAAGTGCTGCTGTTGGCTGTTGATAGCTGCTGCTATGCTACTGCTGGTGTGCTGGTTGCTGATTAGGATGTTGTTAGCATAATAAGTGATGTAGTAGCTTGGTCTTAAGCTTCTTTACTGTAGTATATTGGTTGTATTAAGAGCATTCTTGCATTGTAATAAGCTGCTGCGTGCAAGCTTGCAGACCGGCAGCAGGTAGTTAGCTTTTAGAGTTGGCCTTGGCTCCAAAATATCTTAGAGTTAGTTAATGTTATGTTAGTTAGATATTCTTAGCTGAAATAGATATTTTCATTTCTTAAGATCCTATCTTGTAAGTAGTATAAATAGGAGGCTCTAGTTTGTAATCCATAATTTTGATAATGAATTGACCTCATTTGGTTACTTTCTCTATTCTCTCATCTTTTTTCCCTTCTTATCTCATCTCAATTCTATATTCTTTCTCATCCCATATTCTCATTATCCCAACCAAGGTTAAGGCCCAAGAGCTAATCTTTGAAACCTTAACACCTCGGTATTCTAAGTCCCTTGATCAATGGGAGCTTGGTCTTCTTGCTCAAGTTGAGGAGAAAGAGCAAGAAGTGGATGGGCTGTTACCCTTCACCTAATGTGAAGGAACCACTTGGCTTTCGCCTGATTGAAAGCCTCGGTATTCTAAGTCCCTTGAACAATGGGGGCTTGGCCTTCTTGCTCTGGTGGACGAGTAAGAGCAAGAAGAAGTTTGGCGGTCACCCTTCACCTAATGTGAAGGAACCGCTTGGCTTTCGCCCAATGTGACAGCCTCGGTATTCTAAGTCCCTTGAACTATGGGGGCTTGGTCTTCTTGCTCAGGTGGAGGACTAAGAGCAAGAAGAAGTTGGGCGGTTACCCTTCACCTAATGTGAAGGAGCTGCTGGGCTTTCGCCAAATGTGAAAGCCTCGGTATTCTAAGTCCCTTGAACAGTGGGGGCTTGGACATCTTGCTCAGGTTTAGGAGAAAGAGCAAGAAGGATTTGGGCGGTTACCCTACACCTAATATGAACGAACCGCTTGGCTTTCGCCTAATGTGAAAGCCTTGGTATTGTAAGTCCCTTGAACAATGAGGGCTTGGCCTTCTTGTTCAGGTGGAGGAGTAAGAGCAAGAAGAAGTTGAGCGGTCACCCTTCACCTAATGTGATGGAACCGCTTGGCTTTCGTGTAATGTGAAAGCCTCGGTATTCTAAGTCCTTCGAACAATGTGGGCTTGGCATTCATGCTCAGGTGGACGAGAAAGAGCATGAGGAAGTTGGGCGGTCACCCTTCACCTAATGTGAAGGAACCTCTTGGCTTTTGCCTAATGTGAAAGCCTCGGTATTCTAAGTCACTTGAACAATGGGGGCTTGGCCTTCTTGCACAGGTGGAGGAGTAAGAGCAAGAAGAATTTAGGCGGTTACCCTTCACCTAATGTGAAGGAACCGTTGGCTTTCGCCTAATATGAAAGCCTCGGTATTCTAAGTCCCTTAATCCATGGGCGCTTGGTCTTCATGCTCAGGTCGAGGTTAAAGAGCAAGAAGAAGTTGGGTGGTTACCCTTCACATAATGTCAAGAAACCGCTTCGCTTTAGCCTAATGTGAAAGCCTCGGTGTTCTAAATCCCTTGGACTATGGGGCCTTGGCCTTCTAGTTCAGGGGGAGGAGTAAGAGCAAGAAAAAGTTGGGCGGTCACCCTTCACCTAATGTGAGGGAAACGCTTGAGCGAAAGCCTCGGCATTCTAAGTCCCTTGAAGAATGGGGGCTTGGCCGCCTTGCTCAGGTAGAGGGGAAAGGGAAAGAAGAAGTTGGGCAGTTACCCTTCACCTAATGTGAAGGAACCGGCTGGCTTTTGCCTAATGTGAAAACCTAGGTATTCTATGTCCCTTGATCTATGGGGGCTTGGTCTTCTTGCACAGGTTGAGGAGAAAGAGCAAGAAGAAGTTGGGTGGTTACTTTTCCCCTAATGTGAAGGAACCGCTTGGCTTTTGCCGAATGCGAAAGCCTTGGTATTCTAAGTCCCTTGAACAATGGGGGCTTGGCCTTGTTTCTCAGGCGGAGGAGTAAGAGCAAGAAGAAGTTGGGCGGTCAGCCTTCACCTAATGTGAAGGAACCGCTTGCCTTTCGCCTAATGTGAAAGCCTCGGTATTATAAGTCCCTTGAACAGTGGGGGCTTGGCTTCTTGCTCGCGTGGGGGAGTAAGAGCAAGAAGAAGTTGGGCGGTTACCCTTCACCTAATGTGAAGCAACCGGTTGGCTTTCGGCTAATGTGAAAGCCACGGTATTCTAAGTCCCTTGAACAATGGGGATTTGGCCTTATTGCTCTGGTGGAGGAGTAAGAGCAAGAAGAAATTGGGCGGTCGCCTTTCACCTAACGTGAAGAAACCACTTGGCTTTCGCCTAATGTGATAGCCTCGGTATTCTAAGTCCCTTGAACAATGGGGGCTTGCTCTTCTTGCTCAGGTTGAGGAGAAAGAGCAAGAAGAAGATGGGCGGTTACCCTTCATTTAATGTGAAGGAACCGCTTGGCTTTCGCCTAAAGTGAAAGCCTCGGTATTCTAAGTCCCTTGAACAATGGGGGCTTGGCCTTCTTGCTCATGTGGAGGAGTAAGAGCAAGAAGAAGTTGAGCGGTCACCCTTCACCTAATGTGATGGAACCGCTTGGCTTTCGCGTAATGTGAAAGCCTCGGTATTCCAAGTCTTTCGAACAATGTGGGCTCGGCATTCATGCTCAGGTGGACGAGAAAGAGCATGAGGAAGTTGGGCGGTTACCCTTCACCTAATGTGAAGGAACCTCTTGGCTTTTGCCTAATGTGAAAGCCTCGGTATTCTAAGTCTCTTTAACAATGGGGGCTTGGCCTTCTTGCACAGGTGGAGGAGTAAGAGCAAGAAGAAGTTAGGTGGTTACCCTTCACCTTATGTGATGGAACCATTGGCTTTCGCCTAATGTGAAAGCCTCGGTATTCTAAGTCCCCTAATCAATGGGGGCGTGGTCTTCTTGCTCAGGTTGAGGTTAAAGAGCAAGAAGAAGTTGGGCGGTTACCCTCCACATAATGTGAAGAAACCGCTTGGCTTTAGCCCAATGTGAAAGCCTCAGTATTCTAAATCCCTTGGACTATGGGGGCTTGGCCTTCTAGTTCAGGTGGAGGAGTAAGAGCAAGAAAAAGTTGGGCGGTCACCCTTCACCTAATGTGAAGGAAACGCTTGGCTTTCGCCCAATGTGAAAGCCTCGGTATTCTAAGTCCCTTGAACAATGGGGGCTTGGCTGCCTTGCTCAGGTAGAGGGGTAAGAGAAAGAAGAAGTTGGGCGGTTACCCTTCACATAATGTGCAGGAACCGGTTGGCTTTTGCCTAATGTGAAAGCCTGGGTATTCTATGTCCCTTGATCTATGGGGGCTTGGTCTTCTTGCACAGGTAGAGGAGAAAGAGCAAGAAGAAGTTGGGTGGTTACTTTTCCCCTAATGTGAAGGAACCGCTTGGCTTTTGCCGAATGCGAAAGCCTTGGTATTCTAAGTCCCTTGAACAATGGGGTCTTGGCCTTGTTGCTCAGGCGGAGGAGTAAGAGCATGAAGAAGTTGGGCGGTCACCCTTCACCAAATGTGAAGGAACCGCTTGCCTTTCGCCTAATGTGAAAGCCTCGGTATTCTAAGTCCCTTGAACAACGGGGGCTTGGCTTCTTGCTCGGGTGGGGGAGTAAGAGCAAGAAGAAGTTGGGCGGTTACCCTTCACCTAATGTGAAGCAACCTGTTGGCTTTCGGCTAATGTGAAAGCCTCGGTATTCTAAGTCCCTTGAACAATGGGGGCTTGGCCTTCTTGCTCTGGTGGAGGAGTAAGAGCAAGAAGAGGTTGGGCGGTTGCCTTTCACCTAATGAGAAGAAACCGCTTGGCTTTCGCCTGCTGTGATAGCCGCGGTATTCTAAGTCCCTTGAACAATGGGGGCTTGCTCTTCTTGCTCAGGTTGAGGAGAGAGAGCAAGAAGAAGATGGGCGGTTACCCCTCACCTAATGTGAAGGAACCGCTTGGCTTTCGCCTAATGTGAAAGCCTCGGTATTCTAAGTCCCTTGAACAATGGGTGCTTGGCCTTCTTGCTCAGGTGGTGGAGTAAGGGCAAGAAGAAGTTGGGCGGTTACCCTTCACCTAATGTGAAGGAACCGCTTGGCTTTCGCCTAATGTGAAAGCCTCGGTATTCTAAGTCCCTTGAACAATGGGGGCTTGGTCTTCTTCCTCAGGTGAGGAGAAAGAACAAGACGAAGTTGGTCGGTTACCCTTCACCTAATGTGAAGCAACCGCTTGGGTTTCGCCCAATGTGAAAGCCTCGGTATTCTAAGTCCCATGAACACTGTGGGCTTGGTCTTCTTTCTCAGGTGGAGGAGTCAGAGCAAGAAGAAGTTGGGCGGTTACCCTTCACCTAATGTGAAGGAACTGTTTGGCTTTCGCCCAATGTGAAAGCCTCGGTATTCTAAGTCCCTTGAACAATGGGGGCTTGGCCTTCTTACTTGGGTTGAGGGGAAAGAGCAAGAAGAATTTGGGGGGTTACCCTTCACCTAATGTGAAGGAACAGCTTGGCTTTCGCCTAATGTTAAAGCCTCGATATTCTAAGTCCCTTGAACAATGGGGGCTTGGCCTTCTTTCTCAGGTAAAGGAGTAAGAGGTAGATAAAGTTGGGCGGTCACCCTTCACCTAATGTGAAGCAATCGCTTGGCTTTCGCCTATTGTGAAAGCTTCGGTATTCTAAGTCCCTTGAACAATGGGGGCTTGGCTTTCTCGATTAGGTGGAGGAGAAAGACCAAGAAGAAGTTGGGCGGTTACCCTTCACCTAATGTGAAGGAACAGCTTGGCTTTCGCCTAATGTGAATGCCTTGGTATTCTATGTCCCTTGAACAAAGGGGGCTTGGCCTTCTTGCTCAGGTGGAGGAGTAAGAGCAAGAAGAATTTGGGCGGTTACCCTTCACCTAATGAGAAGGAACCGCTAGGCTTTCGCCTAATGTGAAAGTCTCGGTACTCTAAGTCCCTTGAACAATGGGGGCTTGGCTTTCTTGCTCAGGTAAAGGAGTAAGAGGTAGATAAAGTTGGGCGATCACCCTTCACCTAATGTGAAGAAACCGCTTGGCTTGCCCCTAATGTGAAATCCTCGGTATTCTAATTCCCTTGAACAATGGGCGCTTGGTTTTCTTGCTCAGGTTGAGGAGAAAGAGCTATAAGAAGTTGGGCGGTTACCCTTCAGCTAATGTGAAGGAACCTCTTGACCTTTGCATAATGTGAAAGCCTTGGTATTCTAAGCTCCTTGAACAATGGGGGCTTGGCCTTCTTGCTCAGGTGGAGGAGTAAGAACTAGAAGAAGTTGGGTGGTCACACTTCACCTAATGTGAAGAATCCGCTTGGCTTTCGCCAAATGTGACAGCCTCGGTAATCTAAGTCCCTTGAACAGTGGGGGCTTGGTCTTCTTGCTCAGGTGTCGGAGTTAGAGCAAGAAGAAGTTGGGGTGTTACCCTTCACCTAATGTGATGGAACCGCTTGTCTTTCGCCTACTGTGGAAGCCCCGGTATTCTAATTCCCTTGAACAATGGGGGCTTGGTATTCTTGCTTAGGTTGAGGAGAAAGGGCAAGAAGAAGTTGGGCGGTTACCCTTCACCTAATGTGAAGGAACTGCTTGGCTTTCGCCTAATGTGAAAGCCTCGGGATTCTAAGTCCCTTGAACAATGGGGGCTTGGTCTTCTTGCTCAGCTAGAGGAGTAAGAGCAAGAAGAAGATGGGCGGTTACCCTTCACCTGCTGTGAAGGAACCGCTTGGCTTTTGCCTAATGTGAAAGCCTCGGTATTCTAAGTCCCCTGAACAGTCGGGGCTTGGCCTTCTTACCCTGGTGGAGGAGTAAGAGCTACAAGAAGTTGGGCGGTCACCCTTCAACTAATGTGAAGGAACCGCTTGGCCTTCGCCCAATGTGAAAGCCTCGGTATTCTAAGTCCATTGAACAATGGGGGCTTGGACTTCGTGCTCTGGTTGAGGAGAAAGAGCAAGAAGAAGTTGGGCAGTTACCCCTCACCTAATTTGAAGGAGCCGCTTGGCTTTCGCCTAATGTGAAAGCCTCGGTATTCTAAGTCCCTTGAACAGTATGGGATTGGCCTTCTTGCTCAAGTGGAGTAGTAAGAGCAAGAAGAAGTTGTGCGGTCACCCTTCAACTAATGTGAAGGAACCGCTTGGCCTTCGCCTAATGTGAAAGCCTCGGTATTCTAAGTCCCTTGAACAATGGGCCTTGGTCTTCTTGCTTTGGTTGGGGAGAAAGAGTAAGAACAAGTTGGGCTGTTACCCTTCACCTAATGTGAAGGAACCGCTTGGCTTTCACCTAATATGAAAGCCTCGGTATTCTAAGTCCCTTGAACAATGGGGGCTTGGCCTTCTTGCTCAGGTGGAGGAGGAAGAGCAAGAAGAAGTTGGGCGGCCACCCTTCAATTAATGTGTAGGAACCGCTAGGCTTTTGCCTAATGTGAAAGCCTCGGTATTCCAAGTCTCTTGAACAATGGGGGCTGGGCCTTCTTGCTTAGGTGGAGGAGTGAGAGCAAGAAGAAGTTGGGTGGTTACCCTTCACCTAATGTGAAGGAACAGCTTGGCTTTCGCCTAATGTGAAAGCCTCGGTATTCTAAGTGCCTTGAACAATGGGGGCTTGGTCCTCTTTCTCAGGTTGAGGAGACAGAGCAGGACGATGTTGGGCAGTTACCCTTCACCTAATGTGACGCAACCGCTTGCTTTCGCCTAATGTGAAAGACTCGGTATTCTAAGTCCCTTGAATAATGGGGGCTTGGCCTTCTTGCTCAGGTGGAGGAGTAAGAGCAAGAAGAAGTTGGGCGGTCGCCCTTCTCCTAATGTGAAGGAACCGCTTGGCTTTCGCCTAATGTGAAAGCCTCGGTATTCAAAGTCCCTTGAACAATGTGGGCTTGGTCTTCTTGCCCAGGTGGCGGAGTCAGAGCAAGAAGAAGTTGGGCGGTTACCCTTCACCTAATGTGAAGGAAACGCTTGGCTTTCGTCCAATGTGAAAGCCTCGGTATTCTAAGTCCCTTGAACAATGGGGGCTTGCACTTCTTGCTCAGGTTGGGGAGAAAGAGCAAGAAGAAGTTGGGCGGTTACCCTAAACCTAATGTGAAGGAACAATTTGGCTTTCGCCTAATGTGAAAGCCTCGGTATTCTAAGTCCCTTGAACTATGGGGGGTTGGCCTTCTTGCACAAGTGGAGGCGTAAGAGCAAGAAGAAGTAGGGCGGTCACCCATCACCTAATGTGAAGCAACCGCATGGCTTTCGCCTAATGTGAAAGCCTCGGTATTCGAAGTCCCTTGAACAATGGGGGCTTGGTCTTCTTGCTCAAGTGGAGGAGTAAGAGCAAGAAGAAGATGGGCCGTTACCCTTCACCTAATGTGAAGGAACTGCTTGGTTTTCCCTAATGTGAAAGCCTCGGTGTCCTAAGTCCCTTGAACAATGGAGGCTTGGCCTTCTTGCTCAGGTGGAGGAGTAAGAGCACGAAGAAGTTGGGCGGTCACCCTTCAACTAATGTGAAGGAACCGCTAGGCTTTCGCCTAATGTGAAAGCCTCGGTACTCTAAGTCCCTTGAACAATGGGGGCTTGGCCTTCTTGCTCAGGTGGAGGAGTAAGAGCAAGAAGAAGTTGGGCGGTTACCTTTCACTTAATGTGAAGGCACCGCTTGGCTTTCGCCTAATGTGAAAGCCTCGGTATTCTAAGTCCCTTGAACAGTGGGGGCTTGGCCTTCTTGCTCAGGTGGAGGAGTAAGAGCAAGAAGAAGTTGGGCGTTGACCCTCCACCTATTGTGAAGGAACCGCTTGGCTTTCGCCCAATGTGAAAGTCTCGGTATTTTAAGTCCCTTGAACAATGGGGGCGTACACTTCTTGCTCAGGTTGAGGAGAAAGAGTAAGAAGAAGTTGGGTGGTTACCCTACACCTAATGTGAAGGAACAATTTGGCTTTCGCCTAATGTGAAAGCCTCGGTATTCTAAGTCCCTTGAACAATGGGGGCATGGCCTTCTTGCACAGGTGGAGGTGTAAGAGCAAGAAGAAGTTGGGCTGTCACCCTTCACCTAATGTGAAGCAACCGCATGGCTTTCGCCTATTCTAAGTCCCTTGAACAATGGGGGCTTGGTCTTCTTGCTCAAGTGGAGGAGTAAGAGCAAGAAGAAGATGGGCCGTTACCCTTCCCCTAATGTGAAGGAACCGCTTGACTTTCACCTAATGTGAAAGCCTCGGTATCCCAAGTCCCTTTAACAATGGAGTCTTGGCCTTCTTGCTCAGATGGAGGAGTAAGAGCAAGAAGATGTTGGGCAGTCACCCTTCAACTAATGTGAAGGAATCGCTTGGCTTTTTCCTAATGTGAAAGCCTCGGTATTCTAAGTCCCTTGAACAATGGGGGCTTGGTCTTCTTGCGCAGGTTGAGGAGAGAGAGCAAGAAGAAGTTGAGGAACTGCTTGGCTTTCGCCTAAAGTGAAAACCTCGGTATTCTAAGTCCCTTGAACAATGGGGGCTTGGACTTCTTGATCAGGTGGAGGAGAAAGAGCAAGAAGAAGTTGGGCGGTTACCCTTCACCTAATGTTAATAAACCGCCTGGCTTTCACCTAATGTGAATGCCTCGATATTCTAAGTCCCTTGAACAATGGGGACTTGGCCTTCTTGCTCAGGTCGAGGAGCAAGAGCACGAAGAAGTTGGGCGGTCACCCTTCAACTAATGTGAATGAACCGCTTGGCTATCGCCTAATGTGAAAGCCTCGGTATTCTAATTCCCTTGAACAATGGGGGCTTGGTCTTCCTGCTCAGGTTGAGGAGAAAGAGCAAGAAGAAGTTGGGCGGTTACCCTTCACCTAATGTGAAGGAAATGCTTGGCTTTCACGTAATGTGAAATCCTCGGTATTCTAAGTCCTTAGAACAATGGGGGCTTAGTCTTCTTGCTCAGGTTGAGGAGAAAGAGCAAGACGAAGTTTGGCGGTTACCCTTCACCTAATGTGAAGGAACCGCTTGACTTTCACCTAATGTGAAAGCCTCGGTCTACTAAGTCCCTTGAACAATGGGGGCCTGGCCTTCTCGTTCAGGTGGAGGCGTAAGAGCTAGAAGAAGATGGGCCGTTACCCTTCCCCTAATGTGAAGGAACCGCTTGACTTTCACCTAATGTGAAAGCCTCGGTATCCCAAGTCCCTGTAACAATGGAGTCTTGGCCTTCTTGCTCAGATGGAGGAGTAAGAGCAAGAAGAAGTTGGGCAGTCACCCTTCAACTAATGTGAAGGAATCGCTTGGCTTTTTCCTAATGTGAAAGCCTCGGTATTCTAAGTCCCTTGAACAATGGGGGCTTGGTCTTCTTGCGCAGGTTGAGGAGAGAGAGCAAGAAGAAGTTGGGCGGTTGCCCATAACCTAATGTGAAAGACCCGCTTGGCTTTCCCCTAATATGAAAGCCTCGGTACTCTAAGTCCCTTGAACAACGGGGGCTTGGCCTTCTTGCTCAGGTGGAGGAGTAAGAGCGAGAAAAAGTGGGGCGGTTACCCTTCACTTAATGTGAAGGCACCGCTTGGCTTTTGCCTAATGTGAAAGCCTCGGTATTCTAAGTCCCTTGAACAATGGGGGCTTGGCCTCCTTGCTCAGGTGGAGGGGTAAGGGCAAGAAGAAGTTGGGCGGTTACCCTACACCGAATGTGTTGGAACCTCTTAGCTTTCGCCTAATGTGAATGCCTCGGTATTCTAAGTCCCTTGAACAATGGGGGCTTGGCCTTCTTGCTCAGGTGGAGGAGTAAGAGCTAGAAAAAGTTGGGCGGTCACCCGTCACCTAATGTGTAGAAACCACTTGGCTTTCTCCTAATGCGAAAGCCTCAGTATTCTAAGTCCCTTGAACAATGGGCGCTTTTTCTTCTTGCTCAGGTTGAGGAGAAAGTGCTATAAGAAGTTGGGCGGTTACCCTTCACCTAATGTGATGGAACATCTTGACTTTCGCATAATGTGAAAGCCTCGGTATTCTAAGCTCCTTGAACGATGGGGGCTTGGCCTTCTTGCTCAGGTGGAGGAGTAAGAGCAAGAAGAAGTTGGGCGGTCACACTTCACCTAATGTGAAGAATCCGCTTGGCTTTCGCCAAATGTGACAACCTCGGTAATCTAAGTCCCTTGAACAGTGGGGGCTTGGTCTTCTTGCTCAGGTGTAGGAGTTAGAGCAAGAAGAAGTTGGGTGGTTACCCTTCACCTAATGTGAAGGAACCGCTTGTCTTTCGCCTATTGTGGAAGCCCCGGTATTCTAATTCCCTTGAACAATGGGGGCTTGGTATTCTTGCTTAGGTTGAGGTGAAAGAGCAAGAAGAAGTTGGGCGATTACCCTTCACCTAATGTGAAGGAACTGCTTGGCTTTCGCCTAATGTGAAAGCCTCGGTATTCGAAGTCCCTTGAACAATGGGGGCTTGGTCTTCTTGCTCAGCTGGGGGAGTAAGAGCAAGAAGAAGATGGGCGGTTACCCTTCACCTACTTTGAAGGAACCGCTTGGCTTTCGCCTAATGTGAAAGCCTCGGTATTCTAAGTCCCTTGAACAATCGGGCCTTGGTCTTCTTGCTCTGGGGGAGGAGTAAGAGCTAGAAGATGTTGGGCGGTCACCCTTCAACTAATGTGAAGGAACTGCTTGGCCTTCGCCTAATGTGAAAGCCTCGGTGTTCTAAGTCCCTTGAACAATGGGGGCTTGGACTTCTTGCTCTGGTTGAGGAGAAAGAGTAAGAAGAAGTGGGGCGGTTACCCTTCACCTAATGTGAAGGGGCCGCTTGGCTTTCGCCTAATTTGAAAGCCTCGGTATTCTAAGTCCCTTGAACAGTGGGGGCTTGGCCTTCTTGCTCAAGTGGAGTAGTAAGAGCGGGAAGAAGTTGGGCGGTCACCCTTCAACTAATGTGAAGGAACCGCTTGGCCTTCGCCTAATGTGAAAGCCTCGGTATTCTAAGTCCCTCGAACAATGGGGCCTTGGTCTTCTTGCTCTGGTTGGGGAGAAAGAGTAAGAACAAGTTGGGCTGTTACCCTTCACCTAATGTGAAGGAACCGCTTGGCTTTCGCCTCATGTAAAAGCCTCGGTATTCTAAGTCCCTTGAACAATGGGGGCTTGGCCTTCTTGCTCAGGTGGAGGAGTTAGAGCAAGAAGAAGTTCGGCGGTCACCCTTCAACTAATGTGAAGGAACCGCTAGGCATTCGCCTAATGTGAAAGCCTCGGTATTCTAAGTCCCTTGAACAATGGGGGTTTGGCCTTCTTGCTCAGGTGGAGGAGTAAGAGCAAGAAGAAGTTGGGTGGTTACCCTTCACCTAATGTGAAGGAACCGCTTGGCTTTCGCCTAATGTGAAGGCCTCGGTATTCTAAGTCCCTTGAACAATGGGGGCTTGGTCTTTTTGCTCAGGTTGAGGAGAAAGAGCAGGACGATGTTGGGCGGTTACCCTTCTCCTAATGGGAAGCAACCGCTTGGCTTTCGCCTAATTTGAAAGCCTCGGTATTCTAAGTCCCTTGAGCAATGGGGGCTTGGCCTTCTTGCTCGGGTGGAGGAGTAAGAGCAAGAAGAAGTTGGGCAGTCGCCCTTCTCCTAATGTGAAGGAACCGCTTGGCTTTCGCCTAATGTGAAAGGCTCGGTATTCAAAGTCCCTTGAACAATGTGGGCTTGGTCTTCCTGCTTAGGTGGAGGAGTCAGAGCAAGAAGAAGTTGGGCGGTTACCCTTCACCTAATGTGAAGGAACCGCTTGGCTTTCGCCCAATGTGAAAGCCTCGGTCTTCTAAGTCCCTTGAACAATGGGGGCTCGCACTTCTTGCTCAGTTTGAGGAGAAAGAGCAAGAAGAAGTTGGGCGGTTACCCTTCACCTAATGTGAAGGAACAATTTGGCTCTCGCCTAATGTGAAAGCCTTAGTATTCTAAGTCCCTTGAAAAATGGGGGCTTGGCCTTCTTGCACAGGTGGAGGCGTAAGAGCAAGAAGAAGTAGGGCGGTCACCCTTCACCTAATGTGAAACAACCGCATGGCTTTCGCCTAATGTGAAAGCCTCGGTATTCAAAGTCCCTTGAACAATGGGGGCTCGGTCTTCTGGTTTCCGTGGAGGAGCAAGAGTAAGAAGAAGATGGGCTGTTACCCTTTACCAAATGTGAAGGAACCGCTTGGTTTTCCCCTAATGTGAAAACCTCGGTATCCTAAGTCCCTTGAACAACGGAGGCTTTGCCATCTTGCTCAGATGGAGGAGTAAGAGCAAGAAGAAGTTGGGTAGCCACCCCTCAACTAATGTGAAGGAATCGCGCTGCTTTCGCCTATTGTGAAAGCCACGGTATTCTAAGTCCCTTGAGCAATGGGGGCTTGGTCTTCTTGCGCAGGTTGAGGAGAGAGAGCAAGAAGAAGTTGGGCGGTTGCCCTTAACCTAATGTGAAGGAACTGCTTGGCTTTCGCCTAAAGTGAAAGCCTCGGCATTCTAAGTCCCTTGAACAATGGGGGCTTGGCCTTCTTGCTCAGGTGGAGGAGCAAGAGCACGATGAAGTTGGGCGGTCACCCTTCAACTACTGTGAAGGAACTGCTAGGCTTTTGCCTAATGTGAAAGCTTCGGTACTCTAAGTCCCTTGAACAATGGGGGCTTGGCCTTCTTGCTCTGGTGGAGGAGTAAGAGCAAGAAGAAGTTGGGCGGTTACCCTTCACTTAATGTGAAGGAACCGCTTGGCTTTCGCCTAATTTGAAAGCCTCGGTATTCTAAGTCCCTTGAACAATGGGGGCTTAGTCTTCTTGCTCAGGTTGAGGAGAAAGAGCAAGACGATGTTTGGTGGTCACCCTTCTCCTAATGTGAAGGAACCGCTTAGCTTTCGCCTAATGTGAAAGCCTCGGTATTCAAAGTCCCTTAAAAACAATGTGGGCTTGGTCTTCTTGATTAGGTGGAGGAGTCAGAGCAAGAAGAAGTTGGGCGGTTACCCTTCACCTAATGTGAAGGAACCGCTTAGCTTTCGCCCAATGTGAAAGCCTCGGTATTCTAAGTCCCTTGAACAATGGGGGCTTGCACTTCCTACTCAGGTTGAGGAGAAAGAGTAAGAAGAAATTGGGCGGTTACCCTTCACCTAATGTGAAGGAACAATTTGGCTTTCGCCTAATGTGAAAGCCTCGGTATTCTAAGTCCCTTGAAAATTGGGGGCTTGGCCTTCTTGCACAGGTGGAGGTGTAAGAGCAAGAAGAAGTTGGGCTGTCACCCTTCACCTAATGTGAAGCAACCGCATGGCTTTCGCCTATTCTAAGTCCCTTGAACAATGGGGTCTTGGTCTTCTTGCTCAAGTGGAGGAGTAAGAGCAAGAAGAAGATGGGCCGTTACCCTTCACCTAATGTGAAGGTACCGCTTGACTTTCACCTAATGTGAAACCCTCGGTATCCCAAGTCCCTTGAACAATGGAGGCTTGGCCTTCTTGCTCAGATGGAGGAGTAAGAGCAAGAAGAAGTTGGGCAGTCACCCTTGTACTAATGTGAAGGAATCACTTGGCTTTCGCCTAATGTGAATGTCTCGGTATTCTAACTCCCTTGAACAATGGGGGCTTGGTCTTCTTTCGCAAGTTGAGGAGAGAGAGCTAGAAGAAGTTGGGCAGTTGCCCTTAACCTAATGTGAAGGAACTGCTTGGCTTACGCCTAAAGTGAAAGCCTCGGTATTCTAAGTCCCTTGAACAATGGGGGCTTGGCCTTCTTGATCAGGTGGAGGAGAAAGAGCAAGAAGAAGTTGGGTGGTTACCCTTCACCTAATGTTAAGAAACCGCTTGGCTTTCGCCTAATGTGAATGCCTCAGTATTCTAAGTCCCCTGAACAATGGGCGCTTGGTCTTCTTGCTCAGGTTGAGGAGAAAGAGCAAGAAGAAGTTGGGCGGCTATGCTTGACCTAATGTGAAGGAACCTCTTTGCTTTCGCCTAATGTGAAAGCCTCGATATTCTAAGTCCTTTAAACAATGGGGACTTGGCCTTCTTGCTCAGGTGGAGGAGTATGAGCATGAAGAAGTTGGGCGGTCACCCTTCAACTAATATGAATGAACTGCTTGGCTTTCGCCTAATGTGAAAGCCTCGGTATTCTAAGTCCCTTGAACGAGGGGGCTTGGTCTTCTTGCACAGGTGGAGGAGTAACAGCAAGAAGTTAGGCAGCCACCCTTCAAATAATGTGAAGGAACCCCTTATCTTTCGCCTAATGTGAAAGCCTCGGTATTCTATGTCCCTTCAGCAATGGGGGCTTGGTCTTCTTGCTCAGGTCGAGGAGAGAGAGCAAGAAGAAGTTGGCGGTTACCCTTCACCTAATGTGAAGGAACCGCTTGGCTTTTGCCTAACGTGAAAGCCTCGGTATTCTAAGTCCCTTGAACAATGGGGGCTTGGTCTTCTGGCTCTGGTTGAGGAGAGAGAGCCAGAAGAAGTTGGGCGGTTACCCTTCACCTAATGGGAAGGAACCTATTGGCTTTCGTCTAATGTGAAAGCCTCGGTATTCTAAGTCCCTTGAACAATGGGGGCTTGGCCTTCTTGCTCAGGTGGAGGAGTAAGAGCAAGAAGAAGTTGGGCGGTTACCCTTCACCTAATGTGAAGGAAACGCTTGGCTTTCGCCCAATGTGAAAGCCTCGGTATTCTAAGTCCCTTGAACAATGGGGGCTTAGTCTTCTTGCTCAGGTTGAGGAGAAAAGCAAGACGAAGTTGGGCGGTTACCCTTCCCCCAATGTGAAGGAACCGCTTGGCTTTCGCCTAATGTGAAAGCCTCGGTCTTCTAAGTCCCTTAAACAATGGGGGCCTGGCCTTCTTGCTCAGGTGGAGGAGTAAGAGCTAGATAAAGCTGGGCGGTCACCCTTCACCTAATGTGAAGAAAGCGCTTGGCTTTCGCCTATTGTGAAAGCCTCGGTATTCTAAGTCCCTTGATCAATGGGGGCTTGGTCTTCTTGCTCAGGTTGAGGAGAAAGAGCAAGAAGAAGTTGGGTGGTTACCCTTCACCTAATGTGAAGGAACCGCTAGGCTTTGCTTAATGTGAAAGCCTTGTATTCTAAGTCCCTTGAACAATGGGGGCCTGGCCTTCTTGCTCTGGTGGAGGAGTAAGAGTAAGAAGAAGTTGGGCGGTCACCCTGAAACTAATGTGAAGATACCACTAGGCTTTCGCCTAATGTGAAAACCTCGGTATTCTAAGTCCCTTGAACAGTGGGGGCTTGGCCTTCATGCTCAGGTGGAGGAGTAAGAGCAAGAAGAAGTTGGGCGGCCACCCTTCAACTAATGTGAAGGAACCGCTAGGCTTTCGCCTGATGTGAAAGCCTCGGTATTCAAAGTCCCTTGCACATTGGGGGCTTGGCCTTCTTGATTAGTTGGAGGAGAAAGAGCGAGAAGAAGTTGGGCGGTTACCCTTCACCTAATGTGAAGGAACCGCTTGGCTTTCGCCTAATGTGAATGCCTCGGTATTCTAAGTTCCTTGAACAATGGGCGCTTGGCCTTCTTGCTCAGGTTGAGGAGTAAGAGCAAGAAGAAGTTGGGCGGTCACCCCTTAACTAATGTGAAGGAACCGCTAGGTTTTCGCCTAATGTGAAAGCCTCGGTATTCTAAGTCCCTTGAACAATGGGGGCTTGGCCTTCTTGCTTAGGGGGTGGAGCAAGAGCAAACAGAAGTTGGGCTGTTACCCTTCCCCTAATGTGAAGGAACTACTTGGCTTTCACCTAAGTTGAAAGCCCCGGCGTTTATGTCCCTTGAACAATGGGGGCTTGGTCTTCTTGCTTAGGTTTAGGAGAAAGATCAAGACGAAGTCGGGCGGCTACCCTTGACCTAATGTGAAGCATCCGCTTGGCTTTCGCCTAAAGTGAAAGCCTCGGTATTCTAAGTCCCTTGAACAATGGGGGCTTGGCCTTCTTGCTCAGGGGGAGGAGTAAGAGCAAGAAGAAGTTGGGCGGTCGCCCTTCACCTAATGTGAAAGAACCGCTTGGCTTTCGCCTAATGTGAAAGCCTCGGTATTCGGAGTTCCTTGAATAATATGGGCTTGGTCTTCTTGCTCTGGTCGAGGAGTCAGAGAAAGAAGAAGTTGGGCGGTTACACTTCACCTAATGTTAAGGAACCGCTTGGCTTTCGCCCAATGTGATAGCCTCAGTATTCTAAGTCCCTTGAACAATGGGGGCTTGGTCTAATTGCTCAGGTTGAGGAGAAAGAGCAAGAAGAAGATGGGCTGTCACCCTTCACCTAATGTGAAGGAATGGCTTGGCTTTTGCCTAATGTGAAAGCCGCGGTATTCTAAGTCCCTTTAACAATAGGGGTTTGGCCTTCTTGAACGGGTGGAGGCGCAAGAGCAGAAGAAGTTGGGTGGTCACCCTTCACCTAATGTGAAGCAACCGCTTGGCTTTCGCCGAATGTGAAAGCCTCGGTATTCTAAGTCCCTTGAACAATGGGGGCTTGGTCTTCTTGCTCAGGTGGAGGAGTAAGAGCATGAAGAAGATGGGCGGTTACCCTTCACCTGATGTGAAGGAACCGCTGGGCTTTCACCTAATGTGAAAGCCTCGGTATCCTAAGTCCCTTGAACAATGGAGGCTTGGCCCTCTTGCTCAGATGGAGGAGTAAGAGCAAGAAGAAGTTGGGCGGTCACCCTTCAACTAATGTGAAGGAATCGCGTGGCTTTCGCCTAAAGTGAAAGCCTCGGTACTCTAAGTCCCATGAACAATGGGGGCCTGGTCCTCTTGCTCAGGTTGAGGAGAAAGAGCAAGAAGAAGTTGGGCGGTTACCCTTCACCTAATGTGAAGGAACTAATTGGCTTTCGCCTGAAGTGAAAGCCTCGGTATTCTAAGTTCCTTGAACAATTGGGGCTTGGCCTTCTTGATCAGTTGGAGGAGAAAGAGCAAGAAGAAGTTGGGCGGTTACCCCGCACCTAATGCGAAGGAACCGCTTGGCTTTCGCCTAATGTGAATGCCTCGGTATTCTAAGTCCCTTGAACAATGGACGCTTGGCCTTCTTGCTCCGGTTGAGGAGAAAAAGCAAGAAGAAGTTGGGCGGTTACCCGTCCCCGAATGTGAAGGAACCTCTTGGCCTTCGCCTAATGTGAATGCCTCGGTATTCTAAGTCCCTTGAACAACGGGGACTTGGCATTCTTGCTCAGGTGGAGGAGTAAGAGCAAGAAGAAGTTTGGCGGTCACCCTTCAACTAGTGTGAAGGGACCGCTTGGCTTTCGCCTAATGTGAAAGCCTCGGTACTCCAAGTCCCTTCAACAATGGGGGCTTGGCCTTCTTGCTCAGTTGGAGGAGTAAGAGCAAGAAGGAGATGGGCGGCCACTTTTCAAATAATGTGAAGGAACCGCTTGGATTTCGTCTAATGTGAAAGCCTCAGTATTCTAAGTCCCTTGAACAATGGGGGCTTGGCCTTCTTGCTCTAGTTCAGGAGAGAGAGCAAGAAGAAGTTGGGTGGTTGCCCTTCACCTAATGTGAAAGAACCGCTTGTCTTTCGCTTAATGTGAAAGCCTCGGTATTCTAAGTCCGTTGAACAATTGGGGCTTGGCCTTCTTGCTCAGGTGGAGGAGTAAGAGCAAGAAGAAGTTAGTCGGTCACCCCTAAACTAATGTGAAGGAATCGCGAGGCTTTCGCCGAATGTGAAAGCCTCGGTATTCTAAGTCCCTTGAATAATGGGGGCTTGGCCTTCTTGCTCATGTCGACGAGTAAGAGCAAGAAGAAGTTGGGCAGTCACCCTTCAACTTATGCGAAGGAACCGCTTGGCCTTCGCCAAATGTGAAAGCCTCGGTATTCTAAGTCCCTGGAATAATGGGGGCTTGGCTTTCTTGCTCTGGTTGAGGAGAAAGAGCAAAAAGAAGTTGGGCGGTTAGCCTTCACCTAATGTGAAGAAACCGCTTGGCTTTCTCCGAATGTGAAAGCCTCGGTATTCTAAGTCCCTTGAACTGTGGGGGCTTGGCCTTCATGCTCAGTTGGAGGAGTAAGAGCAAGAAGAAGTTGGGCGGTCACCCTTTAACTAATGTGAAGGAACCGCTAGGCTTTCGCCTAATGTGAAAGCCTCGGTATTCTAAGTCCCTTGAACAATGGGGGCTTGGCCTTCTTGCTTAGGGGAAGGAGCAAGTGCAAACAGAAGTTGGGCGGTTACCCTTCACCTAATGTGAAGGAACTGCTTGGCTTTCACCTAATGTGAAAGCCCCGGTTTTCTAAGTCCCTAGGACCATGGGGGCTTGGTCTTCTTGCTCAGGTTTAGGAGAAAGAGCAAGACGAAGTTGGGCAGCTACCCTTAACCTAATGTGAAGCAACCGCTTGGCTTTCGCCTAATGTGAAAGCCTCGGAATTCTAAGTCCCTCGAACAATGGGGGCTTGGCCTTCTTGCTCAGGGGGAGGAGTAAGAGCGAGAAGAAGTTGGGCGGTCACCCTTCACCTAATGTGAAGGAACATCTTGGCTTTCACCTAATGTGAAAGCCTCGGTATTCTAAGTCCCTTGAACAATGGGGGCTTGGTCTAATCGCTCAGGTTGAGGAGAAAGAGCAAGAAGAAGTTGGGCGGTCACCTTTTACCTAATGTGAAGGAACGGCTTGGCTTTTTCCGAATGTGAAAGCCACGGTATTCTAAGCTCCTTGAACAATGGGGGCTTGGTCCAATTGCTCAGGTTGAGGAGAAAGAGCAAGAAGAAGTTGGGCGGTCACCCTTCACGTAATGTGAAGGAACGGCTTGGCTTTTGCCTAATGTGAAAGCCGCGGTATTATATGTCCCTTAAACCATGGGGGTTTGTCCTTCTTGCACAGGTGGAGGCGCAAGAGCAGAAGAAGTTGGGCGGTCACCCTTCACCTAATGTGAAGCAACCGCTCGGCTTTCGCCTAATGTGAAAGCCTCGGTATTCTAAGTCCCTTGAACAATGGGGGCTTGGTCTTCTTGCTCTGGTGGGGGAGTAAGAGCAGTAAGAAGATGGGCGGTTACCCTTCACCTAATGTGAAGGAACTGCTGGGCTTTCACCTAATGCGAAAGCCTCGGTATCCTAAGTCTCTTGAACAATGGAGGCTTGGCCTTCTTGCTCACATGGAGGAGTAAGAGCAAGAAGAAGTTGGACGGTCACCCTACAACTAATGTGAAGGAAACGCTTGGCTTTCGCCCAATGTGAAAGCCTCGGTATTCTAAGTCCCTTGAACAATGGGGGCTTGGCCTCCTTGCTCAGTTGGAGGAGTAAGAGCCAGAAGAAGTTGGGCGGCCACTTTTCAAATAATGTGAAGGAACCACTTGGCTTTCGTCTAATGTGAAAGCTTAGGTATTCTAAGTCCCTTGGACAATGGGGGCTTGGCCTTCTTGCTCACGGGGAGGAGTAAGAGCAAGAAGAAGTTTGGCGGTCACCCTTCAACTAATGCGAAGGAACCGCTTGGCTTCCGCCTAATGTTAAAGCCTCGGTATTCCAAGTCCCTTGAACAATGGGGGCTTGGCCTTCTTGCTCAGTTGGAGGAGTAAAAGCAAGAAGAAGTTGGGCGGCCACTTTTTAAATAATGTGAAGGAACCACTTGGCTTTCGCCCAATGTGAAAGCCTCGGTATTCTAAGTCCCTTAAACAATGGGGGCTTGGCCTTCTTGCTCAGGGGGAGGAGTAAGAGCAAGAAGAAGTTTGGCGGTCACCCTTCAACTAATGTGAAGGAACCGCTTGGCTTTCGCCTAACGTGAAAGCCTCGGTATTCCAAGTCCCTTGAACAATGGGGCCTTGGCCTTCTTGCTCAGTTGGAGGAGTAAGAGCAAGAAGAAGTTGGGCGGCCACTTTTCAAATAATGTGAAGGAACCGCTTGGATTTCGCCTAATGTTAATGCCTCGGTATTCTAAGTCCCTTAAACAATGCGGGCTTAATCTTCTTGCTCAGTGTTGAGGAGAGAGAGCAAGAAGAAGTTGGGCGGTTACCCTTCACCGAATGTGATGGAACCGCTTGGCATTCGCCCAATGTGAAGGCCTCGGTATTCTAAGTCTCTTGAACAATGGGGGCTTGGTCTTCTTGCTCAGGTTGAGGAGAGAGAGCAAGAAGAAGTTGGGCGGTTACCCTTCACCGAATGTGAAGGAACCGCTTGGCTTTCGCCTAATGTGAAAGCCTCGGTATTCTAAGTCCCTTGAACGATGGGGGCTTGGCCTCCTTGCTCTGGTGGAGGAGTAAGAGCATGAAGAAGATGGGCGGTTACCCTTCACCTAATGTGAAGGAACCGCTGGGCTTTCACCTAATGTGAAAGCCTCGGTATCCTAAGTCCCTTGAACAACGGAGGCTTGGCCTTCTTGCTCAGATGGAGGAGTAAGAGCAAGAAGAAGTTGGGCGGTCACCCTTCAACTAATGTGAAGGAAACGCTTGGCTTTCGCCTAATGTGAAAGCCTCGGTATTCTAAGTCCCTTGAACAATGGGGGCTTGGTCCTCTTGCTCAGGTTGAGGAGAAAGAGCAAGAAGAAGTTGGGCGGTTACCCTTCACCTAATGAGAAGGAACTACTTGGTTTTCGCCTGAAGTGAAAGCCTCTGTATTGTAAGTCCCTTGAACAAGGGGGGCTTGGCCTTCTTGATCAGTTGGAGGAGAAAGAGCAAGGAGAAGTTGGGCGGTTACCCTTCACCTAATGTGACGGAACCGCTTGGCTTTCGCCTAATGGGAATGCCCCGGTATTCTAAGCCCCTTGAACAATGGGCGCTTGGCCTTCTTGCTCAGGTTGAGGAGAAAGAGCTAGAAGAAGTTGGGCGGTTACCCTTCCCCTAATGTGAAGGAACCTCTTGGCTTTCGCCTAATGTGAATGCGTCGGTATTCTAAGTCCCTTGAACAATGGGGACTTGGCCTTCTTGCTCTGGTGGAGGAGTAAGGGCAAGAAGAAGTTTGGCGGTCACCCTTCGACTAATGTGAAGGAACCGCTTGCCTTTCGTCTAATGTGAAAGCCTTGGTATTCCAAGTCCCTTGAACAATGGGGGCTTGGCCTTCTTGCTCAGTCGGAGGAGTAAGAGCAAGAAGAAGTTGGGCGGCCACTTTTCAAATAATGTGACAGGAACCGCTTTGATTTCGCCTGATGTGAAAGCCTCGGTATTCTAAGTCCCTTGAATAAGGGGGCCTTAATCCTCTTGCTCAGGTTGAGGAGAGAGAGCAAGAAGAAGTTGGGCGGTCACCTTTCACCTAATGTGAACGAACGGCTTGGCTTTTTCCGAATGTGAAAGCCACGGTATTCTAAGTTCCTTGAACAATGGGGGCTTGGTCCAATTGCTCAGGTTGAGGAGAAAGAGCAAGAAGAAGTTGGGCGGTCACCCTTCACGTAATGTGGAGGAACGGCTTGGCTTTTGCCTAATGTGAAAGCCGCGGTATTCTATGTCCCTTGAACAATGGGGGTTTGGCCTTCTTGCACAGGTGGAGGCGCAAGAGCAGATGAAGTTGGGCGGTCACCCTTCACCTAATGTGAAGCAACCGCTTGGCTTTCGCCTAATGTGAAAGCCCCGGTATCCTAAGTCCCTTGAACAATGGAGGCTTGGCCTTCTTGCTCAGATGGAGGAGTAAGAGCAAGAAGAAGTTGGACGGTCACCCTACAACTAATGTGAAGGAAATGCTTGGCTTTCACCCAATGTGAAAGCCTCGGTATTCTAAGTCCCTTGAACAATGGGGGCTTGGCCTCCTTGCTCAGTTGGAGGAGTAAGAGCCAGAAGAATTTGGGCGGCTACTTTTCAAATAATGTGAAGGAACCACTTGGCTTTTGCCTAATGTGAAAGCCTAGGTATTCTAAGTCCCTCGAACAATGGGGGCTTGGCCTTCTTGCTCAGGGGGAGGAGTAAGAGCAAGAAGAAGTTTGGCGGTCACCCTTCAACTAATGTGAAGGAACCGCTTGGCTTTCGCCTAATGTGAAAGCCTCGGTATTCCAAGTCCCTTGAACAATGGGGGCTTGGCCTTCTTGCTCAGTTGGAGGAGTAAGAGCAAGAAGAAGTTGGGCGGCCACTTTTCAAATAATGTGAAGGAACCGCTTGGATTTCGCCTAATGTTAAAGCCTCGGTATTCTAAGTCCCTTAAACAATGCGGGCTTAATCTTCTTGCTCAGGGTTGAGGACAGAGAGCAAGAAGAAGTTCGGCGGTTACCCTTCACCGAATGTGATGGAACCGCTTGGCTTTCGCCCAATGTGAAAGCCTCTGTATTCTAAGTCTCTTGAACAATGGGTGCTTGGTCTTCTTGCTCAGGTTGAGGAGAGAGAGCAAGAAGAAGTTGGGCGGTTACCCTTCACCGAATGTGAAGGAACCGCATGGCTTTCGCCTAATGTGAAAGCCTCGGTATTCTAAGTCCCTTGAACAATGGGGGCTTGGCCTCCTTGCTCAGGTGGAGGAGTAAGAGCATGAAGACGATAGGCGGTTACCCTTCACCTAATGTGAAGGAACCGCTGGGCTTTCACCTAATGTGAAAGCCTCGGTATCCTAAGTCCCTTGAACAACGGAGGCTTGGCCTTCTTGCTCAGTTGGAGGAGTAAAAGCAAGAAGAAGTTGGGCGGCCACTTTTCAAATAATGTGAAGGAACCACTTGGCTTTCGCCTAATGTGAAAGCCTCGGTATTCTAAGTCCCTTGAACAATGGGGGCTTGGCCTTCTTGCTCAGGGGGAGGAGTAAGAGCAAGAAGAAGTTTGGCGGTCACCCTTCAACTAATGTGAAGGAACCGCTTGGCTTTCGCCTAACGTGAAAGCCTCGGTATTCCAAGTCCCTTGAACAATGGGGGCTTGGCCTTCTTGCTCAGTTGGAGGAGTAAGGGCAAGACGAAGTTGGGCGGCCACTTTTCAAATAATGTGAAGGAACCGCTTGGATTTCGCCTAATGTTAAAGCCTCGGTATTCTAAGTCCCTTAAACAATGCGGCCTTAATCTTCTTGCTCAGGGTTGAGGAGAGAGAGCAAGAAGAAGTTGGGCGGTTACCCTTCACCGAATGTGATGGAACCGCTTCGCATTCGCCCAATGTGAAAGCCTCTGTATTCTAAGTCTCTTGAACAATGGGGGCATGGTCTTCTTGCTCAGGTTGAGGAGAGAGAGCAAGAAGAAGTTGGGCGGTTACCCTTCACCGAATGTGAAGGAACCGCTTGGCTTTCGCCTAATGTGAAAGCCTCGGTATTCTAAGTCCCTTGAACAATGGGGGCTTGGCCTCCTTGCTCTGGTGGAGGAGTCAGAGCATGAAGAAGATAGGCGGTTACCCTTCACCTAATGTGAAGGAACCGCTGGGCTTTCACCTAATGTGAAAGCCTCGGTATCCTAAGTCCCTTGAACAACGGAGGCTTGGCCTTCTTGCTCAGATGGAGGAGTAAGAGCAAGAAGAAGTTGGGCGGTCACCCTGAAACTAATGTGAAGGAAACGCTTGGCTTTCGCCTAATGTGAAAGCCTCGGTATTCTAAGTCCCTTGAACAATGGGGGCTTGGTCCTCTTGCTCAGGTTGAGGAGAAAGAGCCAGAAAAAGTTGGGCGGTTACCCTTCACCTAATGAGAAGGCACTACTTGGTTTTCGCCTGAAGTGAAAGCCTCGGTATTGTAAGTCCCTTGAACAAGGGGGGCTTGGCCTTCTTGATCAGTTGGAGGGGAAAGAGTAAGGAGAAGTTGGGCGGTTACCCTTCACCTAATGTGAAGGAACCGCTTGGCTTTCGCCCAATGGGAATGCCCCGGTATTCTAAGTCCCTTGAAGAATGGGCGCTTGGCCTTCTTGCTCAGGTTGAGGAGAAAAAGCAAGAAGAAGTTGGGCGGTTACCCTTCCCCTACTGTGAAGGAACTTCTTGGCTTTCTCCTAATGTGAATGCATCGGTATTCTAAGTCCCTTGAACAATGGGGACTTGGCCTTCTCGCTCTGGTGGAGGAGTAAGGGCAAGAAGAAGTTTGGCGGTCACCCTTCAACTAATGTGAAGGAACCGCTTGCCTTTCGTCTAATGTGAAAGCCCTGGTATTCCAAGTCCCTTGAACAATGGGGGCTTGGCCTTCTTGCTCAGTAGGAGGAGTAAGAGCAAGAAGAATTTGGGCGGCCACTTTTCAAATAATGTGACAGGAACAGCTTTGATTTCACCTGATGTGAAAGCCTCGGTATTCTAAGTCCCTTGAACAAGGGGTGCTTAATCCTCTTGCTCAGGTTGAGGAGAGAGAGCAAGAAGAAGTTGGGCGGTTACCCTTCCCCTAATGTGAAGGAACCGCTTGGCTTTCGCCCAATGTGAAAGCCGTAGTATTCTAAGTCTCTTGAACAATGGGGGCTTGGTCTTCTTGCTCTGGTTGAGGAGAGAGAGCAAGAAGAATTTGGGTGGTTACCCTTCACCTAATGTGAAGGAACCTCTTGGCTTTTACCTAATGTGAAAGCCTCGGTATTCTAAGTCCCTTGAACAATGGGGAGTTGGCCTTCCTGCTCAGGTGGAGGAGTAAGAGCCAGAAGAAGTTGGGCGGTCACCCTTCAACTAGTGTGAAGGAACCGCTTGGCTTTCGTCTAACGTGAAATCCTCGGTATTCTAAGTCCCTTGAACAATGGGGGCTTGGCCTTCTTGCTCAGGGGGAGGAGTAAGAGCAAGAAGAAGTTGGGAGGCCACCATTCAAATAATGTGAAGGAACCGCTTGGCTTTCGCCCAATGTGAAAGCCTCGGTATTCTAAGTCTCTTGAAAAATGGGGGCTTGGTCTTCTTGCTCAGGTTGAGGAGAGAGAGCAAGATGAAGTTGGACGGTTACCCTTCACCTAATGTGAAGGAACCGCTTGGCTTTCGCCTAATGTGAAAGCCTCGGTATTCTAAGTCCCTTGAACAATGGGGGCTTGGCCTCCTTTCTCAGGTGGAGGAGTAAGAGCAAGAAGAAGTTGGGCGTCCACTTTTAAAATAATGTGAAGGAACCACTTGGCTTTCGTCTAATGTGAAAGCCTCGGTATTCTAAGTCCCTTGAACAATGGGGGCTTGGCCTCCTTGCTATGGTGGAGGAGTAAGAGCATGAAGAAGATGGGCGGTTACCCTTCACCTAATGTGAAGGAACCGCTGGGCTTTCACCTAATGTGAAAGCCTTGGTATCCTAAGTCCCTTGAACAACGGAGGCTCGGCCTTCTTGCTCAGATGGAGGAGTAAGAGCAAGAAGAAGTTGGGCGTTCACCCTTCAACTAATGTGAAGGAAACGCTTGGCTTTCGCCTAATGTGAAAGCCTCGGTATTCTAAGTCCCTTGAACAATGGGGGCTTGGTCCTCTTGCTCAGGTTGAGGAGAAAGAGCAGGAAGAAGTTGGACGGTTACCCTTCACCTAATGTGAAGGAACTACTTGGCTTTCGCCTGAAGTGAAAGCCTCGGTATTGTAAGTCCCTTGAACAAGGGGGGCTTGGCCTTCTTGATCAGTTGGAGGAGAAAGAGCAAGGAGAAGTTGGGCGGTTACCCTTCACCTAATGTGAAGGAACCGCTTGGCTTTCGCCTAATGGGAATGCCCCGGTATTCTAAGTCCCTTGAACAATGGGCGCTTGGCCTTCTTGCCCAGGTTGAGGAGAAAGAGCAAGAAGAAGTTGGGCGGTTACCCTTCCCCTAATGTGAAGGAACCTCTTGGCTTTCACCTAATGTGAATGCGTCGGTATTCTAAGTCCCTTGAACAATGGGGTCTTGGCCTTCTCGCTCTGGTGGAGGAGTAAGAGCAAGAAGAAGTTTGGCGGTCACCCTTCAACTAATGTGAAGGAACTGCTTGCCTTTCGCCTAATGTGAAAGGCTCGGTATTCCAAGTCCCTTGAACAATGGGGGCTTGGCCTTCTTGCTCAGTAGGAGGAGTAAGAGCAAGAAGAAGTTGGGCGGCCACTTTTCAAATAATGTGACAGGAACCGCTTTGATTTCGCCTGATGTGAAAGCCTCGGTATTCTAAGTCCCTTGAATAAGGGGGGCTTAATCTTCTTTCTCAGGTTGCGGAGAGAGAGCAAGAAGAAGTTGGGCGGTTACCCTTCACCTAATGTGAAGGAACCGCTTGGCTTTCGCCCAATGTGAAAGCCTTAGTATTCTAAGTCTCTCGAACAATGGGGGCTTGGTCTTCTTGCTCTGGTTGAGGAGAGAGAGCAAGAAGAATTTGGGCGGTTACCCTTCACCTAGTGTGAAGGAACCTCTTGGCTTTCCCCTAATGTGAAAGCCTCGGTATTCTAAGTCCCTTGAACAATGGGGACTTGGCCTTCTTGCTCAGGTGGAGGAGTAAGAGCCAGAAGAAGTTGGGCGGTCACCCTTCAACTAATGTGAAGGAACCGCTTGGCTTTCGCCTAACGTGAAATCCTCGGTATTCTAAGTCCCTTGAACAATGGGGGCTTGGCCTTCTTGCTCAGGGGGAGGAGTAAGAGCAAGAAGAAGTTGGGAGGGCCACCATTCAAATAATGTGAAGGAATTGCTTGGCTTTCGCCCAATGTGAAAGCCTCGGTATTCCAAGTCTCTTGAACAATGGGGGCTTGGTCTTCTTGCTCAGGTTGAGGAGAGAGAGCAAGATGAAGTTGGGCGGTCAACCTTCACCTAATGTGAAGGAACCGCTTGGCTTTCGCCTAATGTGAAAGCCTCGGTATTCTAAGTCCCTTGAACAATGGGGGCTTGGCCTCCTTTCTCAGGTGGAGGAGTAAGAGCAAGAAGAAGTTGAACGGCGACTCTTCAAATAATGTGAAGGAACCACTTGGCTTTCGCCTAATGTGAAAGCCTCTGTATTCTAAGTTCCTTGAAGAATGGGGGCTTGGCCTTCTTGCTCAGGGGGAGGAGTAAGAGCAAGAAGAAGTTTGGCGGTCACCCTTCAACTAATGTGAAGGAACCGCTTGGCTTTCGTCTAATGTGAAAGCCTCGGTATTCCAAGTCCCTTGAACAATGGGGTCTTGGCCTTCTTGCTCAGTTGGACGAGTAAGAGCAAGAGGAGGTTGGGCGGCCACTTTTCAAATAATGTGAAGGAACCGCTTGGATTTCGCCTATTGTGAAGGCCTCGGCATTCTAAGTCCCTTGAACAATGCGGGCTTAATCTTCTTGCTCAGATTGAGGAGAGAGAGCAAGAAGAAGTTGGGCGGTTACCCTTCACCTAATGTGAAGGAACCGCTTGGCTTTCGCCCAATTTGAAAACCTCAGTATTCTAAGTCCCTTGAACAATGGGGGCTTGGTCTTCTTGCTCTAGTTGAGGAGAGAGAGCAAGAAGAAATTGGGCGGTTACCCTTCACGTAATGTGAAGGAACCTCTCGGCTTTCGCCTAATGTGAAAGCCTCGGAATTCTAAGTCCCTTGAACAATGGGGACTTGGCCTTCTTGCTCAGGTGGAGGAGTAAGGGCCAGAAGAAGTTGGGCGGTTACCCTTCCCCGAATGTGAAGGAACCTCTTGACTTTCGCCTAATGTGAATGCGTCGGTATTCTAAGTCCCTTGAACAATGGGGTCTTGGCCTTCTCGCTCTGGTGGAGGAGCAAGAGCAAGAAGAAGTTTGGCGGTCACCCTTCAACTAATGTGAAGGAACCGCTTGCATTTCGCCTAATGTGAAAGGCTCGGTATTCCAAGTCCCTTGAACAATGGGGGCTTGGCCTTCTTGCTCAGTAGGAGGAGTAAGAGCAAGAAGAAGTTGGGCGGCCACTTTTCAAATAATGTGAAAGGAACCGCTTTGATTTCGCCTGATGTGAAAGCCTCGGTATTCTAAGTCCCTTGAATAAGGGGGGCTTAATCTTCTTTCTCAGGTTGCGGAGAGAGAGCAAGAAGAAGTTGGGCGGTTACCCTTCACCTAATGTGAAGGAACCACTTGGCTTTCGCCCAATGTGAAAGCCTTAGTATTCTAAGTCTCTTGAACAATGGGGGCTTGGTCTTCTTGCTCTGGTTGACGAGAGAGAGCAAGAAGAATTTGGGCGGTTACCCTTCACCTAATGTGAAGGAACCTCTTGGCCTTCGCCTAATGTGAAAGCCTCAGTATTCTAAGTCCGTTGAACAATGGGGACTTGGCCTTCTTGCTCAGGGGGAGGAGTAAGAGCAAGAAGAAGTTGGGAGGGCCACCATTCAAATAATGTGAAGGAACTGCTTGGCTTTCGCCCAATGTGAAAGCCTCGGTATTCTAAGCCTCTTGAACAATGGGGGCTTGGTCTTCTTGCTCAGGTTGAGGAGAGAGAGCCAGAAGAAGTTGGGCGGTCACCCTTCAACTAATGTGAAGGAACCGCTTGGCTTTCGCCTAACGTGAAATCCTCGGTATTCTAAGTCCCTTGAACAATGGGGGCTTGGCCTTCTTGCTCAGGGGGAGGAGTAAGAGCAAGAAGAAGTTGGGAGGGCCACCATTCAAATAATGTGAAGGAACTGCTTGGCTTTCGCCCAATGTGAAAGCCTCGGTATTCTAAGCCTCTTGAACAATGGGGGCTTGGTCTTCTTGCTCAGGTTGAGGAGAGAGAGCAAGATGAAGTTGGGCGGTCAACCTTCACCTAATGTGAAGGAACCGCTTGGCTTTCGCCTAATGTGAAAGCCTCGGTATTCTAAGTCCCTTGAACAATGGGGGCTTGGCCTCCTTTCTCAGGTGGAGGAGTAAGAGCAAGAAGAAGTTGGGCGGCCACTTTTCAAATAATGTGAAGGAACCACTTGGCTTTCGCCTAATGTGAAAGCCTCGGTATTCTAAGTTCCTTGAACAATGGGGGCTTGGCCTTCTTGCTCAGGGGGAGGAGCAAGAGCAAGAAGAAGTTTGGCGGTCACCCTTCAACTAATGTGAAGGAACCGCTTGGCTTTCGCCTAATGTGAAAGCCTCGGTATTCCAAGTCCCTTGAACAATGGGGTCTTGGCCTTCTTGCTCAGTTGGACGAGTAAGAGCAAGAGGAGGTCGGGCGGCCACTTTTCAAATAATGTGAAGGAACCGCTTGGATTTCGCCTATTGTGAAGGCCTCGGCATTCTAAGTCCTTTGAACAATGCGGGCTTAATCTTCTTGCTCAGATTGAGGAGAGAGAGCAAGAAGAAGTTGGGCGGTTACCCTTCACCTAATGTGAAGGAACCGCTTGGCTTTCGCCCAATTTGAAAACCTCAGTATTCTAAGTCCCTTGAACAATGGGGGCCTGGTCTTCTTGCTCTAGTTGAGGAGAGAGAGCAAGAAGAAATTGGGCGGTTACCCTTCACGTAATGTGAAGGAACCTCTCGGCTTTCGCCTAATGTGAAAGCCTCGGAATTCTAAGTCCCTTGAACAATGGGGACTTGGCCTTCTTGCTCAGGTGGAGGAGTAAGGGCCAGAAGAAGTTGGGCAGTTACCCTTCCCCTAATGTGAAGGAACCTCTTGACTTTCGCCTAATGTGAATGCGTCGGTATTCTAAGTCCCTTGAACAATGGGGTCTTGGCCTTCTCGCTCTGGTGGAGGAGTAAGAGCAAGAAGAAGTTTGGCGGTCACCCTTCAACTAATGTGAAGGAACCGCTTGCATTTCGCCTAATGTGAAAGGCTCGGTATTCCAAGTCCCTTGAACAATGGGGGCTTGGCCTTCTTGGTCAGTAGGAGGAGTAAGAGCAAGAAGAAGTTGGGCGGCCACTTTTCAAATAATGTGAAAGGAACCGCTTTGATTTCGCCTGATGTGAAAGCCTCGGTATTCTAAGTCCCTTGAATAAGGGGGCTTAATCTTCTTTCTCAGGTTGCGGAGAGAGAGCAAGAAGAAGCTGGGCGGTTACCCTTCACCTAATGTGAAGGAACCGCTTGGCTTTCGCCCAATGTGAAAGCCTTAGTATTCTAAGTCTCTTGAACAATGGGGGCTTGGTCTTCTTGCTCTGGTTGAGGGGAGAGAGCAAGAAGAATTTGGGCGGTTACCCTTCACCTAATGTGAAGGAACCTCTTGGCCTTCGCCTATTGTGAAAGCCTCGGTATTCTAAGTCCCTTGAACAATGGGGACTTGGCCTTCTTGCTCAGGTGGAGGACTAAGAGCCAGAAGAAGTTGGGCGGTCACCCTTCAACTAATGTGAAGATACCGCTTGGCTTTCGCCTAACGTGAAATCCTCGGTATTCTAAGTCCCTTGAACAATGGGGGCTTGGCCTTCTTGCTCAGGGGGAGGAGTAAGAGCAAGAAGAAGTTGGGAGGGCCACCATTCAAATAATGTAAAGGAACTGCTTGGCTTTCGCCCAATGTGAAAGCCTCGGTATTCTAAGCCTCTTGAACAATGGGGGCTTGGTCTTCTTGCTCAGGTTGAGGAGAGAGAGCAAGATGAAGTTGGGCGGTCAACCTTCCCCTAATGTGAAGGAACCGCTTGGCTTTCGCCTAATGTGAAAGCCTCGGTATTCTAAGTCCCTTGAACAATGGGGGCTTGGCCTCCTTTCTCAGGTGGAGGAGTAAGAGCAAGAAGAAGTTGGGCGGCCACTTTTCAAATAATGTGAAGGAACCACTTGGCTTTCCCCTAATGTGAAAGCCTCGGTATTCTAAGTTCCTTGAACAATGGGGGCTTGGCCTTCTTGCGCAGGGGGAGGAGCAAGAGCAAGAAGAAGTTTGGCGGTCACCCTTCAACTAATGTGAAGGAACCGCTTGGCTTTCGCCTAATGTGAAAGCCTCGGTATTCCAAGTCCCTTGAACAATGGGGTCTTGGCCTTCTTGCTCAGTTGGACGAGTAAGAGCAAGAGGAGGTTGGGCGGCCACTTTTCAAATAATGTGAAGGAACCGCTTGGATTTCGCCTATTGTGAAGGCCTCGGCATTCTAAGTCCCTTGAACAATGCGGGCTTAATCTTCTTGCTCAGATTGAGGAGAGAGAGCAAGAAGAAGTTGGGCGGTTACACTTCACCTAATGTGAAGGAACCGCTTGGCTTTCGCCCAATTTGAAAACCTCAGTATTCTAAGTCCCTTGAACAATGGGGGCCTGGTCTTCTTGCTCTAGTTGAGGAGAGAGAGCAAGAAGAAATTGGGCGGTTACCCTTCACGTAATGTGAAGGAACCGCTCGGCTTTCGCCTAATGTGAAAGCCTCGGTATTCTAAGTCCCTTGAACAATGGGGACTTGGCCTTCTTGCTCAGGTGGAGGAGTAAGGGCCAGAAGAAGTTGGGCGGTTACCCTTCACCTAATGTGAAGGAACCGCATGGCTTTCGCCCAATGTGAAAGCCTTAGTATTCTAAGTCTCTTGAACAATGGGGGCTTGGTCTTCTTGCTCTGGTTGAGGAGAGAGAGCAAGAAGAATTTGGGCGGTTACCCTTCACCTAATGTGAAGGAACCTCTTGGCTTTCACCTAATGTGAAAGCCTCGGTATTCTAAGTCCCTTGAACAATGGGGGCTTGGCCTTCTTGCTCAGGGGGAGGAGTAAGAGCAAGAAGAAGTTTGGCGGCCACCCCTCAAATAATGTGAAGGAACCGCTTGGCTTTCGCCCAATGTGATAGCCTCAGTATTCTAAGTCTCTTGAACAATGGGGGCTTGGTCTTCTTGATCAGGTTGAGAAGAGAGAGCAAGAAGAAGTTGGGCGGTTACCCTTCACGTAATGTCGAGGAATTGCTTGGCTTTCGGCTAACGGGAAAGCCTCGGTATTCTATGTACCTGGAACAATGGGGGCTTAGCCTCCTTGCTCAGGCGGAGGAGTAAGAGCAAGAAGAAGTTGGGCGGCCACTTTTCAAATAATGTGAATGAACCATTTGGGTTTCGCCTAATGTGAAAGCCTCGGTATTCTAAGTCCCTTGAACAATGGGGGCTTAGTCTTCTTGCCCAGGTTGAGGAGACAGAGCAAGAAGTTGGGCGATTACCCTTCACCTAATGTGAAGGAACCGCTTGGCTTTCCCCCAATGTGAAAGCCTCAGTGTTCTAGGTCCCTTGAACAGTGGAGGCTTGGTCTTCTTGCTCAGGTTGAAGAGAGAGAGCAAGAAGAAGTTGGCCGGTTACCCTTCACCTAATGTGAAGGAACTTCTTGGCTTTCGCCTAATGTGAAAGCCTCGGTATTCTATGTCCCTTGAACAATGGGGACTTGACCTTCTTGCTCAGGTGGGGAAGTAAGAGCAAGAAGAAGTTGGGCGGTCACCCATAAACTAATGTGAAGGAACCGATTGGCTTTATCCTAATGTGAAAGCCTCGATATTTTAAGTCCCTTGAACAATGGGGCTTTGGCCTTCTTGCTTAGGGGGAGGAGTAAGAGCAAGAAGAAGTTGGGCTGCCGCCCTTCTAATAATTTGAAGGAACTGCTTGGCTTTCGCCCTATGTGAAAGCCTCGGTATTCTAAGTCCCTTGAACAATGGGGTCTTGGCCTTCTTGATCAGGTGGAGGAGAAAGAGCAAGAAGAAGTTGGGCGGTTACTCTTCCCCTAATGAGAAGGAATGGCGTGGCTTTTTCTTAATGTGAAAGCCTCGGTATTCCAAGTCCCTTGAACAATGGGGTCTTGGCCTTCTTGCTCAGTTGGAGGAGTGAGAGCAAGAAGAAGTTGGGCGGCGACTTTTCAAATAATGAGAAGGAACCGCTTGGATTTCGCCTATTGTGAAGGCCTCGGCATTCTAAGTCCCTTGAACAATGCGGGCTTAATCTTCTTGCTCAGGTTGAGGAGAGAGAGCAAGAAGAAGTTGGGCGGTTACCCTTAACCTAATGCGAAGGAACCGCTTGGCTTTCACCCAATTTCAAAGCCTCAGTATTCTAAGTCCCTTGAACAATAGGGGCTTGGTCTTCTTGCTCTAGTTGAGGAGAGAGAGCAAGAAGAAATTGGGCGGTTACCCTTCACGTAATGTGAAGGAACCTCTTGGCTTTCGCCTAATGTGAAAGCCTCGGTATTCTAAGTCCCTTGAACAATGGTGACTTGGCCTTCTTGCTCAGGTCGAGGTGTAAGAGCCAGAAGAAGTTGGGCGGTTATCCTTCACCTAATGTGAAGGAACCGCTTGGCTTTCGCCTAATGTGAAAGCCTCGGTATTCTAAGTCCCTTGAACAATGGGGGCTTGGCCTTCTTGCTCAGGGGGAGAAGTAAGAGCAAGAAGAAGTTGGGCGGCCACCCTTCAAATAATGTGAAGGAACCGCTTGGCTTTCGCCCAATGTGAAAGCCTCGGTATTCTAAGTCTCTTGAACAATGGGGGCTTGGTCTTCTTGATCAGGTTGAGGAGAGAGAGCAAGAAGAAGTTGGGCGGTTACCCTACACGTAATGTGAAGGAACTGCTTGACTTTCGGCTAATGTGAAAGCCTCGGTATTCTAAGTCCCTGGAACAATGGGGGCTTAGCCTCCTTGCTCAGGTGGAGGAGTAAGAGCAAGAAGAAGTTGGGCGGCCACTTTTCAAATAATGTGAAGGAACCACTTGGGTTTCACCTAATGTGAAAGCCTTGGTATTCTAAGTCCCTTGAACAATGGGGGCTTAGTCTTCTCGCCCAGGTTGAGGAGACAGAGCAAGAAGAAGTTGGGCGATTACCCTTCACCTAATGTGAAGGAACCGCTTGGCTTTCCCCCAATGTGAAAGCCTCAGTATTCTATGTCCCTTGAACAGTGGAGGCTTGGTCTTCTTGCTCAGGTTGAGGAGAGAGAGCAAGAAGAAGTAGGGCGGTTACCCTACACCTAATGTGAAGGAACCTCTTGGCTTTGGCCTAATGTGAAAGCCTCGGTATTCTAGGTCCCATGAACAATGGGGGCTTAGTCTTCTTGCTCAGGTTGAAGAGAGAAAGCAAGAAGAAGTTGGCCGGTTACCCTTCACCTAATGTGAAGGAACTTCTTGGCTTTCGCCTAATGTGAAAGCCTCGGTATTTCTAAGTCCCTTGAACAATGGGGACTTGACCTTCTTGCTCAGGTAGGGAAGTAAGAGCAAGAAGAAGTTGGTCGGTCACCCATAAACTAATGTGAAGGAACCGATTGGCTTTCGCCTAATGTGAAATCCTCGATATTTTAAGTCCCTTGAACAATGGGGCTTTGGCCTTCTTGCTCAGGGGGAGGAGTAAGAGCAAGAAGAAGTTGGGCTGCCACCCTTCTAATAATTTGAAGGAACTGCTTGGCTTTCGCCCAATGTGAAAGCCTCGGTATTCTAAGTCCCTTGAACAATGGGGGCTTGGTTTTCTTGATCAGGTGGAGGAGAAAGAGCAAGAAGAAGTTGGGCGGTTACTCTTCCCCTAATGAGAAGGAATGGCTTGGCTTTTTCCTAATGTGAAAGCCTTGGTATTCCAAGTCCCTTGAACAATGAGGTCTTGGCCTTCTTGCTCAGTTGGAGGAGTAAGAGCAAGAAGAAGTTGGGCGGCGACTTTTCAAATAATGTGAAGGAACCGCTTGGATTTCGCCTATTGTGAAGGCCTCGGTATTCTAAGTCCCTTGAACAATGCGGGCTTAATCTTCTTGCTCAGGTTGAGGAGAGAGAGCAAGAAGAAGTTGGGCGGTTGCCCTTCACCTAATGTGAAGGAACCGCTTGGCTTTCGCCCAATTTGAAAACCTCAGTATTCTAAGTCCCTTGAACAATGGGGGCTTGGTCTTCTTGATCTAGTTGAGGAGAGAGAGCAAGAAGAAATTGGGCGGTTACCCTTCACGTAATGTGAAGGAACCTCTCGGCTTTCGCCCAATGTGAAAGCCTCGGTATTCTAAGCCTCTTGAACAATGGGGGCTTGGTCTTCTTACTCAGGTTGAGGAGAGAGAGCAAGATGAAGTTGGGCGGTCAACCTTCACCTAATGTGAAGGAACCGCTTGGCTTTCGCCTAATGTGAAAGCCTCTGTATTCTAAGTCCCTTGAACAATGGGGGCTTGGCCTTCTTGCTCAGGGGGAGGAGTAAGAGCAAGAAGAAGTTGGGCGGCCACCCTTCAAATAATGTGAAGGAACCGCTTGGCTTTCGCCCAATGTAAAAGCCTCGGTATTCTACGTCTCTTGAACTATGGGGGCTTGGTCTTCTTGATCAGGTTGAGGAGAGAGAGCAAGAAGAAGTTGGGTGGTTACCCTTCACATAATGTGAAGGAACTGCTTGGCTTTCGGCTAATGGGAAATCCTCGGTATTCTAAGTCCCTGGAACAATGGGGGCTGAGCCTCCTTGCTCAGGGGCCACTTTTCAAATAATGTGAAGGAACCACTTGGGTTTCGCCTAATGTGAAAGCCTCGGTATTCTAAGTCCCTTGAACAATGGGGGCTTAGTCTTCTTGCCCAGGTTGAGGAGACAGAGCAAGAAGAAGTTGGGCGATTACCCTTCACCTAATGTGAAGGAACCGCTTGGCTTTCCCCCAATGTGAAAGCCTCAGTATTCTAAGTCCCTTGAATAGTGGAGGCTTGGTCTTCTTGCTCAGGTTGAGGAGAGACAGCAAGAAGAAGTTGGGCGGTTACCCTGCCCCAAATGTGAAGGAACCTCTTGGCTTTCGCCTAATGTGAAAGCCTCGGTATTCTAGGTCCCATGGACAATGGGGGCTTAGTCTTCTTGCTCAGGTTGAGGAGAGAGAGCAAGAAGAAGTTGGCCGGTTACCCTTCACCTAATGTGAAGGAACTTATTGGCTTTCGCCTAATGTGAAAGCCTCGGTATTCTAAGTCCCTTGAACAATGGGGACTTCAACTTCTTGCTCAGGTGGGGAAGCAAGAGCAAGAAGAAGTTGGGCGGTCACCCATAAACTAATGTGAAGGAACCGATTGGCTTTCGCCTAATGTGAAAGCCTCGATATTTTAAGTCCCTTGAACAATGGGGCTTTGGCCTTCTTGCTCAGGGGGAGGAGTAAGAGCAAGAAGAAATTGGGCTGCCACCCTTCTAATAATTTGAAGGAACTGCTTGGCTTTCTCCCAATGTGAAAGCCTCGGTATTCTAAGTCCCTTGAACAATGGGGGCTTGGCCTTCTTGATCAGGTGGAGGAGAAAGAGCAAGAAGAAGTTCGGCGGTTACTCTTCCCCTAATGAGAAGGAATGGCTTGGCTTTTTCCTAATGTGAAAGCCTCGGTATTCCAAGTCCCTTGAACAATAGGGTCTTGGCCTTCTTGCTCAGTCGGAGGTGTAAGAGCAAGAAAAAGTTGGGCGGCGACTTTTCAAATAATGTGAAGGAACCGCTTGGATTTCGCCTATTGTGAAGGCCTCGGTATTCTAAGTCCCTTGAACAATGCGGGCTTATTCTTCTTGCTCAGGTTGAGGAGAGAGAGCAAGAAGAAGTTGGGCGGTTACCCTTCACCTAATGCGAAGGAACCGCTTGGCTTTCGCCCAATTTGAAAGCCTCAGTATTCTAAGTCCCTTGAACAATGGGGGCTTGGTCTTCTTGCTCTAGTTGAGGAGAGAGAGCAAGAAGAAATTGGGCGTTGACCCTTCACCGAATGTTAAGGAACCGCTTGGCTTTCTCCTAATGTGAAAGCCTCGGTATTCTAAGTCTCTTGAACAATGGGGGCTTGGACTTCTTACTCTGGTTAAGGGGAAAGAGCAGGAAGAAGTTGGGCGGTTACCTTTCACCTGATGTGAAGGAACCGCTTGGCTTTCGCCTAATGTGAAAGCCTCGGTATTCTAAGTCCCTTGAACAATGGGGGCTTGGTCTTCTTGTTCAGGTTGAGGATAAAGAGCAAGAAGAAGTTGGGCGGTTACCTTTCACCTAATGTGAAGGAACCGCTTGGCTTTCGCCTAATGTGAAAGCCTCGATATTCTAAGTCACTTGAACAAAGGGGGCTTGGCCTTCTTGCTCAGGTTGAGGGGAAAGAGCAAGAAGAATTTGGGCGGTTACCCTTCACCTAATGTGAAGGAACCGCTTGGCTTTCGCCTAAGACAAAAGCCTCGGTGTTGTAAGTCCCTTGAACAATAGGGGCTAGGACTTCTTGCTCAGGTTGAGGAGCAAGAGCAAGAAGAAGTTGGGCGGTTACCCTTCACCTAATGTGACGGAACCGCTTGGCTTTCGCCTAATGTGAAAGCCTCGGTATTCTAAGTCACTTGAACAAATGGGACTTGGCCTTCTTGCTCAGGTTGAGGAGAAAGAGCAAGAAGAAGTTGGGCGGTTACCCTTCACCTAATGTGAAGGAACCGCTTGGCTTTCGCCTAAGATAAAAGCCTCGGTATCGTAAGTCCCTTGAAAAATAGGGGCTAGGACTTCTTGTTCAGGTTGAAGAGCAAGACCAAGAAGAAGTTGGGCGGTTACCCTTCACCTAATGGGACGGAACCGCTTGGCTTTCCCCATATGTGAAAGCCTTGTTATTCTAAATCCCTTGAACAATGGGGGCTTGGCCTTCTTGCTCAGGTGGAGGAGTAAGAGCAAGAAGAAGTTGGGAGGTCGCCCTTCACCTAATGTGAAGGAATCGCTTGGCTTTTGCGTAATGTGAAAGCCTCGGTATTCTAAGTCCCTTGAACAATGGGGGCTGGGTCTTCTTGCTCAGGTTGAGGAGAAAGAGCGAGAAGAAGTTGGGCGGTTACCCCTCACCTAATGTGAAGGAACCGCTTGGCTTTCGCCTAATGCGAAAGCCTCGGTATTCTAAGTCCCTTGAACAATGGGGGCTTGACCTTCTTGATCAGGTGGAGGAGAAAGAGCAAGAAGAAGTTGGGCGGTCGCCATTCACCTCATTTGAAGGAACCGCTTGGCTTTCGCCCAATGTGAAAGCCTCGGTATTCTAAGTCCTTTTAAAAATGGGGGCTTGGTCTTCTTGCTCAGGTTGAGGAGAAAGAGCAAGAAGAAGTTGGGCTGCTACCCTTCACCTGATGTGAAGGAACTGCTTGGCTTTCACCTAATGTGAAAGCCTCGGTATTCTAAGTCCCTTGTACAATGGGGGCTTGGTCTTCTTGCTCAGGTTGAGGATAAAGAGCAAGAAGAAGTTGGGTGGTTACCCTTCACCTAATGTGAAGGAACTGCTTGACTTTCGCCTAATGTGAAAGCCTCGGTATTCTAAGTCACTTGAACAAAGGGGGCTTGGCCTTCTTGCTCAGGTTGAGGAGAAAGAGCAAGAAGAAGTTGGGCGGTTACCCTTCACCTAATGTGAAGGAACCGCTTGGCTTTCGCCTAAGACCAAAGCCTCGGTATTGTAAGCCCCTTGAACAATAGGGGCTAGGACTTCTTGCTCAGGTTGAGGAGCAAGAGCAAGAAAAGTTGGGCGGTTATCCTTCACCTAATGTGACAGAACCGCTTGGCTTTCCCCATATGTGAAAGCCTCGTTATTCTAAATCCCTTGAACAATGGGGGCTTGGCCTTCTTGCTGAGGTGGAGGAGTAAGAGCCATAAGAAGTTGGGCGGTCGCCCTTCACCTAATGTGAAGGAATCGCTTGGCTTTTGCGTGATGTGAAAGCCTCGGTATTCTCAGTCCCTTGAACAATGGGGGCTTAGTCTTCTTGCTCAGGTTGAGGAGAAAGAGCGGGAAGAAGTTGGGCGGTTACCCTTCACCTAATGTGAAGGAACCGCTTGGCTATCGCCTAATGTGAAAGCCTTGCTATTATAAGTGCTTTGAACAATGGGGGCTTGACCTTCTTGATCAGGCGGAGGAGAAAGAGCAAGAAGAAGCTGGGCGGTTACTCTTCCCCTAATGTGAAGGAACCTCACGGCTTTCGCCTAATGTGAAAGCCTCGGCATTCCAAGTCCCTTGAACAATGGGGGCTTGGTCTTCTAGCTCAGGTGGAGAAGTAAGTGCAAGAAGAAGTTGGGCGGTCACCCTTCACCTAATGTGAAGGAACCGCTTGGCTTTCGCCTAATGTGAAAGCTTCGGTATTCTAAGTCCCTTGAGCAATGGGGGCTTGTCCTTCTTGCTCAGGTGGAGGAGAAAGAGCAAGAAGAAGTTGGGCGGTGACCCTTCACCTAATGTGAAGGAACCGCTTGGCTTTCGCCAAATGTGAAAGCCTCGGTATTCTAAGTCCCTTGAACAATGGGGGCTTGGCCTTCTGGCTCAGGTTGAGGAGAAAGAGCAAGAAGAAGTTGGGCTGTTGCCCTTCACCTGATGTGAAGGAACCGCTTGGCTTTCGCCTAATGTGAAAGCCTCGGTATTCTATGTCCCTTGAACAATGGGGGCTTGGTCTTCTTGCTCAGGTTGAGGATAAAGAGCAAGAAGAAGTTGGGCGGTTACCCTTCACCTAATGTGAAGGAATCGCTTGGCTTTCGCTGAATGTGAAAGCCTCGGTATTCTAACTCCCGTGAACAATGGGGGCTTGGCCTTCTTGCTCAGGTGGAGGAGTAAGAGCAAGAAGAAGTTGGGCGGTCGGCCTTCACCTAATGTGAAGGAACCGCTTGGCTTTTGCGTAATGTGAAAGCCTCGGTATTTTAAGTCCCTTGAACAATGGGGGCTTGGTCTTCTTGCTCAGGTTGAGGAGAAAGAGCAAGAAGAAGTTGGGCGGTTACCCTCCACCTAATGTGATGGAACCGCTTCGCTTTCGCCTAATGTGAAAGCCTCGGTATTCCAAGTCCCTTGAGCAATGGGGGCTTGGCCTTCTTGCTCAGGTGGGGGAGTAAGAGCAAGAAGAAGTTGGGCGATCGCCTTGCACCTAATGTGAAGGAACCGCTTGGCATTCGCCTAATGTGAAAGCTTCGGTATTCTAAGTCCCTTGAATAATGGGGGCTTATCCTTCTTGCTGAGGTGGAGGAGAAAGAGCAAGAAGAAGTTGGGCGGTGACCCTTCACCTAATGTGAAGTAACCGCTTGGCTTTCACCTAATGTGAAAGCCTCGGTATTCTAAGTCCCTTGAACAATGGGGGCTTGGACTTCTTACTCTGGTTAAGGAGAAATAGCAAGAAGAAGTTGGGCGGTCGCCATTCAACTCATTTGAAGGAACCGCTTGGCTTTCGCCTAATGTGAAAGCCTCGGTATTCTAAGTCCCTCGAACAATGGGGGCTTGGTCTTCTTGCTCAGGTTGAGGAGAAAGAGCAAGAAGAAGTTGGGCGGTTACCCTTCACCTGATGTGAAGGAAACGCTTGGCTTTTGCCTAATGTGAAAGCCTCGGTATTC